>CM076580.1:1203861644-1204148716 GCA_034641835.2 Pinus albicaulis | reverse complement strand
TATCATCAGACTAAGCCCTTTCGCAACCAATAGAAAAATAAGGGGAGATAGAGTGCATCCCTGATGAAGGCCTCTTTGAACATGGAAGAAGTTTACCGCAACCTCGTTAATCAAAATAGCAATACTTGTAGATGAGATGCACCCCATCACCCAGTTGATGAAGTCAATCCTGAAGCTAAGATGGGTCAGGAGAAGCCAGAGATACATCCAATTGATTTTGTTATACGCCTTGGAGAGGTCTATTTTTACAATTTATCATTTCTTTTTACTTATTTTTAGGCAGTGAATTGTTACCTGGGCCACCCCCACAACCTCGTGGATTTGCCTTCCATCCAGGAAGTTGAACTGTTCCAGGGATATATTTCGAGAGAGGAAGGTTTTAAGGCAAGTAGCTATCACTTTTGCAATGATTTTGTATATGCATGAGCAAAGAGAGATGGGCCTAAAATCATCGAAGGACTCTGAATGCTCCTTTTTGGGGATGAGGGCAAGGAAAGTAGATTTGAAAGGTTGATAGATGGTTTCAGATCTTCTCGACTCTTCCAGCACCACAAGCAAGCATCACCCAAAAATTCAAAAAAGTGTTGGAAGAATTCCATCGTCCAACCATCCGACCCTATGCTCTTGTCTTTCTGCATTTCCTTGAGAATACCCTCCACCTCCTCTTTCGAGACAAGTTCCCTAATATTGTCATTCCCTTCTTCGTCAATATATCTGAGAAAAACATGTGCAATCCTGATCACTTCAGCAATAGATGCCTCCGCAGGGGCTCTGAACAAATATTTGAAGTGTTTTACTCCTAGAGAAGATAATTCTTCGAAAGAGTGTGCCGTAATGCCTTCCTCTGTCTGCATTCCCCAAATTGTATTATTATTTTTCCTTCCTTTGGCAATAGTTTTGGAAAAAAATTGTATTCTCATCTCCAGCTAACAACCAAATTGCCCTGCTTTTGAGGCACCAACTTTCTGTCCTGTTAGATTTTCCCTCTTGATGCTTCAAGGCTCTTTATTATGTCCCTTGATTCAATAGAGGCATATCCAGCCCCCTTCGGGCTTTCAAGAAAGTCAATTTCTTCATTTACCTTCCACAATTCTTCCTCCTCCTTTAGTTTTTTGGCCTTTGCCCATTCCAAGGTAGCTTTTTTCATTTTATTTAGATTCTCCATAATTTCTAGCTCATGCTACTTAGTTCCGCCTACCTTTCTATCCTCCAATTGGCATGGAACAGAGAGTTGAAGGGTTCATCTTTGAGCCATGAAGAGTTAAACTCGAACGGAGCCCTCGGCTTCTTATGAGGACCTTTGATCTCTAGGAGTATGGGCAGGTGATCGGATAAGCCCCCTTCCCCAACCCAATGCCTAATGATAGAGGAACTGGCCACCCGGTCTTCGTTAAGGAGAAAAAGATCCAGCTTCTTTGCCACCCTATCCTCACCCATTCTTTTGTTCCTCCAGGTGGGTATAGGTTTGATCAGATTTTCATCCACCAGGTGTGAGGATACCAACTTATTAAGAAATAAATCCGTAAGAAGGTCTACACGAGCAGAAGGACCCCATGATTCAGAAATCCCCAGAGAAAAATTTAGGTCTCCTCCCAGGATAAGATTTGAGTTATTCAAGCAGGATTTGGAAAAAATATTGTTCCAGTACTGCACCCTATCCAAGAAAGGCCCTTAAACATTTAAAAGAAGAAGAGGGTGACATAGCTCGTTTGAGTAGACTTCCATGGCCAAGACATTTTCAAAGCCCCAAGTAGATAATTCCTTTAGCCTCCCAAACTTAATGCCAAAAGCCAAGCCCTGGATCTTCCATGATCATCCAGGGCCTGGAATAACCACCCCGGGAACATCCTAGACAGGGTGCCAACCACTTCTTCCCCCATCCCCAATGTCTCTTGTAACATAATAATGTCTGATTCGTAGGACTTCATCAATTCCCTCAGTGCTAATTTTTTAGGTTGACTAGCAAAACCCCTGCAATTATAAGAGAGAATGATCATCAATAACCCAGGGTGGGGGTCTGTGCTGCTCTAAGCACCCCAGAAAGGGAACGTTGATTCCCATCTACTATATCGATTTTTGCCATGACTTGAGCCTTGGAAAGGTTGGATTTCCTATCCCGCACCTTCCTAGGACCTAGCGAAATAAGATTAGACTCCAATCCTCCAATAGCCTCCTCCTTCATAGGTTTCTTCATAAGAGATCTTAAGTTATATGGGGGCTTTTCAGGTATACAGGGCAGTGGGAGGGGCGATCCTATATCATACATAGGGAAGGGTTCCAACGGGGTAGTTGGGATGGAGGTAATGATATTGTCCATGGACTCTATGACATCATGCATTTGCAAATATTCCATTTGAGATGGCCTGGAAGGACCAGGATTTCAATAAGCAAAAACAAAAGTACATAAAGAGGTGAAAAGGGAGGGAGAAGAGGCCAAAATCGTACCCTCCAGAGTAGATGCAGCGGATTCAGCTTCAAGGAGAGGTGAAGATCTAGAGGTTGCTCTGGATCATGTTCCATAGCTATAGGGTTGTTTTGCTTTGCCATATGATCAGAAGGAGTTGTTCCAGTCGTGTTGACACCAGGTCCATCGACCACTTCCATCATCTCCCCCTTTGATGCCCTAATCTCTTCTGCAGCTAAGGGTCTCAGTGGCCCTCGGTTTATCCTTTTCTGCTTCCTTCTTCTTCAATGCCCAAGTGGGCAGTCCTTTACTAGGTGTCCATATTTATGGAAACGATGGCATTGGAATGGCATGTGTTCATAGTCCAGAGTATATGTAAATTCCAATTCCTTGTATTTGAGGCGCATTTCTTCTGCTAGTCCTTCTTTAGGATTTAGGTTGGCCAAAATTCTCCCTGCACTCAGATCCTTGGTCTGCAGGAATGACAGATCTGCTTCAAGGAACTGACCCAGCGTGTTCCCAATTGATCAGAAAGTTGGGTCCGTCCAGAAGGGTATTGGTAACCCTGGTAGCTTAACCAAAACTGGTGATTCTTCGATTTTTTCCCTCTGGGCACCAAAGTTGGCATCCATTTCCTAAATAAGATAGGCCTCTTCCTGAAGTTCCAGTTCCTTTATAAAACCCATTCCAAGTGCTCATTTTTCTCAAAATTAATCATAAACCACCCCCGGGCTAGGGTTTGAATATCTGTAGGGCTTCCACCCATAACGAGGTTGTCCAATATGTGATATAGTTGACAGATTATTTCTTGCCTCTAACTCTGCCGACTAGGATGGTTTCTACGACTTCCATTACTTCATCAATGAGTATGTCCACTCTAAATACACAACATGGGCTCTCTTATTTTTTCCTGATCAACTTGGTCTTTTTTCTCTTTGTTCCTGCAACCCCACTCCTTCTACCTTCCTCACCTTATAATGACCTTTCGATAGCATCTGCTTCTTCAAGAACGGGCGACCTAGGTCACCCTTCCTTAGTGTGGTGAGAAGCCTCCCGAGAAGAACCTCCTGCTCCTAGAGGTCCTTCTTATGATCTAGCCACTCCAACTTCCTCCTGTCAATTTTCTCCTCTATGAGAACCTGAAATCCTTCCTTGTTCCTCCATTGAGGGCGCGGGATGAAAAGCCCCTGTTTGACCCAAAATCGCCTTCCCCGGACCACTAGGGTTTCCAGACAAACCCTTTGCTACCTTCGGCCTTGAGCTCGCCGCTTCACTCCCCTGCGAGAAAAGGAAGTTTTCGAGGAAGCTAATACCCTGCCACTAATGTGGGTTCTTTTGAGTACTAGGAGCTACCAAGTGAGCTCCACTGCCCACATCTGGAAATTTGTGGCTTTCTCCCAAAAAACCATTAAGACCAACATAACTCTAAATACCACAGCTAGCAACTATATCTTCCAACCTCCCTGAGAGAAACGGGATTGATGAAATACCTGGCAGTGTAGGGTTTAGCAGATTTGTCGGAAGTTGATCGACTCTGTGCTTTTCAGGGAATGACGAAGTCTAGAGTGGCCCTGGTTTGTTCTCTTCCTTCCACGCGTAGTTGAATGTACTGTGAAGGCTTTCCTCCAAGAGAGATGCCTTGTTCGAAAAACCCCAAATGCCTTTAGGAGTTTTGTTCTTCTGGCATGTATCACCAATGGCCGGAATATATTGCTCCAAATTTCTTGCCGACACCTCGTGCCCCCAAACCGTTAACAGATCTTCTGGCGCCTGTTCTAAGTCCACCAAATCCCGTTCAAATCCCATCTTTACAGAGTGCTTTAGTGTCTAAGAAAACCCTTCGACAGCACAAGACCCTCTCCAACAGCAAAACCTCATGCACACACCACCATATAGTAGTAAGGTTAGGGTTTGTGAGCATGGAGAAGGTCATCCTAACCCATCTTAGCCGTAAGCAGAAACGTCAAACCCCAGGTACGGCGTGGCCGATTGCCGATAGTACAGATGTCTGTGGGGCTCTGACAGCCCAGGACGACTGTCATGTCGAGGCCCCTCACATAAGCGTTGTCTATGGCCGATTTCAGGGTCCCTGCAGTCCATGGTTGCCTCCATGGTTAGGGTTTCGACCCCCTGGAATAACCTCCATTCCCTCTACTTAACTCATTATCCAAAAATTTCTTTTATTTTCCTCAAGGTCATGTTGTTGCTGGAGAGCTAGATGAAATTAAGAATCAAACTGATGATTGATATCTTTCCCAGAATTCCTGAAAAGCCTTACTTTATCATCAAGCTTGATGTGGGCATTTCTTCCTTAACATTTGGTCTTGATCCACAAAAAAGGACATATGGCAAGTAGATCCTTCTTTCAGGGTTGCATTCGCTCCACAATGCTTCTTATTACCTTAAAAAATATCCTTTTCTACCAGTGCTGACATATTCACAGGCACATCTCAAATTAGAATAATAATTGGGATTGCTAACATACCAACTGTTAGTGCTCCATAAAAATAGATACAAAATAGCACTCGTGTTACTGCTTGTTGCTCGGTCTTGCTATAAATATAAGTATAAATAGTTAGACATAAAAACATTAATAATAACCAAGGACCTATCCCACAGATAAAGGTCCCCATTCCTTCGTCTATTGTAGGCCTGCAGATGGACCCACCCTTTCTACATGGGAGAGAGTTGAAACTACTGATGTAAGGGCCATTTTCATATAAGACCGACCTAAATATCAAAGTATGTATTTTTTCTCACTCTCCTGGGTGGACAACCTCCCTAGTTTCCTATCTTCTTCAACCCGATCCAGTATTATGAAGTAAGGACTCAATAAACTCATTCAATAATTGATGGTTGGACCATCCCTAATTTACCACCAGTCTATGCATGGAGGCCAAGAATCAGTGAATTAAGCGACAACCACATAGAAGAAGAGACACAAAGAGTAAGTGTATCTTTGTTTGCTTTTCTAATCTCTAGTTGTCTTACTTGTAGGAGTACCTCTCATTGTACCTCTACCATAACAAATCCACATATGCTCTCTTCACTGCATCTGCTAGTCTTCCCCTTAGAGTCATAAGTGATTTGATATTGGTTTCAAGATCTGGTGTGTACAATTTTGCGGATAAGACTCTAGCTTGTGGCTCCCGACCATTATTTCAGAGGCATCTTTGGTTGCGATGTCCATTTGTAAGATTATCCACTCACTTGAATATTCATTGTTTTCTTTTCAGGGGGCAGTCCTTCATTATCTAGAGAAGTCAGGAATGCATGCTTTACATTCATTGATATTATTTCATGTTGTAAATTGAAACATAAATAATGATTATCTAGCATGCAAAAAAAGCCTTACGAAGCAAAATAAAGGACCAGATTATCCATAGAGTTCGGGATGTGCCTCCAAGAGCTACTAGAAACTGATGCATTTAAAGATTCATACTCAATTATTTTGAATTGGAAGAATTGATTCTAGGGGGCTTGCCAGAGGAATTGGAAGAAGAAACTTCGTCAAGCATCTGCATTCACTGCTATTTCCGACAAGGTGTTTGTACCACGTTATTGACTAAACATGTCTTTCCCGAGACTAAACTTATTTATGATAAGGTGGTTGGTTCATGTAGGTGGCAACATTGCATGATTATGAACATGGCAACAAGTGCAAACTCATGGCACCAAGTGCAAATTCATGGTAATGAAACATTTAAGGTTACCCATAGCATTACTATATTATGGAAAAATGACTTTATAGTATGTATTTTTAAGCTAAGTTTTTGGTACAATATGTGCCTCTATCCCTCGGGAAGAAGCTAAATAAGACCTCAGAATGTTTGATTCGTTAAGAGGGACAATGTTAGTGTTTTATAGGCTCAACAAAAAGTGAATTACATTATATACAAAAAGACTTTGGTTAAAACAGTTTTAGTCCCTACAAATGACCCATATCCCAACGCATATCGATTACAATAGTCCATGTTACTTCTGGCCAAAACTAATAAAATGATATACATCACAACATGACATATTGACCCATATCCCAACGCATATCGATTACAATAGTCCATGTTACCTCTAGCCAAGACTAATAAGATAATATACATCGCAACATGATATTTTTTCTGTCACATAACCAAAAACATCTTTTTCATGTGAAATGTCACGAAACAAACACATTTCTCATAATCACAATGTGTCACGTCATGATATGAAAAAAATACGATATATGAAAAAATTATAATTGTAGATCCATGACATAGCAAACAAAAGAATCTCTGTTTTTTAAATACATCACATCACATCACAATAAATGCTATTTCTCAAAAACCAGGTACTACAAAAAGCTGAATACACCGTTATGTATAAAACCACGCTCAAGCGGAACGCATTACGATGTCTGAGCCCAGGTTCGAACTGGGACCTAATCAGGTACTACAAAAAGCTGAATACACCGTTATGTATAAAACCAGGCTCAAGAGGAACCCACAAAACAAAACGAAATATGATGTCTGAGCCCAGGTTTGAACTGGGGACCTTTAGTGTGTGAGACTAACGTGATAACCAACTACACCACCCAGACCTGCCGTGGAAGGTCCACATTCTTTAATTTAAAAACCATTGATATCACAAGGACCTTTAGCGTGTGAGACTAACGTGATAACCAACTACACCACCCAGACCTGCCGTTGAAGGTCCACATTCTTTAATTTAAAAACCATTGATATCACAAAGATCAATGCCTAAAATGAAATGAATTGAAACAAAATTCAGTCAAATGCAAAGATTGTCAATCCGGGGAATCGAACGCCGGCCACTACCACGCCGTTTTCCTAAAATTTAGTTTTGCGCATCCAGGGAATCGAACCCTGGTCAGTACCGTGGGAGGGTACTATGATACCACTACACCAGATGCGCGGATAGAAGAAGCATACTTTGAACTAACCAACTGATATTGTCTACAAATAAATCCATTGTATTAAAAATACGTGTGAAAGTAAAATATAATTATGAGACTACATAGTTGTCGTATGATCGGGGGATGATAGGTAGTTATACGGAAATAAATAAATTCAATATAGCAAGGAATCACAAATGCTTATTTATGATGCACCATCTAGTTACATAGAGTGTTAATATTTATAGAATTTTGTTTTTCATATCAATATTGATTATTTGATGTTAAATTTAAATATTAGGTATTGTGCTTGTTCAATAAATGTTATATTGGTTGATGGTGGGAAAATTTAAATATTAAATAAGGATTACATAGTAATTATATTGGTTGTTTAGTTTAAATATAAAATTTATAAAAGAAGAAAGTTCCATCCAAAAAAATAAAATAATTAATATAATAAAGTATGGTTAAATGTCATCACCAAAAATTAATACATATGGTTCATTAATATTATTTATATTAATACATATATATAAAATAATATGGTATCTTAAATTGAAAATATGGAGAAAAAATTTAATTCACGAAAATGAAAATAATAGAAAAAAAAGAAAAAAATCAAAATAAAAAAGTTAAATATAAAGGAAATAAAGCAAAAAATAATAACTAATAGAAATGAAAGTTATTAAACAACACATAATAAGACCTCAACCAATCACCTTACAAATAAATAAATTTAAATAATAATAATAAAATAGCATAAATTGAATTCCCAATATTAAACTATGGATTCAAAGACAAATTAATAGGCATTCAAAGAAAGACTAAGGGATAATAATCAATGTTTATCAATATAAAAAGTATAATCATTTTCACAAGGATGACTTCATAAAGTTGGGTAATACTTATTGAGGGGATTAAAAAAAATGTTTTTCATATTTTTAATGAAGCTCTTTTATTTTTATCATTTTCACTTTTATTCATCAAGTATTTCTAAGAATCTGCGGGGTGCAAGGGCACCGAGCTTGCTGGTGTTCTCATTACTCTTCTCCTCTATGTCGATGATATCCTTCTTCTTGCGAAAAGCCATGATGACCTTGAGAAACAACTCCAGATTCTTCATGACTACTGCTCCAAGATGGCTATGACAGTTAATACCAACAAGACTAAAGTCAAGATCATTAAATCCAAGAAGATCACCCATGGTAGTTTCGCGTATAATAACCAGTGCTTAGTGCAGGTTTCTTCTTATAAGTACTTGGCATTGACTTTCCTCATCATCTCAACTGGAATTATAGTATCGAGAAAAGGATTTTGGGGGTTGGAAAGCTTATTATGAGCTTGAAAACAATTGTAAGTCGGTCGATCTTTACATTTGGAGTAAAAAGAGGTTCCTCTTCGAGACCCTTGTCACCCTTGTGGTCTTATATGAATGTGAAGTTTGGGGTTGCAGTATATCCAGAGAGTCATGGAGTAAGATTGAGATGATTCAAAAGAAATTCATAACCTACAACCTTAAGATCAAGGGAAATACGCCCTATACTATCCTCTTGATCGAATTTGGTTTTTCCCCCATTGAAAGTACGACTATGTTGAGATATCTAATGTATAAGAAGAAGATTGACAACATGGAATAAAAAGGTCTCCCTAAAATTACTTCTAACTGTAGTAAAAACCCTCACGTTCACCTTAAGCACGAGTGGCATAAGGATACCTAGTCCTGGCTCAACCATTGGGGAATTAAGGAGGAGCTCAGTATGGGAAACAAAGATAATATAAAAAATTATATTACCTCCAAGTTTAAGGACAAGTTGTGGGAGGATCAGGAGTTTGAGGGTAAAAGGAAGCTAAGATAATATAAGAAAGTGATCAAACACACTGTTGGGCGGATTAATCAATCTTGCGGACAAGATCGATCTCCCTAGTACCAAAAGGTAATCTAGCAACAAACAACCAAAAAACCTATCTTTCTCTAAACATATGAGATTTACAAAAACACTATAAAGGTGTTAAAGACTTATCGTAGATCCAATGCTTGTTCGAAGTTGTTGTCCCTCGTGAACTTGAAGGAGTTATCTTCATAAACCTGCAGTCACAAACAAGAAAACATTAAATAGCACCTGTATAGTAAACATCATAAATCATGCTTATCATGGTGATCAAGGAATCCACGAAATAAAGAGTTAACTAACAACTTATTGAGAAAAATGAGTTCATTTGTATTAACTTTGAAAGAAGGAAAACCTTACAACCTTAGCCTTGATGTTGAACAGGCATTCCTGGGGTCCGAAGCAGGAATCTCCTCTACTCTGACAAGCCTTGCACTCTCCTAACCGAGACAGATAGAGGTATGTCATCTCTCCTCACAAAAATCTCAGTTAAATGAGTCTGAATCCCAACAGTACTTAACCTCAAATAATTCTAAAGATTGAACTCCCTTTGAGGCTACCCAATGCCTCTTTTTATAGTGGAAAAGAGGAGGTTTCAGTTCAAACTATGAAGGGATAGAATCATCCTTCAAAGGGGTAAGCTCCTCACATCAAGGGGTTAGCTCCATAAGGTAAGGGATACATGAACCTCAAAAGAGCGGTTCTGCCACCGCAAGATTTTTCTAGAGGCTTCTAGAATTTACTGAAAGTGAGATTTTTTGAGTTTACTTGTGCCTTTTTGATCTTTACAAGGGTCTTCACCCATAACACAGAGAAAGTGCATTCAGGTACGCAGGAGTCATGAACATTAGGTGCGGGACCGCAGGCAAGATACAGAGAAAGTGCGATACCAGAGTTAAGGAGATTTTTAAGAACTTTTCTCTTATTTTCAAGGCTTGACATGAGGAACTGATGTGTTAGACTCGTAAAGGAGGAAGTAAGAGTGATAATGAGCTCATACACACAGCAGAATGTCAGGATGACAATTTTCAGTGCAACAGATTGCCCCCTAAAGTGCAAAGTCTGGAATAGATGAGGCTGAAGTCTATCATATATGAAGAGTGCAGTACTTTATCATTTCAAGGATCATCTTGTGGACACCCCAGTTGGAACCTGTAAAAACATTCAATGCAAAATATATATATGTACATATCATCGTTGAGGTAGGAATTCCCATACTTAGATCAAAACTAACTAGAAACTGATTCAAACTGTTCTGATACAGGAATGATTTTGAATACATCAACAGTATAGACATGTGTAGACACAGTATGGACGCAACCATCTGTTTATGAATAGTCCACTGTATAAAGGACAACAAAATTCCTCGCAACCTGGATGGCAGAAACTAGATCCAGGGTCTTGATTTCCGCATCTCGAACTAGTACGATTCTATCCATGTGAATGAATGTGTCGAAGTCGAACATGGTAGAAACCACTTGATTACCAGTCAATAATGTAAACTGTTAACAAGTGTGAGACTAACTACCAGTAATGTCAATGGCTCTCAAAGTACTCAGTACAATCCATGAAATGTGAATGAATGAGCTGAAGTCGAACATGTCACGAAATCATTCGATCGAAGGTCAATGATGCAACCTGTCGTTGAAGGTGAGAAACCTGCCATTGAGGCATGCAGATTTCAAGGTACTGATAATTTCTAGATCAAATTCCTAGATAATGAGTTGTCATCGATAGAAAGTGATCCGTCATAGGCAAGCCCACAACACGAAATCATAGATCAAGTTTTGAAGAAATATATTGGCAAGGACTGACTCAGGCATGGTCAAAATGGATGACAGATATTTTGCAGATGAATCGTTTATTTGAACTGTCCTCTTGAACACATAACGACACTGCAGAGGGCTTGGTGACAATTGACCCAAAGCTAATACCCAGAAACCGGTTGAAGACTTTCAATATGGTTTGATTAAATATTAGGCAAAGGATTTCCCAACCGAGGTGAACAAAAGTGTCATGTTCAAGAGTGGTTAACTGGCTTTTCGAAAAATCAAAATACAACAAACAAGCCCATTTTTCTTTCTTTTCCCCCACCATTTATGGCAAGTACCTCTTTATTTTTGACAAGCTTGAGGATGATAACATTTTCTTGTTTATAAGCTCATCCTTCGGATGAGTCCAACTTAGTTTGAGATTCAAACCCTAAGAAGGAGTGGTTTGTTCCTGTTTTAAAATTGAACAGGTCCTTTACTGTTAAATTTTAACGAGTCCAGTATAGGAGAAACTCGGTGTTTTTTCAATTTTAGAGAGTCAGAAGAAAAAACTTAAGAAGACTCCATGGGGTAGTAAGGCGTAAATTTAGTCTCAGGCCCGAAAAAGGATAAAATAATGAAGAGCTCTAATGACGGTATTTAATCACAACGTACCTTTTAAATAGTCCATTTCAGTCCGTAAAAGAGGTAAACTTATACTGAAGGGACGATCATTCATTTATTTTAACGAGTTCGAATAATCATGTGCTCGGCAATCTTTTCAATTTTCGAGAGTCTGAAAAGAGCTTAAAAGAGGACTCCAAGCTTTTTCTTTTTCATAGATTTTTGAAAGAGTCATAAAAAGTCATAAAAGTATGCTCTTTGTTGAAAAACGATCAATTTTCCTGAAAAATCCAATTTCTGTATAAAAACTTGAAACATTACACATACCTGTTTAAGATAAAATAAAAATGCTTTCAAAAATAACCTTTTTAAAGTGAAAAATAAACAAATTAATAATTCATTTATTCTAAAAAACTTATAAAAAGGACTTTTCTAACCTCATTTTTACCATTTGAGTTCAGAGTGAAAAGTAAAAGCTTTTGGGTAAAAAAGTTCCTGTGAAGATTCTGGAAAATCCGTCCGACGAAATCGAGAACCGTCAGCTTCAGGTAATCAACGACCTCCTAATATTGCATTTCATCCATTTACATTTCATTTTTAGGCTTTAGATTTCGTTTTTAAGAGAAAAATACGTTTAAAAAATCGCCCGCGGGGGTCTGTAGGTGAAACACACGGGCCCTGTAGACCCCAACTTTTTCCTACACAGAAAAAATTCGTAGGTCCGCACTTGTCTCACAGCGCCCATGCGTTCCTACGCACTGTGTACGAGAACAAAGTGCGGACCCCGCGCAATTAAATTTCAAACTTAAATTTCTTTAATTCTGCCCAATTTTTTTTAAATTAGATGCTTCTAATAATCTTTTTATGCATTGTAGGATATACAAGATGCTAATTTGGAAATAACGTGAGCATGAAGACGTAGATGACACCGCAATTCTCCATTTTCCTACAATGCAAGCATTAAGAGCACGCGGTTTGTATAAATTCTGGGCCATTCAGGGCATGAGGGCACAGGTAGATCTCCTAACATGGCTGGTGAACAGGTGGAACATACAGGATCAGTGTTTCATTATTGGCGGCCACCAGCTCGAAATTGAGCTGGAGGATATCTATTTTTTGACTGGTTTGTCCAAGAGGGGCGAACAAATTTCTCTGTTTGGGACTAGGTCAGGTGGCCAGACTGTCGCTAGTCTTCGACAAGAGTTCTGTAATGATCAGGCAGACCCCAGGGACAAACGGATTGACATAAAAACTATCATCCGTCCCAAGCTTAAAGTTATTGCATTTACTGTCACCAGACTGTGTGGCAGCGCAGCGTTGCATGTGGCTACCGGTTCCCAGATGCGCATTGCTATAGATTGTTTTCGAGGCACCATTTTCAATTGGTGCGAAGCTGTGTTAGCCAATGTAAAAGGCCAACTAACCAGAGCAAAGAACGGAAAGCTAAATAACTTTGGATATGGATCCATTATAGTCACCTTTTCTCTAGAGAGGATCCCCATGTTAGCTCCGCAGAACATTCCTGTTGATACCGGACGACCTTGAGAACCTAGGATGGTTCGCTGGGTTGCATTGATGGCCCGTCATGCTCCTGAGGGCGTCGAGGTTGCTCGATTTCCTTCTACATATTTTCATTGGCTGGAACGCCAACTTTTTGTTATAGAGGACTTTCCATACACCAAGATAGATTTCCGCAGCGACTGAGAGATGGCTCTCCCAGCAGGGGAACAGTGGGATGAAACAGGTAAAAATCATTTTCAACAATTTCTAAGTTCTAATTTTTTTATTTTTTTTTATCGTTTTGAAACTAATAACCAAAAGTTTTAAATGCAGATGTGGGCCCACGCTGACCAAACCATCTCCAACCTTATGAGAGGAGGCATCCAGCTGCCGTAGCACCAGCCCCAGAGGGCCAATCAACAGATATTCTATCTGATTTAGAGCATCACCTAGAGCGTCTGACTCTAGACATTCCAGAGACCGACATAGATGATATCCCACTCAGATTATAGAGATATGTGATTGGTGTCCCAGGAGCGTTTAGGAGGTTCCTATGCAAGGTGGCCCGGGCAGTGGTCTCTTATCGTGATCATCATCAGTGATAGGATGATCGTGTCGTAGACTCATATTTTTTACCTTTTGTATTATCATTTTTGCCGATCATAAAGTGTTTCCAACCTATGATCGAAGACGATGTATATTTTTTGAAACACTTCTATACTATGATATATCACTATTTACCAGCTATCTATGTACATGTTATGAATGTTGTTTAATTTACTGTTTTGATTATTGCAAATGTCGATTTATCATACTAGAAGTAACTACATCTGCTAATGTATTTAAATGTCTTGGAATATGCTGATATTCAATGTAATCAAATTCACGTTCCAAGAGACGAACTCTTAAAAATAACCGTAATAACACTGGATTTATAATGGCATAAACCCTGTTAAGCTGTAATACAACAAGTTCAAAATCCAACCTAACAATCAAACTCTGAATTCCAAACAATATGGATTCAGATAATAACTCAATCACTGCACTATACTCTGCAATTTTATTCGTTGTTTGACCGAGGCTTACCCCATGCATGGATACTACCTCGTCAAAGGGTGAATAGATAACCCAAGCTGCGGAAGAAATGTTCCGTGTACTACGACAAACACCATCAGCAAAACCAATGTAGGTTTGAAGAGACGTCGACATCTGCAATATCAAGAGTAAAAATCAGAGAAGCATGAATAGTGATAAAAACACACTCTAAACTAGGCACGCTTTTCTAATCTAAGACACACCAACAGTAAAGAAATCTAATCTAATAAATCTCCAAACCAAATTTAAGAATAATATCTCTTCAGATAAAGCCCATTGCTGGGTTTATCTAAAGGGACACCGTCGAAATCTATCAGCTCATAGGCCCCTTTTGCTAGCTTTCGCTTAACAATGAAAGGACCATGTCACATGGGCACAAATTTTCCAGCTCCTAGCTTATCGTTGGCTTGATCGTACACTAAGACTAGGTCTCCTTCTGAAAAATTACGAGGGGTAACACTTCTATCATACTAAGCTTTTATTCGTTTGACATGAGCCTCGTTTGCTATTGCAACGTTTCGTCAACTCTCATCTAGCTAAGCCAAGTACAAAAAACGTTTCTCCTCTTCAAACGTAGCTGGGAGTAATTCTATGGCTAATTTCAATCACGGAATTTCACATTCAATCGGCAACACAGCTTCCAAACCATAAACCAGTTGATGTTTTTACTGAGGTCCGATATCCCCAAAGTGCTGAAAATAACATGGAATGCCAATTCGACTTATGAATACCAATAATTCGTCTGATCATAGTGACTAAAAATTTATTGATAGCTTCAACCAAACCATTAGCCTGCGGATAATATGGAGTGGAACTATCGTGGTGCAGGCCAAGTTGATCTATCAGTTCAGTCATCATGAAATTCCGAAAATGACTTCCATGATCTGTAATAATGGTTTGAGGAACACCGAACCTAGCAATTATGTGATTAAATACGAAAGTTGCAGCAGTATTGCCGTCAGCCGAAAATGTAGGCATGGCTTCAGCTCACTTAGTAAAATAATCTACAGCTAAAATAATATATGCATGCCCCCCGGCCGAGTGAGGGTTACATGTAATAAAGTCAATACCCCATTTCACAAAAGGACCGACAGAAATTATAGGGTGAAGATGAGTGGGTGGCGCACGCATCTTACGATCAAAAAGTTGACAATTGTGGCATTTCCAAACTACATAAATACAATCTTTGAATAATCACAGCCAGAAATAACTAGCGCGCAATATCTTTTGGGCTGTGGCATACCCAGACATATGACCGCCACATGATCTAGAATGGTAGCCGTTTAAAACCTTTTCAACTTCTTCATGAATAAGATAGCGTCGGAAAACAGAATCCGCTCCACGACGATAGAGTGTATCCCCAATAATATTGTACTGTTGGGATTGGAAGGGTATTTTCCGTCGCTAAGATCTTGAGATTTCAGGCCAAAAAGATTGGGTTTGGAGATAAATGATAATATCTCCATACCATGGATCGAAAGTACTGATAAGAAATGCAGATTCATCCGCAATGGGCTCCTCTGCCACAGTTTTAGTATCAGTAGAGGGGAAATCACACATCAGTTCCGCAAATACCAAAGATTTCTTTGCCTTGGATTTTTCAAATTCCAAGTCAAATTCCCGCAGGATGACTATCCATTTGGAATACTTGCCCCCTAACAATTTTTTGGTCAAAATATACATCATAGGGTTGCAATCAGAAATTACTGTGGTTTTACGTAACAAGATGTAGTGTCTAAATCGTTGGATAGCTTGAACAGCTGCCAAGGCCAATTTCTCCACATGTGTGTATTTGATCTCAGTCGGGTGCAGATTCCGACTAAGATAGTAAATCACATGTTCAGCGTTAGATTCTTCTTCCTAAACCAAAACCATTCCAATGGTGGAAAGAGAAGCAACGAGGTACAAAATGTAATCCTGGTTGTAATGGGGAGGATGCAATAATGGTGCATGGGTCAATGCGTGTTTAAGTGCATCAAAAGATCGATCAGTGATCTCATCCCAAAAGAATGGAATGTTCTGTTTCAGCAACCGGGTAAAACCCTTTGTAAGCTTGGCATAATTAGGAATGAACCGATGTAAAAGTTTTCTTTCCCCTGCAAACTTTGGAGTTGGCGTAAAGTCGAAGGAGGAGGCAAATTGACAATAGCTTCAACCTTTGATGGATCGACTCGAATGCTTGCTTTCGAAACAAAAAATCCCAGTAACCGACCTGATTCTACACAAAAAAAACATTTGTGTGGATTCAGCCTAATTCGATAATGCCTACATCTCATAAAGATAGCTCGTAAGTGAGTAAGATGGTCGGCCCTATGCGATGAATGAGCAGGTAAATCATCGAGATAAGGCTGCACAATGTGCTTAATGTCATGAAATGCGTAAGACATAGCCCTTTGAAAATTTGCTCCAGCGTTCTTCAATCCAAAGGGTAGTTTGCAATAAGAAAATGTCCCCCACAGATAAATGAAAGTTGTGTTTGGCTGATCAGCAGGGAGTATGTTTATTTGACTATAATTGGAAAAACCATCCATAAAGGAAAACATTTCACTGGCGACACAATCATTGATTATTTGATCGATATAGGGGGTTGGATAATTGTCTTTAGGACAAGCTCGATTAATATCCCTATAATCGATACATACTTGTATCGTTCCTTGTTTTTTAGTCACAGGAACAATATTCGATACCCAATCCGTTAAGGGAATTGGATAAATGAAACCTGCATGAAGTAATTTTTCAACCTCCGCTTTGATAGCAGCAGCTTTTCTAGGATGTATTTGACGTAGACGTTGATGGACAGGTTTAGCATCCGGGTAAGTCTTGATTTCATGTACGACAATTGACGGATCAATTCCTGGAATTTCTTCATAGGACCAGGCAAACACATCACGGAATTCTTGAAATAGGGCTTTATAAATTCGAATTTCATCTTCAGTACAACAAGCACCTATATGAATGTTTTCAATTATTCCTGGTTTTACTGAAATGTCAATTGGAATCGTTCGAGATATATTTTCCAAATTTAACTCAGAATCAGGATTTCGCAATGGATTCTGAGGTTCTTTGACATATTCAGTAGTAAAAATTGAAGCAAAATCATCTTCAAAATGATCTAGTTCAGGTAAAAACGAAGATCGGTGATGTAGATCTTCCCATGGTAAATCGTCAACAGACATAAATTCACAAATTTTCTCATCAGTATGAACAAGATCAGGAAACGTCGTTGAGGCTGAACTAGATATAGAAAGCGATTCCTCATGGATCCCATTCATTGGATCAGTTTTGGTTGAAGAGGGGTTGGAAAGTGACTGTACAACCTGATATGCAAGTTCAAATGGACTCAAAGGCATCATTCCATCAATTGAATCTAACTTGGAGTCGGAAGGTACGATCCAAGGATCATCAAACATAAGAGTGTTTGAAGAAATCATGTGAATAGTTGCATTATAAGGCGATACGTTAGGAGGAGGAAAGGAAAAGTTTCGAGTAAACCAAAATGTTTAATCAAACCTACTCCAACATCCTTATAAGGGATAGCTGCTTTACCAACATGCTGGATTGTTTCTGCAGAGGCTGGGTTGGAAGAAAAATAAGTTAATTGATCTATTGTAATGATCCTTCCTTGATATGGAAATTTAATGAGTCGAAAGACTGAAGAAACAACAACAGTCATAGCATAAGTCCAACTATGACCCAGAAGAAGGTTGTAATCTAGAGGGGCATCAACCACTTCCACATCTAGATTTACGATTTTACGTTCGATCCCTATGGGTAAATCCTGCAAAATACCAAAAGAGTGAAAACCTTGACCGTCAAAAACCTTAAGAATCGTCGGAGATTGGTTCAGTGTAGGAGAACCAAGCGATTTCCAACACTGAATTGACATAATACACGTTGAAGCTCCCTCATCAATCACAGTCCGATAGATCGGTCTATTTTTTACTGACACTGGAATCTAGAAAGCCATTTGGTGAGGTAGGTGCGGTGTACTATTTTCTACATTGAAGATTATAAGGTTAGAATCATGAACATCAACAGCTCCTATGGTAGACAAAAGAAATTTACGATGTGCTGGGCATGATTGCAGCACTTCCAAAGCCGACATTGCTGAAGGAGAAATAGCTAAGTCTTCAAAAATGTTGTAATTCTGAGCAACTCTCGCATGTGGATTGAAAGCTGATTTACGAAGAACACCTTTAGCAGGCGGTTTGATTATTAAGTCTGGATTCGGTTTCTCAATCTGTAGCGAACCAAAAATAGGAGGAGGTGTAGTTGATGTATTTGCACTAGAAGATTCTGCTTCTTTACCATCAACAGGATTCTTAGTACCATAATCTTGCGATCACGTCGCAATCCTTACATGAGACAACATCAAAATAGGTTCTTCTGAAGCAGTCGAGGTAGAACCAACCATCTTAATATCTTGAGTTGGAAAAGGATCCTTCAAGACAACAGGTTGTTGTGAACCTTTAACGAACTTTGCAACCTCGACCCGATGTGGGCATTCCTTAGTGAAATGATCTTCGTCACAAATGTAACAAGGATAGCGTGGTTTGCGCTTTTCGTCATTGGATTCATTTTTATCAGTTTTCTCTTTTGAATTCTTTTTTTTTTTATTCTTCCCTTTCTTTTTACCACTGGAGTTAGATTTAGTCGTAGATGTCTCTATGACACGAATGTCAGTAGAAATTTCAGGGGAAGATTCCCCTTTTGGGGAATCAAGTAAAGTTATAATAGGAGAAGATTTCTTTGAAGATTTCTTCTTACTTTTAGTATTGAATGTACCAGTCATACCATCAGCGGCATGAGACCGTGAAGGAGCAGCAGCTATTTGACCTTGTTTTGGAAGGTTTGGGATTTTTTCATGTAAAGTACCTGACTGCGTATAAACGAGGTGAAGGTACTGAGCTTGAGTAATTACCTGCTCTTCAGTAACAACACCAGCCTTAGCTACATCTTCAGTGATTTTGGGTAACAATGATTTAACAAACCATTCTGCCAAAATTTGATCCAGAATGTAAACTTTCACCAAATGCCTTCTACGTCGCCATTCATGAATATGATCAGAAATATACGTGGACGTAGACTGTTTCGGTGAAGTTAGTAGTTCTATGCCATTTTCGTATTTGACAGGCAACTGAAAATGAGTCAAGAAGGCAGTTGCTAACTGACTGAAATTGTTAAACGAGCCGCGTGGTAACTCAATGTACCATTTGGCAGCAAGACCAATAAGAGTTCTTTGGAAAAGACGTAAGCGAATCGAATCATCAATTATAGAATTAGACACACACCAGAGGTGATAAGTCATGACGTGATTTGATGGATCCTCTCCTGACTTACCTTTGAATTTCGGTATATCACTGGGCAACTTATGCGGCATTGGCAGCTAATACGGATAATAGAAAATTGGATCATTCGTAAGGTGCGTCAAATCAGGTAAATCCAAAGTTGCGATAAATGGTAACTGATGGTTAGGATCACGAAAACCTTGAGTAGCCAAAGCAGTTCCAGGAGGCAGATACCCAAGATAACTAGGAATCGGATTTGCATTAGGAATTGTGTAACCTCCCGGAAAACCAGGATTAACCGGACCAAATTGGGGTTGTTGAGGCTGCTGATAAGTATAGCTTGGATATGGTTGATACTGATAATTTGGATTTTTTGAACCGAGACTGAATTGAGGATATCCCTGGTACAATTGATACGTGAATTACGGTTGACTTGTGACAACTGTACTTGTACCGACCTGTACCGCAGGCATCTGAACCGAATTCTGAACTGAAGGTCCTGACTGGGGTACAGAGACTTGAGGGATTTGCATAGATGCAGGGATAGACGAACTCGTGGTTACAGATACTCCAGAAATAGGTGTTACAGGTTGAAAATACGTAGCAGCAGTTGTAGCAGTTTGAGACGGAGTCTAAGGTGAACTAGGCATAGACTGCTGAACAAGACTAGGTGCAGGAGTTTGAATAGTAGGCTGGACAGGTTGCTGGGATGGACCAGAAACCAAAGGATGTCCAAGTTGATAAGGCAACTGCACATTAGGCTGCATAGGCTGTTGATATTGGGACGGATCCCACACCATATTCATTCCGGGGTATTGTCTCGTAGAAGGTTGAACGTAAGGACCATGACCTAGTTGAACGTAGGGTTGATAAGTAAGTGGTAAATTTCCGGCTCCTTGAACAGATGACTGACCAGAAGGCTGTTGGAAACCTTGAATTGGGTACTTTCCTTGAGGTTGATAAACCTGAGGCGCGTACTGAAGCTGGGGTTGATAAGGACCCTGAGGAGCATATTGAGCTTGGGGTTGACCTTGGGGCATGTACTGTCCTGAAGGTTGATATCCTTGAGGTATGTACTGTCCTTGGGGTTGTCCCCCAAAATAATATGATTCCACAGTTTTTCCTGGGAAAAGGCTACCTTGAGGTTGCCCCCTAGGCGGTAACTGACTTCCTGAAGGTTGCCCCCCAGGCGGTAACTGACTACCTTGAGATTGCCCCCCAAGTGGTAACGGATTTCCCTGAGATTTCCCTCCAGGCGGTAACTGACTGCCTTGAGGTTGAGGACTTGGAATATTACCAGACATCATAAAGATTTTCTCTGCGTTCAACGTTTCAGTTTTAACACCATTAAAACCAGATGACAACACTTGTTCAATTGGTTGAGGAGCTGCTCCTGAGAAAGTACCAGACAGAGCCTGATATCTCAAAGGAACAGAAGGACCACTATGTAAAAATGCTTCCGGTGTCTAGGAAAACATGGATGACTCTCCTGCCATAATATATGGCGGACAGTAACCTCTGGGTGTAGGATGAAATGGAATTCGAGGTGGAGAAAAAGCAAGACCCGGATTCTCTAAAAAGTTCGTTAAGGATAGATACCAAGCACTAGTTTGAATAGGGCTATAGAAAATAGATTCACGCTCCCTAAGATTTAAATATTGAGGGGAGTCGGGAAGAGATATATCTTCGTCTGGATTAGTAATTTCTTCAATGGAAATTAGTCCGGATGGAAGATCGCCAGTGACAATATTTCTTACCCTAGGTGAACCAGGATCGCTAGAAGTTCGTGTGATAAATCCTGAAGATGTTTCCAAAATAGAAGGTTCAGTTTCAGGTTCAAAGATTTCAGGTTCATCAGCTAGTTCACTGGAAGGAGAAATACTACCAGTAACTTTAGAAACTGAAATCGGCTATTGAATATGTTTTGTTGTTGGGATTTGATGATCAGGATGAACAACTATAGATGAACTTCCAATTTCTGTTGATCGAATCCTACCACTATTGGATGATACCAGAGCACGAAGCCCTTCAAGGTGACTTGGTGTATATTCAGGGGGTTTCCCTTGTAGTCTCCGGGATTGTCTCGGCAATTCTTCCACGATTAAATATTAACTAATCACACGCAAATAAAGAAAATTTCAATGAAAACACCTAAAGTCTCTAAAGAAACAAACAATTGAATCACACGCTTAAAAATATAAGAGATCAAATCACACACAAACAGTAACTTCCCGTACTAAAAATACTAATTGGTGATGAAATTCAACTTAGTAGAAATTTAATACAGAAAGGGCGGTTGGAACAGTTACCCTGACAACTTTCTTAATGAAATAGACTCGCACAAGTTTCTTCACAAAACCATCTCGTGTGAAGAGAACCCCCCAGAGAGTCCAAGTGAGTCTAGTCGACGTCTGCTCTAGGTATAGTGAGATATTTCCTTCACCATCACCTTAGGAAATAATCTTAAGATAATGGACACTAAGGTTACCAACAGTAACAAATATAATTGGGGGAACAGTCTATGATCCGATCCCACGCATAAGGGCAGAGTAACAAAGCTCAGTCCCCTTGAAGGTTCCTCGACATGGTCAATCCGAGGTTTACCGAAAAGTGACTCCAGGCTCCTCGACAATGGTTAATCTGAGGTTTACCATTTGTAATGCACGCAAAATCTTCTATCTTCCCCAATGAAACAGAATTGATTGTCTCAAAGGTTCGAATGTGATCTCGTGATTGACTTCTTTAAGAGAAGCTTCCCAGATTATACAAATTACAATTTGATTTATTTCCTACTGCAAGATTTGTCTACTTGTTTTTTTTTACTATCTTGAAGAGTTAATTACTCCCTACTCCAAGATACTAGCCTAAGCTATGTTGGTGATAAGAGCCCTAGAAAATGAAAATATTACTAGATGAATTTTAATTTAAGCGTTACTTTTAAGAGTTGTTTCTTAAGTCAATGGGTGCAGAAATGAAACGTTGATGATGTGAAGACTCAACTTCCAAAAAACACTAAAAATGCACCTAAAAATGATAATCAAATTGTTTTCTTTCAATGAAACTCTAACTAAGAAAGAGTTGGAGAATGCAATTCTTTAAATAAACAATTCCTTCTTTGAACGTAAGGAATAATTGAAAGAAAATATTTTTTGTCTTTTCAAGAACAACTCAAAATGAGACAAATTTTCAAAGCTCACAAAAAAATCCTTTCACTTTCCAAAAACTTGAAGCTACAAAACAATTTTCCTTCAAAAGAAATCCACAAATTTTAAAAGCACTCAAAACTACAAAACTAATTTCGAGATCTACAAACTTTAATGGTCTAATTGAATAAAAGCTTTAAGATTTTTTGAAGAATGTTTTACTTAGTTATTCAGCGAACTAAGGATCTATTCATCCAGAATAAAAAAAAGATCGAAAACACTCAAATATGTTTTTTATAAAAAATGAAATTCAAAAACCTATAACAAAGTTTTTTCGAAGATTTGCAAAGAAACAAGTAGCTTTATTTCTCAATAAAGGATGATTTCACAATCAGGTCAGATTCAACAAAAAGACAAAAAAGGACCAATGTAATCCGAGGTACTTCAAAATGCCAATGCTTCAAATCGCTACAAAGACCAAGTGAAAATCAATCCAAAATGCAAAACTTCTATAAAATCATCAAAACACCAATACTGCTGAGATTCATTCAACTAAGGATTTTGACAGAAACAATCATCAATCTGGGCAGAAACCAAAAATTCTAAATCAAAATAAAGATAAACTAAAGAAAGAAATCTAGAATTTTTCGAAATTTTAACAGGGTCCGCAGGCTTCCAAAAGTAACAGGTGCGGTACCGCACTGTTTACACAAGGAAAAGTGCAAAACTGCCCGCACTGTGTAAATAAGGCAAAGTGCGGTCCCAAGAAAAAATAGAGAAAAACTTAAAAGATTTCAAAATTTTCAAAAACAAAGAAAACCTAAGCTACCCAGGCAGATTTCTATCAATCAAAAACCAGGAAAAACGTTTCCTCAAATCAAAATAAAAGAGAACCAAAAACAACAAGTTCTTTCCCCAGCGGAGTCGCCAATTTGTTGTGTGGATTAATCCATCCTGCGGACAAGACCGATCTCCCTAGTACTAAAAGTATCTAGCAACAAAAAACCAAATAGACTAATCTTTCTCTAAGCATGTAAGGTTTAAAAAAAGATCTATAGAGGTGTAAAAGACTTACCATATGTCCAGCGCTTGTTTGAAGTCGTTGTTGTCCTTCGTGCACTTGAAGGAGTTTTCCTTGTAAACCTACAGTCACAAACAAGCAAAATATTACATAGCACCTGTATAGACATCATCATAAACCATGCTTGTCATAGTGATCAAGGAATCTATGAAATAAACCATGAACAAACAACTTATTGAGAAAAATGAGTATATTTGTATTAATTTCAAAAGATGGAAAACCTTACAACCTAAGCCTTGATGTTGCACAGGCCTTCCCGGGGTCCGAAGCAGGAGTCTCCTCTACTTTGATAAGCTTTACACTCGTCCAACTAAGATGAATAGAGGTATGTAATCTCTCCTCACAAAAGTCTTAGTTAACTAAGTCTAAATCCCAACAGCACTTAACCTCAAATATTCTTAAGCTTCAACTCCCCTTGAGGCTACCCAATGCCTCCTTTTATAGTGGAAAATAGGACGTTTTCTGTTCCAACTATGAAGGGATATGTTGTAGCCGCTACAAAACCACCCAAAATTTTGGGTATATTTAAAATTTCGGGTCCCCCTCTACTCACTTAGTCATTAAGATCTTTCACCGAACTTGCAGTCAGTGACATCCCAGCGACCTATCCCCAACCCCTCATGAGTTGTCTCGCCATCATGATCAGACGTTGTTGTTGCAATCACACCATGTGTGAAGGATTGCCATGCATACATTCGAATGGAAACTCATGTGTATTTACATTAAGAGCGCTTGCAACATGGATTGGCCAGGAACTCTGTTTTAGCACTTCGCCGAGCTCATAGTCTAATATTTATTATTTGGGGGCACCATTCTCTAAAATGTAACTGTGAACTAATTAATGTTATATTGTTTATACAGGTCAATCCCCTAATTGATAAACTCATCAGTGATTGTCATGGCACCGAGGGGAATAAGATTAAGCTCAATGACAAGGTCACAATTGTGAACCATGACACATTCATCCACATGTCCTGCTCAGGTGGATATGAGACATAAGGCCACCTTTGAAGAGCATGGTTAAGGTAGATGACAAGGATGCACCCACAAGTGAGATGGAGGAGCAAGTTAACATTATTTTCAGTTTGAGGATGTTGTAGTGTATTTTCATTCGGACGAAGGATTGAATAAAAGTTCATGATTGACCGACGCAACACTATGGGACACATCGGATAGGTTTCATCATCACCCAAATTGTTATGATTTGGCCTCTATGTATCAGTGCACTCGGCCTATATAGCGTTATTCATTGGAACCTAAAATTTTCCTTGCACTCTATGAGGAAGACCCAGTCCGAAGGATGGAAATCGTTAGGTGGCATTCTGTTATGTTCAGAGTCAGCGTTACAGATTTTGGGGCACTCTTCACAATTGTCAAGCGCTCTCACTTTTATGATTTATCTTGCCTTGATTATAGCTTACATGTGTTGAGCAGCTTGCATTTCACAACACTATCAATGTGTTGATTCAACTAGCTCTTTGTTGGCAATGCCAAAAACTGTGAGAGGGCCTGTGATTGGAGTTGTGGGCCAAGAAATGAGCATGAGACATGTTGATTACTAACCAACATCTGGCACTTGGATGCTTGCCTACATGTAAAGGTGTTACGTGTAAAGGTGTTACGCGTGTCAGATAAATTCCATGGGAAGGTATATACTCCTGAAATCAAATCAATTTCAAACAACATTATGCCTCGCTTCTACGTTCGGTTTGAGAGATGGTAAGCACGAGGATAACGCCCTCTACACTCCCTTGGAGGCCACATTCTTCGATTCTAGCAAGAGTAGCGCCTCCATAGTGATGAATATCATGCGCAATCTTCGATCATTACTGGCAATGGCAAGTTTTTATTGAGGAGTGGCCAGTAAAATAATTTGAAAACCTCCTCGGCATTAAGATATTCGAGCAAAAAAGGTTCGATGGTGGTTTTCAATTTACGATGAATGTTTGGAGCAAACATATATGTACCACAGTCAAAAGTTATGATTAAAACACAGACCAGAGGTATGGCAGAGTTTTATTCTTTAGAGGAGATATATAATATGTGGTCAAAAGGTGATTTTAAACATGGAGGGAAACATTCCGATGGTGGGTTTCAACCTATCATGAAACATGCAGAGCAGATATATAATCATCCAAAGCTGTGTTTAAACATGGAACGAATAATAGAACAAAAACTATAGTGGCATGCTGTAATAACTATGGTGCGATGGCTGACAATCTATAACCATTATTTTAGGCGGTGCAAGACCATATGGTTTCCAAACCATAGAAGATTGGAGGAACGAAATAATATAAAAGGATGTTACAAATGGGCGATGGTGCAGTTTTAATCCGTGATAAAACATGTGGGGCAGGTATATAGATGCGGTCAACTCTACGTTCGAAACATGGCGCATGAAGACGTTGCAAATTGTTGCAAATAGTTTTAGTCGTGGAGCAGATATACATGGTAGTCACGTTCTATGATTAAGAATTTGCCAGGTCTCAGAGATAACACTTCACCCAGGGCTGCGACTTAGTGGTTTTTGCGACCCAGCGACCCCATCAGCCCATGGTCGCAAGTCGCATGTTTTCCCAGGTCGCAGGGTCGCAGAATGATCTGCCCATGGAAAGCTGCGACCCAAGGAATTTTTTGACCCTGCGACCCCATCATAAAATGCAGATTCATGCACTATAATCAGCTCCATAATGATCTTCCACGTGTTTTTTCATGCTGAGCTGGGTAGCGTGAATTCCTAATCCCCTTCCCATGCTGCAATACATGGATGCAGGCATTTCTATAGTGGAGTTTCGAACGATGGTGAAACGTTTAATGATGGTCAAAGTTACATTTAAAACATGCAGTGGGTTCAACGTTCTTGTCAGCACTAATCGTGTTGTTTACTAGCTGTTTTCTGCCCTTCGCCTGTTTCCAGTATGGAAAGGCCCGTTGATGCCTCTCCACCACATGTGAAAGAATATCGTTTGCCACCTCAAGGAGGAAAGTTTCCAAGGCCCAACGTTGCATTCAACGCCTCCCATGAATGCATTAATAAAATTTAGTAACCTCTCCATGCATGACACCACGTGGACCGTGTCACTAAAGTAGTGTTTCGATGGAGGCAGGCAGCGTTTGCTATCATCTAGTGTGAATGAGAAAATAATAATGGCAACATAATCCCGTCCAGAATGCATGCGCATGGATTCAGCTGTGTCAGCTTTTTCATTGTCGTAGGACGCACCAGGAAAAAGTGAAACGCTCAATCGAACAAGTGCAGTAACAACTATGGAGCGTTATTTCCAGAATGACAGATCCCTCGATATAGTAGATGAGAAATATTCTATTACAAGATAAAAGTTCCACCTTCAAAATTATATCAAATATTATGACTCGAGGAGGCTTGGAGTTTGGTGTTAAATCATTATATGGAAAAAGCCGCAAGTTAAAACAAATTTTGTTGACATGACCAAAACATGTTTCATACCTATGCTTCCAAAGAGGGCGTGAAATGAATAACTCAAATCTAAATGCGCATCCAGCAGATTGACGTATTAGATTTTCGTTGGAAGACTGGTTTTGTTGACATCGTGTAAATATAGCGTGGCAATGGTGTTTGTCTGCTCACAACCTGACTTACCACCGCTGAGATAGAAGCTGTTCGTTGTTAATTTTGATGCATGGTTAAAATTATTGACCCATCAACGAATCACCGTTAGAAGAGAAAGGGATTTGTTGGAGTGCGCTCCTTCCTGCAACTACAGCTAGATCGCGCGATCGAGAGAATCCTCCATACGTAAAAGCCACTCCCTTCATTGAATGAAAGCAAGATTCAATGCAGGAGAAGACATTGCGCCTAAGCTGAACGATGATTGCACGATGAAGACAGCCATTCCTTGAGGTCGCAGTTCAACCCAGGTCGCTGGGTTGCAAACTTGTGAGGCTAGTGCAGATTGCGACTTGGTGATATTTTCGACCCTGCGACCCTTTTGAGATTGCGACCCACGTAGAGATCAAGTTGCGTGACCCCTCCAGGTCACTGAGTCGCGATGCACGCTGCTGGACGAAAAATGCGACCATGTGACTGTGCGACCCCTCCAAGGTCGCAAGGTCGCAGAATGATATGTCCACTAGAGGTTGCGACCCATGAAAGCTCTAACCATGCGACCCCGTTTCGGAATGGCCTCTTTTCTCAAAGCATATATCGCCTACAGAACAGGACTACACAGGGGTCCAAGCTAATTGTTAAAATCCCTTGATGTTATCTGTCAATATGCTCCTTATGCATTTGCGTTTTCTTTTATTGTATCTTTATTTTTTCTTCAACATGCATAAACATATTTATGTGGGTGAGGCTAATGGCTAATCTAATATGATTACACGCAGGTAACATGAGGAGATTATGATGACGACCCAGACAAGGAAGTTTGTCTCTTACCCTGGGAATGCCGGTTCATGTGGCAGGAGCTAAAACTATCCCAACAGGAGAAAGGTAGAAGGGATAGAATCGTAGGTCGCAAATTTGCCAAGGTCGCAGGTCAATTTTCCAAGGTCACAGATTTATTCAGGTCGCGGAGTCGTGTTCCATACCAAATGCCCGACGATGCAACCCAGCAACCCAGCGACTAGGTCGCAGGTCGCATATTTGCCGAGGTCACAGGTTGCAGATGGCCCAAGACTGGGTCGCAAGGAAACCCAACGGTCAGGAAGATGAAAAGTCAAGGAAGCCCAAGGGGCAGGTTTTTTATTATAAATGCTTCCTTCGGGAACTTGTAGGAGATCTTTTTTTTGGGACTCGAGCTGAGTACATTGTATTATCTGGATTATACATTTAAGCATGAATACAAGCATTTTTTGAAAATCCCTTTGTGGATTTGGTGTTTTCGTATGTATGAGCACTATTGAGTATTATGTTTTTAGTTTCTGAACGTCTTTAGATTAAGGGAGTTGTATTTTTAATTCATATCACAATTGCATAACATTTTGCTGAGTATGTTAATGGTGGTTGAGTTCATTTCACTTTCTTAACGAACGCTGATGGCTTTGTTTATTAGCATTTGTGTTGCCATTTAAAACTTTTAGGAAGTGAAGGGTGTTCTTGCCATGAGGAATTGTTTCCTTTGTGGTCAGAATAGTTTACGAGCATGACCCTAATGAAGTGTTGTTAACAACACTTCCTTCGGTCTTCATGCTTCATTATTTCCTCTTGCTACTCATAGTGTCATCTGTACATTTAATGCATCAATCATATGTCTTGTATCATTTGATTAGGTGTGTATCCACTGTTTTATAGAGTTTAAGTGAGACCCAAAGAAAGGAGAAATCAGCCAGAGTCGGGACCCACCCCTCGGACGAGATCCCTATTCCAAACTGCTCAAGCTCTAATTGGGACCTTTTACTCGGGAGATCCCCATCATATCGGACGTGATTTTCCCTTCAACAGATAGAATCCTCCTTCAAAGGGATAAGTTCCTCACATCAAGGGGTTAGCTCCATAAGGTAAGGGATTCATGCACCTCACAAGAGCGGTTCTGCCACCGCAAAATCCATTCTAGAAGCTTCCAGAATTTACTTTAATTGAGATTTTTGGAATTTACTTGCGCCTTTTTAATCTTACAGGGGTCCGCACCTATAAAAAAGATAAAGTGCATTCAAGTACGCAGGATAGCTGAACATTGGGTGCGGGACCGCAGGCAAGATAGCTAGAAAGTGTGATACCAAAGTTTGGGAGACTTTTAAGAACTTTTCTCTGATTTTCAAGGCTTGACATGAGGAACTGATATGTTAGACTTGTAGAGGGGGAAGTACGAGTAATAATGAGCTCATACACATAGTAGAATTTGAGGGTGAAAATTTTCAATGTAACAAGGTACATTCAATTTAATTTTTATTGGATATCTAATTTTAAACAATGTACATTTATCACAATGATTATCTTTGATTGTATTTTGATATCATATTTACATTCTTCTTTAAATTTTCCATATAAAGTTTTTTTTTGCATATTGGGATCAAATATGTAGATAGATGAATTGGAAATGACATTGAAACAATAAAAGGGACTCGAAAATTGCATTCAATTAAAACAAAGTCATCCAGAAATGTGTTTGCATTGGATAAAAGAAAATATTCTTGTTTTTGTCTTATTTGCATAGAAAACATAAAATCCAATGACGTTTGTGAAAACAAAATGTATGTAAAAGATTGGAAACATACAGAGCTAAATACAAAGGGAAAAATGTCTGTTGCAATGTTTGAAGAAATGAAATCAAAGGAGACTAAAATATCATCCGATGGTGATTGAGTTTCTGATCTTGTTAGAGAAGGTAACATTTGAATTTCTTTCTAATGATAAAGATCTAGAAATAAATTTGAATATGTATAATATTGTCAAGTTTGTTTTATTGTGTAGGAGATGTTTTTGTTGTAATTGCACCTAATGAAAACGATGAAAATGTGAAGTATTATTTAATGCGTTGCAGTAAACGAAAAATGAAATTATTAGAAGACTATAATGATCACGGATTTCCATATGAAAGAGGATCTATTATACTGAAAGGTTACTTTTTAGACAAACTAATCAAAGTGGGAAATTTGTTTACTTTGAAGACTATGAACCTGATTTCATAAGTTGTCAATATAGTCACTTGGTGTGTGCGGTATGCATAAAGTTGATCGAGGTTCAATCAAAGAAAAAAACGAATCTTAAGAAATGGAAAATGTAAAAATCCGATCATGAACGGATTATTGAAGATGACATTCCATTGGAATTTTTTTTGATTGAACTGCCCAACAATTTATTCTCTTTGGATTATATGTTCTAGAACTTCCAATGCCTAATTAAAAATTGAGTTTCCTTTGTTATGTTATCTATGCAGTGTTTGCACATGTACAAATTGTTTTGCACACCTAGTATCAAATGAAAGTAGTTTTTCTATACATGCATTGATGAAAATGTTGCATTTTTTTATATATATATATATATATATATATATATATATATATATATATATATATATATATATCTGTGTGTGTGTGTGCATTCTAGAATGCAATTAATTGTTCAAGTATTTTTCCCATGTGCATTGAAGAAAAATGTTTCACGTACTGAATATATATGTTCCAGAATGCAATTAACTGAATGTCATCAATTTACCAATTTATAAATCAACAAGGCTACCTAGTTGAGTGCATTAATGACATTGACCCCAATTCAACAAACATATATCTAATTCTTATATTTCTAATCAAAATTAAAGGGATTTATATGGGAAAGAGGCAGAACATATAGCCCATGAACTACTTTTTAGAAGTCAATGAAGGTATCATCATGTGGGAAAATGTTTCAAGAACACTTGATCATGCTTAAAAGTAATCTTAAGATTGTTTTTGATCTCTACATACTACATACTATTATTTGAGTGAAAAAAAATATCCAATGAAAAGAACATAGCTTTTCAATCCAACTAACCATATCAATTGAGCTCTATTTCAAAAAAAAGTTAAAAAAACCAAAAAGCCAACAAAATAACATCCTTGGTTGTTATTTTTTTATTGAAATAACTAAATCATATTAAGGATTCTCTTCATTGAAATTGCTTTTTGATAGAGAATCCTTAAAATATGATTTAGCTATTTGAAAAAAAATGAAAATCACAAATGTTATTTTGTTGAGATGTTTTGTGGCATGTTAACCTTTCTTTACTCTTTTTTCAATTAGAGCTCAATTGATATGGTTAGTTGCATTTAAAATCTATGTTCTTCCCATTGGAAAATTTTTCACTCAAACAAGAGAAGAGTATGTAGAGATCAAAAACAATCATAAGATTCCAAATGTACTTCAACCATCCAAAACTTGAATTTTAAAAACTTTTTGATTATATCAAAACAAATTACATCACATGTCATGCCAATTGTATTTAAACTATCCAATAAAAAAATTAAAAATTTAACATTATATCACATGCCAAATGTAGATTGAAACCATCCAAAACCTAGTTTTAAAAACTTTCTGATTATATCACAACGTTAATTCACATGCCTAATGTACTTCAACCATCCAATACTTGTGTTTTAAAAACTTTTTGACTATATCACAACATTACTTCACATGCCATGCCAATTGTAGTTCAACTATCCAATAAAAACATTTAACATTATATCACATGCAAAATGTAGATTGAAACCATCCAAAACTTAAGTTTTAAAAACTTTTTGATTATATATCACAACATTACTTCACATTCCATGCAAATTATAGTTCAACTATCCAATAAAAACATTTAACATTATATCACATGCCAAATGTAGATTGAAACCATCCAAAACTTAACCTTTAATTTAACAAAAAATTATAGATCACAACATTACTTCACATGCCAAATGTACTTCAACCATCCAAAACTTGAGTTTTAAAAACTTTTTGATTATATCACAACATTGCTTCACATGCCATGCCAATTGTAGTTCAGCTATCCAATAAAAACATTAAACATTTAACATTATATCACATTCCAAATGTAGATTGAAACCATCCAAAACTTGAGTTTTTAAATGTTTTTTGATTATATCACAACATTACTTCACATGCCATGCCAATTATAGTTCAACTATCCAATAAAAACATTTAACATTATATCACATGCCAAATGTAGATTGAAACCATCTAAAACTTAACCTTTAATTTAACAAAAAATTATAGATCACAACATTACTTCACATTCCAAATTTACTTCAACCATCCAAAAATTAAGTTTTAAGAACAAAAGAAATTATAACACATCATTTCATAACATGCCAAATGTAGTTCAAAAGCAAAACATTAATTTATAGATGACAACATTACTAGTAGTTCAACTATCCCAAACTTCAGTTTTAAAAACCAAACAAATTATATAACAACATTACTTCACATTCACATGCCAAAACTACTAAAACCACCCAAAACTTAACTTTTTGGAGCAAAACAAATTATATTAACACAATAAAATATGTCCAAAAATTGTAGATCTCACAAGTATCAAGTATCAATATATATATATATATATATATATATATGATTGTGCATCTAGATAATATATAAAAAATTAAATTTAAGACTATAAATCTCAATTAAATCTACAAATCATGTCCATCAAATACAGATGGATGTAGTGTCTTTCCTAGCAGAGTTTTAATCCACACGTTATCTTGTGAAGCATGGGGAAAATGTACACAATGCACATACAAACATTAAAATTTGATGATTTAAAAATGAGTGAGAATATATAGAACTTTGTGTAAAAAACAAAATATGAAGAAAAAAATCATGAAATACTTCATTAGGTTCCCTCTCCATTTTTTCGCCTGCTACAACTTCCCGCATGGGAACATCTCCAACAGTAAATTGTACAATATACATGTACAGTTATATATATTAAAAAATTTCAGATGAAAATGCACATATGTATATATAAACTTATTTTCAATAATATTAAAAATAAAGTTAGAAAACTTGCTCAAATGGTTGAAATGGTGTGGATGTTCCTATCTCTGTCACTAGAGTCCGTGGATTAAGGAAATCTTCTATAGAAACCTAAAATTAAAAATTTTAAAAGTATAAAATAACTCAAGATCAAGATCTCAATTTATAATAAAACTTAAATAAACTTCAATTTATAAATTATAACTTTTCAAAGAACATATATATATTTAAAAGTGAAAAATTGAAATATTCTATAGAAACCTAAAATTCAAAATTTTAAAAGTATAAAATAACTCAAGATCAAGATCTCAATTTATAATAAAACTTAAATAAACTTCAATTTATAAATTATAACTTTAAAAAAAACATATATATATCTAAAAGTGAAAAATTGAATACTTTTGCAGGTGAATTTGGGACATCTCCTAAGAGAGGCTCCAAAAGAAAATCTCCAAAAACCTAAAATTCAAAAAATTTAAAATAACTCAAGATATAGATATATATATATATATATATATATATATATATATATATATATATATATCTCAATTTTTAATGGAACTTTTTGAGGTGGAATATATATATATATATATATATATATTAAACATAAATTTTAAAAGTGAAAAAATGTCCATACTTGTTGTGGATGTGGCACATCTCCTAAGGAAGTAGAAGGTACATCTCCCAAGGAAGAAGAAGGTACTGCCATCCCAAAAACATTGGACGGAATCGTAATCTGTTAAGACATTTTATTATTATATATGTACATGTACATGTGTGCACAATTATTTATTTTAAAAATATCACTTAAAAAACACTAACATTTGTCAACATATCTTGATGGTGAGACCCATCTTCATTGTTTGAACCATAGGCCTCGAACATGATATTAACATTTTCGTCATTCATCATGCATGACAATTACAAATGGTGTTTTTACATATAATGATACATTATTGTTAGATTAATGTACATACAAATAAATGTATACATGTAATACACATGTATTTATTACAAATTGTACACATCTATGTGTTAAAATAATTGAACCCTGAGGTCATTAACACATACCGTTCCCATGCCCTCTTCCTCATGAAGAATTAGGTCTTGTCAACCATTGCGACAATTCTTTGCATATATTATAAGATATTCAACTCTCATGTTGTCAATCTCTTCATCTGTACAATACAAAAAATTGGCATGTGCATTCTCACGTGCTCTTTTTCGATTTAGACAAACACTGACTCCAACCAATCCAGTGTGAACATTGTCGATGATGGCATCCCTTGCTTCTCGACTTATTTCAGAAGTCGCATTCATCTCTGACCGCAAAGTTTCGACCCAAAAATGTTGACTCACTAATGGTGGCTCAGAGCGAGGCAAATCCACATCTCGCCTAGTGCACCTACGGTTACACAATTGACCTTTCCCCGGACCAAAAAATTATGACAGAAGGTCATTGTAATTGGGTTTCATTTCCAAAAAAATTTCTGCATAAAACAATTTTACGAAATAAACAGGAATCTCGTCATTCCATGGGAGTCTTCCATAGGCCGCAAGGTGCCTATCATACAAATAGTGAGCTATATCGGGGTGCTTGAAATATTGCACCTTCAACATTTTTCTTTTTGGCCCTTCCTTGAAATTAATCATTGACTTCACCATTTATTTTGTAACTCTTTTTTACATCCTCCCATTTATCGGGACCCATTACTGTTTCCTTTATCTTTCTCATGACTTCTACAAATTTATCAGTCATTGGCCCAAGATTTTTGTACACATTTAATAGTTCTCCCAATGAATATGTAACTATTTTGAGGCTTTGCCAACTCTCAGCAGGTAGAGTCAAAGCCACAAGATCTCTCCGCAATTTTGCATGAAGTTGTTGACACCTTTCTAAGGTGCATTGCACCATGTTTCTTTCCCATGGTATATCAGAAATGTCAGCCAGATAAGTTGTGGTGGGTAGACAACCTTCTTCTTGAATGTAGCATTCTACCCTGCGTCTATTTTGACCAACATTTGGAGCATTTTCAGCCTCTGCATCAATATATATATAATTTTTTATATTATAAAAACACATGTAATTTTTTTTTTACAAATTGAATGAAAAAAATATTGAAATTGATGGCAACCTCAACGTGGTTGGCTAGCATCTTCTCCACCCTAAAACTGTTGAGAACTAGAACAACCCAGCTGAGAACCAGCACCAGCAGCTATTGATTGGCCTTTGGGGGAATAAATATCACCACCTTCACGCAACCTGCTACCACTTACTGATGGCCCTCTAAGGGGATTTGAACCACCACCAACCTCTTGAGAGGAGAGAGAAGCTTCATAAACAAATAAGAATTTATAATCAATTGAAAAATACATATATACATATAAATACACTTTTACATATTCACTGATTAAATTGTGTTCAAACCATAACACGACTGGGTGAAACATGGGCATCCATGGATGGAGTAGAGACTCTTCTCTTATTATTAGCTCCTAAAAAATAAAAAATGAAATTTATTAACAACTAATTTAACTCACAAAGTTGATAAAAAATCAATTCCATGTGTACACACATGTATGGAGATTTAAGATTATATTTAAATTTACCATGAACAACTCTCGATCCCTGATCTCCCCCTCTTGTAGAGATATGGGATTCTGTTGATCTTTGTCGTTCATCCTCCATGATATATATATGTATGTTGGAAATTTACAATTATTTTTTTAAATAACTAATTTAAATTAAATTCAAAATAGATTTTAGAAAATTAATGTAATTTAGTGTAAACAAATTATGTAAAACACAACTTTCAAAGCACTAATTGATGCGTGAAACTCAATTGAAGAAAAAAAAAGTTATAAAAATGATAAGTTCACCAAATTGTGTTTTACATGGTGGGAGCACACTTGGTATAAAATTGAAAAAATACATTGTCATTAAAAAAGAAGTGAAACTCCATTTAAACAAAAATTTGTTGAAGTCCCTGCATTTTAATTTCATAAAAATGTGAAGTTCACCACTTGTTGCAAATGTGAAGTTCACCAAGTTGCGCTTTATATGGTGCGGTGGGAGCACACTTGGTACATAATTGAAAAAAGCATATGGTCATTAAAAATGATGCATTTATAAGTACACAACACACACATATCCAAGATATGTTACAATGTTGATCAATAAATTTTGAAGGAGAGAATCTCAACACTAATTCATCTTTGAGAGATGAATCTTGAACTTTTGAAGAAGAGCATCTCAAAACTAATTCATCTTTCAGAGACGAATCTTCAATTTTTGAAGAAGAGTGTCTCAAAACTAATTCATCTTTGAGAGATGAATCTTGCATTGGCATTGCCCCGTATAATTTTAATTCATCTATTAATTCATCTTTGATAGATGAATCCTGAATTTGCATTGCCCCACGCAATAGATCAGCAAACATATTATTCACATTTGAACAATGCCTTATACTAAAAATTTGAAATTGGATAACAATATTGTTTGCTATTCCATGCAGTTCTTTTAGCCTCTCCTTCTTAACTTGGTACACGCCATTCATCTAGTTGCACACAAGTTTAGAATTGGTGAAAAATACAATTACATTTGATCCGTACTCCATCGTTGTTCCCAAGCTTTCTATCAATCCAATATAATATGCCTCATTGTTTGTTTTTCTTCCTCGTATATTCATTTTCCTTTAGACAACTTTACTAGTCACAATATTGGAAAGCACATATGTAATCACTGATTTCCCTGGATTGGGATAGTAAGAAACTTCTATGCATAATTTCCACTTTTCAACCATGTTTAATAGTTTTCTTATCCCTAAAAAAAAATCAAATTCAATAAAAATATATATTAAATTGAAATTTATTGCAAATGCGTGGGAGAAATGAAGAACTTCTATTTAGATCTATTCCAGATATTGACTCTAGGGGCATTTACTAGATATGTCACCTTTCATAAAATATGAGATCCAAAGGCTACCTAGCCCTTTACAGACTTTGCCTATAGAACTAAATTGAATATGAAAACGAAAAACTTCTAATTAGATCTATTCTAGAGATTGAATGTAGGGGCATTTACTCTTTGGTTAAAACCTATGTTTTGTAACAAATCACTTATGGTTTTGATGGGAAAATTTTATGGCTAATTTGTGTTTTACATGTTGAATATAAAATTTTTTTTCTCTCTCATTATTTGAGACCATGGATATGAAAATGAAAAACTATATACTTGGTTAAAACCTATGTTTTGTATCAAATCACTTTTTGTTTCTAAATACTATATACATGTTGAATATAATTTTTTTTTCTCTCTCATTGTTTGAGACCATGGATATGAAAATGAAAAACTTCTAATTAGATCTATTCTAAAATTTAATGTAGGGGCATTTACTCTTAGGTTAAAACTATGTTTTGTATCAAATCACTTTTGGTTTCAATGGGAGACTTTTATGGATAATTTGTTTTTTACATGTTGAATATAAAAGGTTTTTTCTCTCTCATTATTTGAGACCATGGATATGAAAATGAAAAACTATATACTTGGTTAAAACTTATTTTTTGTATCAAATTAATTTTTGTTTCTAAATACTATATACATTTTGACTCTAGGGGCATTTAGATCTATTCCAGAGATTGACTGTAGGGGAATTTACTAGATATATCACCTTTCATAAAGGATGAGATCCAGAGGCTACCTCACCCTTTGTAGACTCTGCCTATAGAACTACCATGGATATGAAAATTAAAAGCTTCTAATTAGACCTATTCTAGAGATTGAATGTAGGGGCATTTACTCTTAGGTTAAAACATATGTTTTGTATCAAATCACTTTTGGTTTCAATGGGGAACTTTTATGGATAATTTGTGTTTTACATGTTTAATATTTAAGGTTTTTTTCTCGCTCATTGTTTGAGAGGTCATGGATATGAAAATGAAAAACTTCTATTTAAAACTATTCTAGAGATTGAATGTAAGGGCACTTACTCTTAGGTTACAGCCTATGTTTTGTATCAAATCACTTTTGGTTTCAATGGGAAAATTTTATGGCTAATTTGTGTTTTACATGTTGAATATAAAAGGTTTTTTTCTCTCTCATTGTTTGAGACCATGGATATGAAAATGAAAAACTTTTATTTAGATCTATTCTAGAGATATGGCTAATTTTTGTTTTACATACATTGAATATAAAAGGTTTTTTCTCTCATTGTTTGAGACCATGGATATGAAATTGAAAAACTTCTATTTAAAACTATTCCAGAGGTTGACTGTAGGGGCATTTACTCTTAGGTTAAAACCTGTGTTTTCTATGGGAAAATTTTATCGCTAATTTGTGTTTTATATGTTGAATATAAAAGGTTTTTTTCTCTCTCTCATTGTTTGAGACCATGGATATGAAAATGAAAAACTTCTATTTAGATCTATTCTAGAGTTGTGGCTAATTTGTGTTTTACATACATTGAATATAAAAGGTTTTTTCTCTCATTGTTTGAGACCATGGATATGAAAATGAAAAACTTATATATTTAAGACTATTCCAGAGATTGATTGACTGTAGGGGCATTTACTCTTAGGTTAAAACCTATGTTTTGTATCAAATCAATTTTGGTTTCAATCGGAAAATTTTATGGCTAATTTGTGTTTTACATGTTGAATATAAAAGGTTTTTTTCTCTCTCATTGTTTGAGACCATGGATATGAAAATGAAAAACTTCTATTTATATCTATTCTAGAGATGCGACTAAATTGCGTTTTACATACATTGAATATAAAAGTTTTTTTCTCTCATTTTTTGATATCATGGATATGAAAATGAAAAACTTCTATTTAAAACTATTCCAGAGATTGAATGTAGGTGCATTTACTAAGGTTAAAACCTATGTTTTGTATCAAATCACTTTTGGTTTCAATGAGAAACCTGTATGGCTAATTTGTGTTTTACATGTTGAATACAAAAGGTTTTTTATCTCTCATTGTTTGAGACCATGGATATGAAAATGAAATACTTCTAATTATATCTATTCCAGATATTGACTGTAGGGGCATTTACTCTTAGGTTAAAACCTATGTTTTGTATCAAATCACTTATGGTTTCAATGGGAAACTTTTATGGCTAATTTTTGTTTTACATGTTGAATATAAAAGGTTTTTTTCTCTCTGTCATTTTTTGAGACCATAGATATGAAAATGAAAAAATTCTATTCAGATCTATTCTAGAGATATGGCTAATTTGTGTTTTACATGTTGAATATAAAAGGTTTTTTTCTCTCTCATTTTTCGAGAGGTCATGGATAAGAAAATGAAAAAATTCTATTTAAAACTATTCCAGAGATTGACTGTAGGGGAATTTACTCTTAGGTTAAAACCTATGTTTTCTATCAAATCACTTTTGGTTTCAATGGGAAACTTTTATGGCTAATTTGCATTTTACATGTTGAATATAAAAGGTTTTTTCTCTCTCATTGTTTGAGACCATGAATATGAAAATGAAAAACTATATACTTGGTTAAAACCTATGTATTGTGTCAAATTATCTTTTGTTTCTAAATACTATATACATGTTGACTGTAAGGGCATTTAATATAGGGGCATTTAGATATATTCTAGAGATTGACTATAGGGGAATTTACTTGATATGTCACCTTTTATAAAAGATGAGATCCAGAGGCTACCTAGCCCTTTACAAACTCTACCTATAGAACTACCATGGATATGAAAATGAAAAACTTCTAAGTAGATCTATTCTAGAGATTAAATGTAGGGGCATTTACTCTTAGGTTAAAACCTATGTTTTGTATCAAATCACTCTTGGTTTCAATGGGAAACTTTTATGGCTAATTTTTGTTTTACCTGTTGAATATAAAACATTTTTTCTCTCTCATTGTTTGAGAGGTCATGGATATGAAAATGAAAAAATTCTATTTAAAACTATTCCAGAGATTTTCTGTAGAGGTATTTACTCTTAGGTTAAAGCCTATGTTTTATATCAAATCACTTGTGGTTTCAATGGGAAAATTTTAGATCTAATTTGTGTTTTACATGTTGAATATAAAAAGTTTTTCTCTCTCTCATTGTTTGAGACAATGGATATGAAAATGTAAAACTTCTATTTAAAACTATTCCAGAGATTGGCTGTAGGGGAATTTACTAAGGTTAAAACCTATGTTTTGTATCAAATCACTTTTGGTTTCAATGGGAAACCTGTGTGGCTAATTTGTGTTTTACATGTTGAATACAAAAGGTTTTTTCTCTCTCATTGTTTGAGACCATGGATATGAAAATGAAAAACTTCTATTTAGATCTATTCTAGAGATTGACTGTAGGGGAATTTACTCTTAGGTTAAAACCTATTTTTTGTATCAAATCACTTATGGTTTCAATGGGAAAATTTTATGGCTAATTTGTGTTTTACGTGTTGAATATAAAAGGTTTTTTTCTCTCTCTCATTGTTTGAGACCATGGATATGAAAATGAAAAACTTCTATTTAGATCTATTCTAAAGATATGGCTAATTTGTGTTTTACATGTTGAATATAAAAGGTTTTTTCTCTCTCATTGTTTGAGAGGTCATGGATAAGAAAATGAAAATCTTCTATTTAAAACTTTTCCAGAGATTGAATGTAGGGGCATTTACTCTTAGGTTAAAACCTATGTTTTGTATCAAATCACTTTTGGTTTCAATGGGAAACTTTTATGGCTAATTTGTGTTTTACATGTTGAATATAAAACGTTTTTTCTCTCTCATTGTTTGAGACCGTGGATATGAAAATGAAAAACTATATACTTGTTTAAAAACTATGAATTGTATCAATTTTTATTTTTTTTTCTAAATACTATATACATGTTGACTTTAGGGGCATTTAGATCTATTCCAAAGATTGTCTGTAGGGGCATTTACTAGATATGTCACCTTTCATAAAATATGAGATCTAGAGGCTACCTGGCCCTTTAAATAATCTGCCTATATAACTACCATGGATATGAAAATGAAAAACTTCTAATTAGATATATTCTAGAGATTAGATGTAGGTGCATTTACTCTTAGGTTAAAACCTATGTTTTGTACCAAATCATTTTTGGTTTCAATGAGAAACTTTTATGGCTAATTCGTGTTTTACCTGTTGAATATTAAAGGTTTTTTCTCTATCATTTTTTGAGAGGTCATGGATATGAAAATGAGAAACTTCTATTTAAAACTATTCCAGATATTGACTGTAGAGGCATTTACTCTTATGTTAAAACATATGTTTTGTATCAAATTACTTTTGGTTTCAATGGAAAATTTTTATGGCTAATTTGTGTTTTACATGTTGAATATAAAAGGTTTTTTTCTCTCTCATTGTTTGAGACCATGGATATGAAAATGAAAAACTTCTATTTAGATCTATTCTAGAGATATGCCTAATTTGTGTTTTACATACATTGAATATAAAAGGTTTTTTCTCTCATTGTTTGAGACCATGAATATGAAAATGAAAAACTTCTATTTAAAACTATTCCAAAGATTGACTTTAGGGGCATTTACTCTTAGGTTAAAACCTATATTTTGTATCAAATAACTTATGGTTTCAATGGGAAGCTTTTATGGCTAATTTGTGTTTTACATGTTGAATATAAAAGGTTTTTTTCTCTCTCTCATTGTTTGAGACCATGGATATGAAAATGAAAAACTTCTATTTAGATCTATTCTAGAGATGTGGCTAATTTGTGTTTTACATACATTGAGGTTTTTTCTCTCATTTGTTTGAGACCATGGATATGAAAATGAAAAAATTGTATATTTAAAACTATTCCAGAGATTGATTGATTGTATGGGAATTTAATCTTAGGTTAAAACCTATGTTTTGTATCAAATCACTTCTGGTTTTAATGGGAAACTTTTATGGCTAATTTGTGTTTTACATGTTGAATATAAAAGTTTTTTTTATCTCTCATTGTTTGAGACCATGGATATGCAAATTAAAAACTTCTATTTAGATATATTCTAGAGATGTGGCTAATTTGTGTTTTACATAAATTGAATATAAAAGGTTTTTTCTCTCATTGGTTGAGACCATGGATATGAAAATGAAGAACTTCTATTTAAAACTATTCCAAAGATTGACTGTAGGGGCATTTACTAAGGTTAAAACCTATATTTTGTATGAAATATCTTTTGGTTTCAATGGGAAACCTGTATCGATAATTTGTGTTTTGCATTTTGAATATAAAAGGTTTTTTCTCTCTCTCACATTGTTTGAGACCATGGATATGAAAATGAAAAATTTATATTTAGATCTATTCCAAAGATTGATTGTAGGGGCATTTATTGGATATGTCACCTTTCATAAAAGATGAGATCTAGACGCTACTTGGCCCTTTACAGACTTTGCCTATAGAACTTGTAGAAGTTAACAATACCTGTCCCAAGTATACCCTATCAAGGGTGTATAAGACCCGTGGAATCACTTGAAACTACTTTACATAGACACAAGGGTGTATAAGAATGCATAAGAATGCATGTGTTTTACATTGAATATTTTTCATTTTCTTAAGAATCTATTTTCAAAACAATTAACTATATACTTGGTTAAAACCTATATGTTTTGTATCAAATTACTTTTTGTCTCTAAATACTATGTTTTTTACATTGACTATTTTTCATTTTATTAAAAATCTATTTGAAACAATTAAACTATATAAGGTTAAAACCTATGTTTTATATCAAATCACTTTTGGTTTCAATGGGAAACTTTTATGGCTAATTTGTGTTTTACATGTTGAATATAATTTTTTTTTTCTCTCTCATTGTTTGAGACCATGGATGTGAAAATGAAAAACTTCTATTTAGATCTATTCCGGAGATTGATTGTAGGGGCATTTACTCTTAGGCTAAAACCTATGTTTTGTATCAAATCACTTTTGGTTTCAATGGGAAACTTTTAAGGCTAATTTGTGTTTTACATGTTGAATATAAAAGGTTTTTTCTCTCTCATTGTTTGAGACCATGGATATGAAAATGAAAAACTTATATTTAGATCTATTCCAGAGATTGAGTGTAGGGGCATTTACTGGATATGTCACCTTTCATAAAAGATGAGATCCAAAGGCTACCTGGCCCTTTACAAACTTTGCCTATAGAATTATCAAATCTCTTTTGGTTTCAATCGTTTGTTTATTGGATAATGTGTTTTTATCAAATCAATTGGATGCAAGTTATGTGCAGATGATGGATGATGAATGAGGTGATGTTGATCAAAAAATTTACATTTATATTATAGGAATCTTGATATACATAACAAGGTTTAGACTAGATATAAATTTGGAATTTATATGAGTTGGAATATTTCAATATAACAGAGTCATCTAGTACCAAAAAACAGATATTAAGATACTTGAAAGACACTACAAACAATGGACTATAGTACCGAAAAGGTGAGAAATTTACATTGACAACATAGAGAGATTCAACTAGGCTTGTGTGGATGAAATGAAAAGTACAAGTGGAAAATGTATAATTCTACTTAGAAAAGTCTTTGGTTACATGTTTAAGCAAGAAAGAGTCATTACTTGTACAATGTATAATTCTACTTAGAATATTCTTTGGTTGCATGGTTCATAATTGGGTGAAACGGAAGTGTACCCAGTTATATTGTAATTATACAATGTACATTATACATTTACCTAAGAATCTTCCGTTTCACCCTCCATATAATGTACACATAATTGGGTGAAACGGAAGTGTACCAAGTTATATTGTAATTTTTACCTCTAAATTGTAATTAGTCGGAAAGGACAAACAATCAATTCATTGCCGATTGATTGGGGCTCGGGTCATGTTTATAGAAAACATAACAGATTGGAAAACTGGTATCAATCTAAAAACAGAATAGATTGTAAAACTGGTATCAATCTAAAAACAAACAGAACATATTGGAAAACTGGTATCAATCTAAAAACATAATAGATTAGAAACTGGTATCAATCTCAAAACAAAACAGATTAGAACACTGGTATCAATATGAAAACAGAACAGATTGGAACACTGGTATCAATCTATGAATGAAAGTAAGTAACTGTTGTACACATCATGGCATTCGCACCCCCTCATGCAACAACCAAACAACTATATCGTGTTCAATCATCTGCTTGATAGGCCACATTGCAATAACCCTAAGGAACATTCTTGTTGATCCTTCCCATGTTTATATCACAAAATTTTATCAGGGGATGTTAGCATTTGCACAATCCAAGAAAGGTTATTGATTGGTGTGATGCTTTTGAATTAAGGATATTGTTTATATTTAAAAATATTGGTGTTACTACCTAGCTAGTTCCCAGTGAACTAAAATAAGTAAAAAATAAATTGAATGCACATTGTGTTAACTTGTAAATAGTAAAAGAAATATTAAATAATAATGAATAATGAATAATTTGTAAATAATAAAAGATATAAAACAAATAGATTTAGAGTAAATAGGTGATTGTGACCAATACCTTCTTACTTATACATGTATCTCCTTGTATATCTACCATTCTGAGTGCCTCTGGTCATTATGCATCATAAATTTAAAAAAAAACGCCTAAATCCACATACTTTTTCTCTGTGCTAAACCCACTCCTAGTTCTGAAACAAGCCTAAATCTCACCTTTAAATCCAAATAAATAAATGTGAACAAATAGACATGAATAAACCTTTTAGAATACTAAACTAAGAATTAAATTACTGTATTAGTGTGATTTCTAATAACCAAAATCATCAAAAAGATTTGGTATCACACTCCAGCCTTAATAGCTTGGTGTGGTGTCCTTGGTAGGTGCTTGTGGGTAAGTACTCATTGTAGTAACTAACTGTGTTTCCATAGGAGTAAGCTGTGTAGGGGGAATTTTTTGGTGTCGTATTTTATTATTCCCTCAATACTGACTTACTTACTGGCTTTCAATACATGTAGCCTTACCATTACATGGTTTTCCATGTATCTCCGTAATCAATACAAGAACATATGGGATAAAATAGAGCTCTTATAAGCGACCTTAATAGCTGGTTGTAATAGGTTGTTGTGGTGTCTTTGGCAGGTGCTTGTGGGTAAGTACTCACTGTAGTAACTAACTATGTTTCCATAGGAGTAAGCTATGTAGGGAGAAGTTTTATGTGTCATATTTTATTATTCTCTCAATACTGACTTACTTACTGGCTGTCAATACATGTAGCCTTACCATTACATGGCTTTCCATGTATCTCTGTAATCAATACAAGAACATATGGGATATAACAGAGCTCTTATAAGTGGACTTAATAGCTATGTGTGTATGTTTAAAAAAATATAAACAAACAAAATAAAACGAACATTGTCTGGAATGTGTCCATTAAGATGATACCCTACTTAAACAAGGAGAAAATATTCAGGAATGATTAAAGAAATATCTCTTAACTACATTGGGAAACACCTCTGATAATTCATTTCATGGTTTTAGATCACATGGAAATTCGCTCAACGCAACTCATGAGTAGCAATTTGCGGGTGCCAAATCACCAACAGAGTAGCAGCAGTGCCATAGAAATGATTCGCGGGTTCCCAATAAGAAACAGAGCAGTAGCAGTGCCACAAAAACAAACATAAATGAAAATCAAAGTAGAATTCCATGAAAAGAAGATTATGCAAACAAAGACGTGCGAAAATGAGAAAAGTTCACAGGTGATATAATTATAAAATATGAGTTCAGTCGAACTATTTTAAAAGTTCGGCCAAACTATTGTTTTCGGTTTTCCCATCTCTGACCAAAAATTTGTTTGCGCACACCGTCAGTATGCTGTCAATATAAACGGCAGAACGAGTTCGGTCAAACTTTTTAGAAAGTTTGTCCGAACTATCACAGAAAAATGTTTTCCGCCCACGATTCTCACAAAAGTGTAACCCAACTTCACATTTTCATCTTGAGGACATATATGATGCACCACATATGTCCTCAAATTTTCCTCCAAAATATTGATGTCCCTCTCTATATGTCCATCTAACTATGGATGATAAGTTATGATTAAGAACAACTTCATACCCAAACCTGCAAATAACTCTTTCCAGAATCTATAAGTGTAATTAACATCTCTATCTAACACAATATTCTTCAGAACATCATGCAACCTCACTATGTCTCTGATGATAACCTGTCCTACATCACTAGCTGAATACATAGACTTCACTGGAATGAAGTGTGCTACCTTTGTGAAATAGTCCACCACCACCATGATGGAATAATGTTGTATGTATATCCTTGGAATACATGTAATGAAATACATATAAATTACCTCCCATTTCCACTTTCAAATCAGAATGGACTATAGGAATCCACCTAGATGCTGACATTGCACTTTTACCTATTGACAATCCGAGCATCTCGCCACAAAATCTGCCATTTATTTCCTTAGATTCAGGAAATAGTAGAACTTCTTCATTTTTTCAATTTTTTCTGATATCCTGAGTGACCTGGATATGGCTTAACATGCAATTCCTTGAATATAAGCTTCTTGAGATCGTTTTTGTTTGGAACATACATCATGTCCATAAATCTGATCAAATCATCCATTATAAGTTAATATTCCACATCTTGATCACTTGTACCCTGGTGCATCCCTTACCTAAGATCCATGTACCTGTCATCATGATATCTTACCTATAATATTTGATCTTGTATATCTATCCCATAAGAAGTCATAGCTGCTATGTGATTTACTTGTATCCATCTTTTAAGTGCATTTCTAACCATGTTATCCTTTCCCATAATGTGCCTAATATCAAAGACAAACTCACTGATTGTGGCAAAACATCTATATTTTCGGGAATTCAGATTCGATTTATCAAATAAGTATCTCAATCCATTGGGGTTTCTCATCAATACAAACCTGCTAGCAAGAAGATAGTTCCTCCAGATCTTCAATGCATGAACAATCGCTGCCAGCTCAAGATCATGTCTAACATAATTCTTCTTGTGCTCACTTAGTTTCCTTGACTCATAGCACAATACCTATCCCTCTTCCATAAGGACTCCTACCAGTCCTCTATTGCAGGAATCTTTAAACACCTTGAATTATTTATCTGGATATGGAATCTTAAGAACTAGAGCATTTTTCAACAACTATTTCAAATGTTCAAAACTTGTTGCACATTCCTTTGTCCATTCAAATTTATTACCTTTCCTTTGATGAACTTCATGTAGCAACCATCCAACCCCATAAATGACCTTACATCATCCACATTCCTAGGTCTTCCCATTCCATGATAGCTTTTATCTTTTTTGAGTCTACTTCTATTATTTTCTTGGAGAATGCATGCCCTAAGTAATGTACCTTTGTCTAAAATAAACTTCATTTTCTAATCATCAAATACTAGTAATGCTCTCTTATAAATATCAAAACCAATGCTAAATGTTCTAAATGCTCTTCCTAATTCTTGGAATATATAAATATATGATCAATGAACATAATTACAAACTTGTCTAGAGAAGGAAATAGTACACTATTCATCAAGAACATAAAAGTATCTAGAGCATTAATCCAACCAAATCGAATTAAAATAGACTCATAATTCCCATACTTGGTTCCAAAAGTAATCTTGTAGATATCCTCTTCTTTATTGCGTACTTGATGGTATCCTAATCTCAAGCCAAAATTCGAGAACATTGTTGCTCCATTTAGTTGATCAAAAAAGAAATTGATCCTTAAAAATCAATACTTTTTCTTGATTGTTCCCTTGTTCAAAAACATATAATAAATTAATAACCTGAGAGTACCATTCTTCATCTTCACAAATAATACTAGTGCACCCCAAGGCGATAGAATTGTCCCAATGTATCCTTTGTCAAATATTTCCTTCAATTGAAACTTCATCTCTACCAACTTAGATGTGCTCATCCTGTATGGTGCCTTTGATGTTTGTGCTTCCCCTAGTACTAACTCAATAGAAAATTCCACTTCTCTATGAGGTGTCAAATCTCAAATCTTGGTGGGTAATATAGCCTGAAATTCTTGTAGAATCGAGTATTTGTTCAAAATATCTACATGCTCAATATAATTAACTTTATCAATGGAGATATGCACTACACATAACACACACCATGTCGTGTGACTATGATTTTCCTGCATAGTTGTGACCATTCTAGCTAATATTTCCTTCTTCTTACCGTCTAATATCATTTTTCCCCATTTCCATCCAAGGACTTAATATCCTTATCATATTAGTCTACCTTAGTACTGTGAGGATACAACCAATACATACCCAAAAATACATTGTATGATCCCAATGGAAGTATATTTAGATGTGTTGAAGTTGGCATAGAATTCAACTAAAATGGACAAGATCTTACCCGATGATGAAATCTTTTCTTTGTACTTGTAGCCAACAGCACTAACCAATATTCATCATGCACTTATTTATTCAAACCACACTTATACACCAATTCAAGGTTAAGGTAATTGTCATTATATTAGTGGTAAATAAAAATAGAAACAACTTGATCAGAAAGCTTACCATACATCTTGACAATATATTCTTGGTGATACGCCTTCCTGTTATCCAATGTTGTGTAGGTACAAGGAATGATATTACCAACATCTCCAACATTTTTCGCCTTATTTGCGATGTATATATGAGGCCTACACCCTAATATGATAGGAAATAGATCTTGAGATTCCCCTTGCCACATATCCAACACTCAAAATTTCTCATACCATCACATTTATTATGCTACCCTCGAGGATGTGACACATGTCCCCGACTAACTAAATTGAACTTATTTTAAGGAACACAATTATATTTCTCACTTACAGCTTGGGGTATTGTTCACTTCGACTTCATTTTATCTTTAGCTTTGTCTTACCCCTTCCAACCTTTTTTATACTCTTTGTTGTGCTTTTATTTTTCATAACAATGCTTGAACTTACCAATGAATTCTGCAAGTGACCAAGGTTCATTATACTCAATCCAATCTTTGAATTCTAATGGTAATATACTGAAAAATATTTGAAACTTGGCTTTCTCATCCTTAAGATATAATACATACCTTAATAAATCCAAGAACTTTGTCAGTTATGCCTTATGTATAATCAATCTGCTATTTATTTCATATATCTCCTTAAATTTAATGTCATAATACCCATCTCACAAATATTTCTTTCTTAAAATTCTCTTGGACTCATGCCAACTCAAATATTATGTCCTAATGTCTCTAACATGCTTCATGTCTTCCCACCATATGTGTACTTTCCCTTTGAGGCTGAAGATAGTTATTTTGACCTTCATATTCTATGGGTAATCCTGCAGCTCAAAGAACTTCTTCACCCCAGGTAACCATGCCTACGTATCTTATGGTTTCTTAAAATTTCCAACATATGTAGTTTCCTTCACTTTCTCGAAATCATCTTGAAAATATCACCTATCACTCCTCCTATAAACATGATAGCGATGATGATCATGATAAATATTCGAATCATAACAATAATAGAACAGGTGCACATAACCTCTCTTATTCGGTGTATCCAAGAATGTGCCACATCTGATTTTTTCATCTCTATTTGACCTGTGACTACCATTTCATCAATTAGTCATATCCTCCTAGCCATGAATGATCTTAATTGGACCTTTTCTCTGCAAATATGAAAAAAATCGAAGAATAAATGCATTAAAATTTTATTGTTTCTATTGTTCTTGGATGATCCTGTGATTATATGCCTTGTAACTTCTTATTTCTACCATCAAAAATTCTCAAGGTCTCTTCTATATCCAGAGAGCGCCTATGAACATGTTGTTGATCAGATCTATTGAGAGAATATTGTGAAATGTTGCCTACCATCTTGCTAGTAATATTTTATATTCTTTCTACAAGTATACCATGTTAGCGAAACCAAAATATAACATAGCCAACATACCTCAATATAGTTTAGCGGAGGATGTCTCATCTTCAAGATCAACCACATTATCATGATACATGCATAATCATAATCATAAGAAATTTACCAATATCATCTTCATCATTATCTAGTTACCAATGTTGGAAATACCAATGACATACCTTGACCTCACGTGTGAAAACTATAGCCATGAAAATGCATGCAAAAATCCATAAGGATAACCAACATTCACAAAAAATGCATATTCAAATAGTATGCACTCATGAACAACACATCCAATCAGAATAAACATCAAACTCCACATGATGACACAACTGCAACAATGACCAGTACCATGTATACACAACAAGCACATATAACACAAGCATAATGAACACATCTACAACCAAAATTTATGCATGGAAAAAAATTTCTCCTCATCCAGTCAAAGGGGTGAACCATGCTTTGATACCACTCTGTAACACCCTCCTCAAATGTTTACCCAAGATAAAGGGTCCATTGAGGTAAAAATGTGACAAAGAGTTACTATGATATGATTCAACTCCCCAAGTAAAGTGAAGGAAGTGGAACTGACAAGACACGACAAATATTACCTTCCTCAGATGTTACAAAACCTTCAGGAGCCAACCAACACTTCCAGGTGTCCAACTCCTGAGACAACTCATTGTCTGACTGAACTAGAGCCATATTTTAACTGATGATAAGCCCTCCATGTGGGTGAAGCCATCCAGTTGGATTCATAATCTTGCATCCATGCAACTGCATTGTTTTACAAGAAAATCTGTGCGAGCTACCCCAAATTCTGAGCCACCTTTTTAGCACCAAGACTTGGGCCTTTGCCCAAAAATTCATGAAACTTTTGGAAATGATAATTAACATTATTAGAAGGCCTCCAATGAAAAAATTCAACACAGAACTGACCTAAGAAGGTCTAGCCATGACATACATTTTTTCAAACACATCATGAACATGTAATCTACAATTCATATAAACAAATGTGAGGATAGGGACTTCATGCTTATATGAGAATCATCAATAAGGACTGATGCCCTCTCATAATAGTTCAATTTCCACATATTATGTCATATATTCATTGTTCACTCATTTAATAAACATAACATAATGAGAGCCATGACTAAGTGTCATAAAACCATGCAAATAACCAAAATAATAGCACTTATATAACAACCATTAAGATCACATAATAACAAGCACATTTACACATAATACACAAGAGGAAAAGATCTCCTATTAACATATGCAAAATGAAACTACTTTACGGACTTTATTATACCACTCGACCATAGATTGGGATAAACCAAATCTTCCTTTCTACGAATCGCCGTTATGCGATATTCAAAGCATGAATGTGGGTTAGATAATAAAACTAATCAAGGATTCCTTTGGCTTTACTATGTATCCCACCAAGGATTTATATTTCCAAATCATAAACATACACTACTAGGTTTACCACAATCCCACCATATACTGTTCAAGGGATCAGTATGCCCTAAACAAGAATGGGTTCCTTCAAATTGCTCCACCTATATCATGGGGAATTTTTCCATCTTTTCTCTCTATGATTTACTCTTTATCCTGCCATAAATGGTCAAGTGATTCATAGGCTTAACGCGAGAATATACCTCTATGATTTACTATGTATCTCACCATTAACGGTAAAGGGATTCCTAGGCACCCAAGGGTATTCACCTCTAGTATTTACCGTGTATCCTGTCATTATTGATCAAGGTATTCCTACGCCCAATGAGGGAATTCACGACCAGGATTTACCATGTATCCTGCCATTACCTGTCAAGGGATTCCTATGCCTTGTGATTTTTCCTGAGACCACCCCATTTAGTTTCAAAACCATCCGAAAATCCATATCAACCAAATAAGGGAACCCCATCACACCATGGATATATGTAAAATATAAGGCATGGCTAACAACCATTGTCCCACCTAAGAAAATCCATGCCAATGACAAAAGGAGAACCCAGTATGCACATGCATGTACCATGCATGCCAAAACTAGCAAGGAAATCACACATGCAACTCGTTACCTACAAGTAACTCCATTGTAGCGTCTTGATAATTCTCTTACTTTCTTGATATTTTCTTTCTTTAACTGTCATTTTCCTTCCTTTGTTTTTTCTTGATTCAATACTAGAGTTCTCCAAGAAAACTCAGTTTGTGAAAGAGTATGAGGTTGTAGAGTGAATGGAGAGAGAGCTCTAAACTAAAATAACCAAAGTTCGGTGTTGATCCTTAGAAGCCTTTTAATTAATGAGGCCTCTAATTTCTTCATTTTGCATTATTTTACTTACTTTTCCTCCTCACATGCAACCTGTTACCTGGCACCAAATCCTTTTCTCCTATTTTCCATTATTTTCATAAATAAAATGCCTCTTACTTTTTCAATTCCTTTGCCATTTCCTTTCCCAATTTCCTTTAGTGGTAATAAACGAAATGAACATCCACACTGGGATTTTTTCCCCAAAATTCAACTTGTAATATGTGTCCCATGACCATGATATTAGTTTTCGTTTATTAAATTTCTTACATAGATTTTTAACTAGGGTTGTTACAAATAATCAAACAGAAAGGCCAAAAATTAATGCTGCCTTTCATCCACATTGTTACATGTCATATGTCTACCACCTCATACTAGATTCCATTACTATTCTTTCCATCATTTATAATATAAAAAATCATTGCTAGTGCCCTCATATCATCCCATCCGATACCTTAGTAAGGGCCCTCCTTCTCCACACCATATTGGATATTTACATTTTTAGAAATTCAACAATACCAAATAATCTAGTGACCGGTATGCTTAATATCACTAAAATAATCTAGTGTTTTCTAATTCATTTAGTCACATTTTAAAATTATTTGTGGTTAACCACTTTCATTTCAAACATTAAACAATCATATGGTACCCACCTCCTACTTGGTATGTTGTGCCTAGAATTCCCTGCTTAGCCCACTACTATTGATATTATTTGTCTCCCAAATGATATCAATGAAAACATGATCATAAAAAAAATTGCTATTTATAATTGATGGAAACACCTGATAACTAAGCATTAGTGCTAATACGTAATTTTTATATATGTAATCAACAATCTCTCCACGAATGTGCAATTTATCTCCATTTGGAAGAAATGGAAAGGGGCTACACCTGCAAATAAGTATACCCTCATTTACTTATCTTCCTTACACCTTCTATCAACTAATTTTGCACCTCTTTACTAATTTATAACTTATCATAACAACTACAATGGCTCTCTCTATCTATAACTTCTCTTTACAAACACATATTCTCCCCCTTCATGAATGGAAATAATTTTTGTTAACTTCTAAAACTTGTCTTTACAACTACATATTCTTAACCTTCATGAATGGAATTTTGATTTTTCATATTATGTTTTCAATTTCTCCTCCTGAGATATTAACTCAAAAAAACTACTTCCCCTAATTTTCTCACATTCCCTTTGTCTGCAACTTGGCTCCCCTTGTCAAGTTTGTGCCTATATGTTCGTGCATACAACATTTCCTATTATGTATCTCTACATTTAAAACCCCCCCCCCCCCCCCTATGCTTGAACTTCCTTTTGGGACTCCTACCCATTGGCTTATGATTTTGTGTTTCTACCACTTGTATCCTTTGAAATTGAGGGCCTAACTGCCCTAAATTGATGTGTCTCATTACATGAAACTTGTCCTACTAATGAACCACTCCCCCTGTCATTTTTTTGTGTATAAAAACAAAAATCTTCTTCAATGCACCTTGTGTGAAATGCATGGTGTAGTGATTTGAATTTTTATGTTGATCCTTTAGTGAGAAAAAAGATAATATCTCACTACGACTAACCTACATATAACATATTTGTTAAAGATATATGAAATATCCTATTTTTGAAGAGTATTGTAATTGGCATTCTAATCCACTACCTATTCTTTGTGAAAGTGATATTTGATGGGGATGTGCTTGGTCTTTTAGTGTGAAATAGATTATTTGAAATATTGTTAGTGCTATTTTTATACAAAATAATGGGAATAGGTATATCATGATTTACCTTGATATATTGCAATTCTTTTTTCATATAGAGAACTCAAGAGAAAAAAGTTTCTACTAAAATGTATTTTTCTCCAGCTACAGATAGGGAAATGGAAGTTTGTTTCTTAAATAGCCAGGAAATCAAAAAATTTCCTAAGAAAAATGCTCTACCACTTGTGCTTTTCTTATCATCTAGATTTCCTGCCATGTCATCATTTGTATATGTTTTTAAAGTGATGCCTTTTCTTCTTAAATACCATAAGCCAACGTCTAGAGTTCTCTTCAAATATCATAAGATTATTTTCAGAGCTACCGCATGACTCTCTTTTGAATAAGATTGAAACATTGCAATGAAAACAATAACTTGTATGATTTTTTATATTAATTTTGTTAAATAGAGAATAATTCTTATCATTGATCTGTATATATTTTGATTTGTGGTGTTGAATGGTGTTAAATTTTCCATACCAAATTTCTCTAATATTTCCTTTATATACATTTTTTGGGAAATGAATATACCTTTGTCTCATTGAGTCATTTGGATTCATATGAGGAATGATGGCTCTCCCAAAATATCCATATCAATGTCATTTTTCATTTCTACAAAAAAATGTTGACTCATTATACTAGTATCAGTTTAAAAAATGATATCATATACATATACCAAAGATTTTTCTTTGTTTTACATCTTTTGAATACTCACTATTGTAAATATTTGTCAAGTATTCAGTACCAACCCCTAGGATATTTCCTTTTACCATGCAATGAATTCGTCCATATACAAAAACCATTTTCATTTCATGAAAATTAAAATAAGTTTGTATGTTAAACATGTACTTATTCCTAGAATTCACCATTTAGGAAGTATGATTTGACATCCATTTGATAGAACTTGAAATTTTTGAAATAAGAAAATGCTAAAATCATTATGATCGATTTAATTATAGCTACATAAGAAAATGTTTCTCTAAAATAAATACCTTCTCTTGTACATACCCTTTGTAGACTAATATAGCCTTAGCCTCACTACATGTCCATCCACATTTAGTTTTTCCTTAAATAACAACTTAGTAAAAATTACATTTCGTCTAAAAAACATTTTCCATGTATGATTTTTCTTAATCTTTTCCATCTTCACATCCATAGAAATAACCCAATATTTTGTTCATAGTATTTGGAAAAAATCTTAAGTTCTATATCGGACCATAATGAAAATTTGGAATGCCTTGGTGTGCTTATCAATTTCTTTCTATTCTATACCCTCGACTTATTATTAGCAATGATTTGGTTTTCTAGAAGAAATTTCTGAGAATACCTTGAGCGATTCATTGGAAGTAAAGTTTTTTCCTCTTCTTCCTCTTCATATTGACCTTCGTGTTCTTCATATTCCTTTTCCTATTCTAGGTCATCCTCTTAGGGTTAATGGTTTATTTTATCATATCATTTTTCATTTTGATGCTATCTTTCTATCCCAAGAGTAGCCTCATCTATTTTCACATCAATGCTTTTAACTATTTTTTAAGTATTTTTTTTTTTTATAGAATTTATGGTCTTTACTCCTATAGGAATACGCAAGAAAAATTCCTTCTTCCACCTTGGAATCAAACTTTCCCAAGTTGTCCTCTTTTCTTTGGATATAGCATTTACTTCCAAATACTTTGAAATATTTTATTGAGATAATTTTCCATGAAATTGATCATAAGTGGTTTTGTTTGTTTTTACTCTGATACAATCCGTATTAGAATGTTTAATGTTGTTTGAAATAGTTCTCCAAACAAATATGTTTGGAAATTTTAACTCATCAAGAATTTCTCTATCTATTTATTGAAAAATTTTGTTTAGTATTTCAATCTGTAATGTTCCAAATTTTTCTTCAATAAATTGGAACATTAAATTTTGTCTGAACTCATTTAGGAGATGAATAATTGGGTAAGGAGGCCCAAAGATAATAAAATACCTCTAGTATGAAAAGGGATCAGCCATGGAACCATATTTCACACCCTCATGTGTGAAAGGAGATATTTGCAAAGAGGTTTGACCAAGTCAACCAATGCAAGGTATGAGTTGGAAAGCACTACATGACAATGTAGGAGGGAAGCTTCTAGAGGAAGGGCCCATGAGGAGTCTCCAATTTCTATATAAATGGAGGGGAGGAGAGCTATTTACATTAATGCATATGTTTATGATATTGAGTTGGTCATTTCGACTTCTTGAGCACGCTGGTTGTTTAACTAGTCTGCAACACTGTTTAGTGCACCGAGTGTCTCCATTCGGAGATCTCACCCTCATCCCCGGGGGAATTCGAGTACCTGCTCAGGTGAGGTAATCCCATCATTATTTGGTTCGAGACCGAAGCATCATCCTCCAGGACAGTGTTATTGCTGCAACAACATAATACTGTGTTGTAGGGTGTTGCCGTGGAGACTCCACAACACCTCTTCCGTTGCTTGTTTTTCAAAGGGGGAGTCTTTCTTGCCTTTGGAGGATCCGTTTGGAATATTGAGAGCTTATTTACAGATCTTGGCATCAGGCTAATGCATATTCTTTCCCCTAATGTGTAGTTTTCTCCAATAGCTATGTTATTTTCATAGTACATTTGCTGTGGGGTTTTGCAGATTAATTGGAGGGTGGGATCTCAAGTGTAACGATCAACCTTCCACATAGGAGATCCATTGGAGGAGGTATACTTTAGTTTTTCCATCATATTCAGCCTTATCTATTGAGTTCCAGATTTGAGTTGCAACAGCTACCCAGCAACTCCGGCATTTTAGCTATTTTGTGTATTTCAGCCAATCCCTTGGAGGATTGATGTATTATTGCTTCTAAAGGGTTAGAGCTTTGCTCCCCTCATTTATCTGAGATGATATTATCATATTAAATCATTTTAAATGAATATTTGCAGTAGAATACATTATTTTCTACATTCCTACTTTTTGTACATATAAATTGCCGAAAACCCTTGCCGGGTGCCCTTTCCTTTGTGTAAAAGAGGTTAAAACTCTATTTCTCTGCTATTTGATCAATATAAGATATATATCAGTCATATTCAATAATTTTCTGTAGAAAACCTAGTGGGAATTACTTTCTCATAGTATTCAAAAATTTATGTTTAGCAAAGTCATGGGAAATCGGGGTTTTCTAGACTAGTCGGGAAAGGAGGAACTGTTTAACTTAGCTAGAATGCTTAGTTTGAGCTGAAATTCGGATAATAGGTCCCTCATGACCTAAGCTATCAGATCCAACCATCCCCATCCCATATTTGTACGCAAATATTTGATATTAAGCTTTTTAGTGCATAAATTGCTGATTTTACCCATCCTTTGGATTGTAAATCTGAATTAAAGTGGCTGTTGTAGTTCAATATGATGCATTTATGTTCCTCACACCTATTATAAGCTTATTAATCACGAAAATACCGTTATACAGTTGATGTCTTGCTGAATCCCTGATGTTGGGATATTACAATGGTATCAGAGCATGGTTCTGGCTCAGCCTGTGGAGCTAGTTATCTACGACACAGGAACCGAAACCATTGGGAAATTTTTTCTATGAAAAAATAGGGTAGGCATATTTTTACCCACCAGAGGCCATAGAGGTGACAAATATGGGGATCTCACAACAGTGTGACCAACATTCACCAGCCTTCAGTAGGCCAACCAGGATCACAATGCCTACATTCTTACCTCCAGTACCAAGTGAGAAATGGAGGCAGCATGATCATATACCCTTTGGAGACTATTTTTGTAAATGGCAATCCATGGGGGAAGACTTCAAAGAAACTTTGCCTTTCAAAGATTACTGTCAACTCAGGCAGGATGAAAGTGAATGGAATAATGGGGGATCTAGCATGTAAAGTTCAAAGTTGCAGCATACCACTGGGAGGTCACCTTTTCCCATGTATGAGGGATCCACTGATCCCTGTGAGTCTAAGCCCAAGAATATCAAAACATTGAAAAATATGAGTTTATTCTCATCTATTTTCAGATCCAGAGGAAATGCATCCACCTTTGAGGAGGTCAAGAAGATTGAAGAAAAAGAAGAGGAATTACCATGCACTTCCTATTCTCATCAAGAAGAAGATATTGATCATGGGAGATATTTGGATCATCAGATTCTTAGTGATTACCTTGTTGAGTATAGATCTCAACCTAGAGCCTTCAGGGAGACTCTAGATTTTCCACATTTCATCCAGCTGAAGGAAGAGAAGAGGCCATGCAGCAGAAAAGAAATCAAAGGCAATATATTTTTGTTGTATACCTTTGATGGGTCATCTAATGCAAGAACTTGGGTGAGAAAGTTGGAGGCATTTTTCCTACTACATCCTGCAGCAGGGAAAGAAGCTGTTGAAATCTCAGCGCTGCATTTGGAGGGTGAAGCCTATGATTGGTGGTGCAGCCACTTGAGCCATGCAAGGGTGAATACTTTTGCAGAGTTCACTCAAAGTTTGATCCAAACCTTTGATGGAGAAAGAAAAAATAAAGAAGAGATCACATCACCTCTTCAAGAGGCTTGTGATAACGCTTTCCCACTCATGGAGGAGCAACCACATGCATCAATAGTTGGGGCAACCAACACTTTTGAGGAACGAACTCTTGTAGCCCTACAAGAAGTTCCAAATGGACATCAAGGTATGAAAATATTTCCACATTCCATTGTTGCAGCAAATTCTTTTGATCAATGTGGAGATTTACTTTTGCATGACCAAGGGTCAAATCTCATTACTACTATAGAGCAGCTTGGTTGCACTACGCTGTGCAACATGGAAACACTCGAGAAGGAATCAAAACATCATTCTCATGAGCCATTTTTGGATTGTACATCATATGGGAGGTTGGGGTTTGAAGCCTTGAAGATTTATGGTAGACATCTTGGAGTAAGAAACCATTTCTCCCTTCAAGATGACACTTTCTGAATGAGCTCTTCTCAGCTCAAAGAGGAACTTCTACTTTCAGATCCAAGACCTCATTGGTTTTGAAAGACTATGGATGAAAGGGAGATCTTAAGGAGAGATCTCATTGGAGATGCACTTAGACACACCATGGAATGCAATGCTTTTCTTCCCTTCTCACAAGAGCAGATAGAAGATGGAGGACATCTCAGGATGGATAACATCTCTCATGCTTGTGTTGGACATCCCTTGAGCCATACACATCATGATGGAAGTTTTTTCCTACCACTTATTTGATTCTTGATAGGGTCTCATTGATCCTTGAGAAGCTTACATTTCAAAATCCCATAAAGTGCAAAGACATGAATTTGATTTCGGAGGATGGTAGCCCTCATGGGAGGAGTACCAGGATGAGGAGAAGAAGAAGGCATCCAAAGGTGACTGAGTGGATGTGGTTGATGAGAAAGGAACTAGGAGGCTACTTATAGATCTATGATATTGGGCAGCAGCTGCGCTGGTTACTCTTGAAAGAGTTTGGCCATCACTTGGAAAACACTCTTCCAAAGAGTGGGAGGATGGAAAAAGGATGGCAGGATACTTGCATCATTGAGCAGCATAGAGAATGGATGCATGATGTTGATGTGTCTTCATCAAATGAGATGTATGATGGAAGTATGAGGAGGCAGCAAAATACTTTGTTGCTTTTCTTGGGAGAGCAAGGGCAGATTTGCTTTCACACTTTGTATGATGTTGCAGGAGGAGGGGATGGCACTATCTCCTTGGTCTTTGATGATGATTGGGAAGAACTTCCATCTTGGGAAGTATTCCACATTTATTGCAGCATTATTGGAAGAATCTTTGACAAGGAGCATGTCAAAGAACATAGTTGTGTATTGACAGGAGCTTATTTTCATAAGCTCACAGCGTTGTCACCTCAGAGTAAAGACTTATGGATGAAGTGTGCCCAGCAGAGATATGGTGGATCCATAACCCATAGGTCCCAGGATCACTTCATATTTGTTTTACTTGATGAAAAAGAGGAGGTAATGATGATATAGACATCTATGGCATATTCTTCTTGACTTGGATTTTCAAGCATAAGGAGGATTATCTTTTTGCAGCACATGGTTCGTTCTTCTTCATAGCATGCCAAAACACTATGAAGGACTCATGTATGGACCCATGTACCATCTTAATTCTAGCATATGGTGAGAATATTTTTTATACATTCATTGATTTGCACACTCTTACCATTCTTATACAGTGCATTGCTTCACAAGAGGGAAAGCTCATCAAATTGCTCCATGAATTGTATTAGGCTAATCTACATGATGGAGGCAACCATCTCTTTTGTGGCCTTGGGAAAATATTTAATCACTACATGTATGTTAATTTTCTGCACTATAGCATGTATCATATAAATACATGCATGATTAACCATGTAAAAAGAAACATTTTTCCATGTACTCTTATTAAGAAGCAACTTGTAAAACTCCACTGTCACTACGGGGAAAGCTGTTGGTACCTTCTTGCATCACTTGTAACCTTCAGCATTTTCTTTATTTTTCTGCTGATCATGTCTTCATTTGCTGATATAGATAAGATTTTTATGGGAGGCTCGATTATGAGGGAGACACATGAGCTGGATGTGTCCGTGAGTGGGAAAAATTCTCACAATTTCTGTACTACATTTTCTAATGGGAGCATGAGAGGAGATATGGCCACCACAGCCAAATGCTTGTTCTCTTTTGAGGCGGGCCATAAGATTGATATTCATCCATTTTACAGCCATGGGAAAGTGCTTGATCATGTATTATTGTTGTTACATTCATCCATTTACTATACTTTAGTAGATCTGATGAATCATGGACATTGCTTGCCATGTAATTTTCTAAAGTTGCAGTGGATGAGACTACACTGTATCCTTGTGAGAAATTTTTTGCATCATTTATCATCATGTAAAACCTTCATCAAACCTCTCATTAGGATGTTCCATGATGACCATGTCCTATTCTTCATGGATGGATTGTTTTGGGCCAGCTTGTTCTTCATTGTTGGAGGAGCCTTCTTTGGAGGATTGTTCTTCACTTTGCCATTGGAGGGAAATAATTTTGCAGCCCAGGATCAGCATACACTCTACACTTGTCATGAGTGGAGAGAAGGATAGCACGGGGTAAGCTATGATGCTTGCCAAGTTCATATTTTCAGCCCACCTTCATTAACGGAGCTTGAGATGGAAGGATATTTTCAGGAGTTGCCTTGTTGGGAGGTGGCTCATTTCGTTTGGATGATTGCTTGGGGATGGAGTATCAACATGAGAGAGATTTTCCTCATTATATTCCAGACTCCATGCCTTGAGTGGAGATTCTTCAGTTTTATCCTTTCAATTGCTTGGGGACAAGAAACATTTGGGAGGGGAGGACTGTAATGTTCCAAATTTTTCTTCAATAAATTGGAACATCAAATTTTGTCTAAACTCATTTAGGAGATGAATAATTGGGTAAGGAGGCCCAGAGATAATAAAAAAATAAATAAAATCCCTCTAGTATGAAAAGGGATCAGCCATGGAACCAGATTTCACACCCTCATGTGTGAAAGGAGATATTTGCAAAGAGGTTTGACCAAGTCAACCAGTGCAGGGTATGAGTTGGAAAGAACTACATCACAACATAGGAGGGAAGCTTATAGAGGAAGGGAAGCTTCTAGAGGAAGGGCCCATGAGGAGTCTCAAATTTCTATATAAATGGAGGGGAGGAGAGCTATTTCCATTCATGCATATGTTTATGATATTGAGTTGGTCATTTCGACTTCTTCAACACGCTGGTTGTTTAACTAGTCTGCAGCACTGTTTAGTGCACCGGGTGTCTCCGTTCGGAGATCTCACCCTCAGCCCCAGGGGACTTCGAGTGCCTGCTCGGGTGAGGTTGTCCCATCATTATTTTGGTTCTAGACCTAATCATCATCCTCTAGGACATTGTTATTGCTGCAACAACATAATACTGTGTTGTAGGGTGTTGCCGTGGAGACTCCACAACACCTCTTCCATTGCTTGTTTTTCAGAGGGGGAATCTTTCTTGCCTTTGGAGGATCATTTTGGAAGCTTGAGAGCTTATTTACAGATCTTGGCATTAGGCCAACACATATTCTTTCCCCTACTGCGCAGTTTTCTCCAATAGCTGCGTTATTTTCATAGTACATTTGCTGCGGGGTTTTGCACATTGATTGGAGGGTGGGATCTCAAGTGTAAGGATCAGCCTTCCACTTAGGAGATCCATTGGAAGAGGTATACTTCAGTTTTTCCATCATCTTCAGCCTTCTCTATTGAGTTCCAAATTTGAGTTGCAGTAGCTGCCCAACAACTCCGACATTTTGGCTATTTTGTGTATTTCAGCCAATCCCTTGGAGGATTGATGTATTATTGCTTCTAAAGGGTTAGAGATTTTCTCCCCTTATTTATCTGAGCTAATATTATCATATTCAGTCATGTTCAATGCATAGTTGCAGTAGACTACGTTATTTTCTACAGTCCTACTTTTGGTACATATAAATTGCCGGAAACCCTTGCCGGGTGCCCTTTCCTTTGTGTAAAAGAGGTTAAACCTCTATTTCTCTACTATTTGATCAATATAAGCTATATATAAGTCATATTACATAATTTTCTGTAGAAACCCTAGTGGGAATTACGCTCTCATAGTATTCAGAAATTTCTGTTTAGCGAAGTCATGGGAAATTAGGGTTTTCTAGACTAGTCGGGAAAGGAGGAACTGTTTAACTAATCTAGAATGCTCAGTTTGAGCTGAAATTCTGAGCATAGGTCCCTCATGACCTAATATATCATATCCAAACATCCCCATCCCCTATTTTGATGCAAATATCTGATATTAAGCTTTTTGGTGCATAAGTTGCTGATTTTCCCCATCCTTTGGATTGTAAATATGAATGAAAGTGGTTGCTGTAGTTAAATATGATGTATTTATGTTCCTAAAGCATATTATAAGCTTATTAATCATAGAAAGACCATTATACAGTTGATGTCTTGCTGAATCCCTGATTTTGGGATATTACACAACCACACCATATTGTTCAGGAATTATTGCTATTAAAAATTTTATTTTAATACCATTTTCCTCATAAAATTAATTAATTCATCATAAGTGAATTCTCCACTTTTATTTTATCTTAAGCACTTAATCTTCACATCCATCCCATTTTCAACTACTTATTTCAACATATTTAACTTATTAAAGGATTCAAAATTTTCTTTTAACAAACTGAGCCATGTTCTCCTATAATCATTAATAATGAACATGAAATATATTTCAACCCTTGTATATTGATTTCACATAGATCCAAGGAGATCCACATGAATATATTCTGAAGGCCTTGATGGTGTATGCTTATTTTCCTAGAAATGAACTAGTGAATTTTTTCCAAATTGACATGAGATGCAAAGAGTATTTTCTCCTCTTGAAATTTTCAAAATATATTATACAAAATCACCTATATTAAGATGGATAAGCCAATTTAAACTCATATGAAGTAGTTTATTTTTTCATAATCAAATCTAATCCATTTTTCCCTTGTAGAAAATTTCTTTCCCTCCATATAGTACATATACATTCCCTGAGGTTCTAATTTCCTTCACATTAATTATTCTTGAATCTTTCTTCCTTACCTCGAAACTAGCTAGAAAAAATAGAAATTCATATACCTAGTCACACATTTGGATAAAACTTGAGATATTATGTTTAATACCATTAACATATTGTACATTATAGGCTTTGGTATCTCCCTTGTCAAAATAATTATCCATTCCCTCATTTTTATTTCTAGAGAATTATTTCCGAAGGTAAAAATTCATTTTTTCTCATTATGTAGAGAGAGAAACATATTCTTATCTCGAGACATATTCTATGAGCAACCAAAATCAATATACCACTAAATTTGTTGTTTCGTTGCGTATGTCTCAAAACCACACTCTTCTTTCTTCTTTTTTCTCCTTTCCATCCATGCCTTAGTAAACTCTTCTACTTGCTTACCCAAGTTGTCAGATCTAATGTGACCACTTCTACAATCAACTACATTTTGTCCATATTTGTTGCAGTTGTACAACTCAATGACGTCCGTCGTGGGAGAAAAATAATTATTTCCTCTCTCATTTCATTTTGGAAATGTATACGTCTATTATACCTATTTCTTGAAGCCTGAAAATTTTATTTACTTTTAATTTTGATATAGTCATTTCTATATATATTCTATAGTTTATATCTTTATGATTGAATTAGTACATGAGAAAAAATAACCATAAAATAATTTTGGTAGCTATATGTAAAATGCATTCTTGGTGGAATTATTCTTTAGAAGTCATTCTTGGATCTCGACCAGCCTTCACTTCCTCGCTTGGTGCTTATTTATCTCTTTTGAGGAGTAGATATTTGTTGGTCCTTACCTTTTCTCTCACTAATGTTTTTATTCATATAATTTTTAAGGAAGTTGACATATATTTTAGATTCCTCTATATTGGATATGTTTTTACTTGATTATCCTTTAACAAATTGATGATAAGTAGTGTCTATTTTAAGGAAATGATATCTCTATTTTCTAATTATATTATCCAATATTTTGAATTTCCTTCTGAATTGTAGCTAATCATTTTCCTTCTCAAGATAATTTCACAAGAAAACAATCTCATCATCTAGTTTCTCACAATGTTCTTCCTTTTCTTTCAACTAGTTGGTCACTACTATTGATTCTTCATGATTCTAATAGTTTAATATTTAAGAGGATGAATGATGTCTCATAAAATTCATGACCCATTTGATACCTTGTTTTCATATCTCCTAGGTTTTGATTTTTTCTCCTAAGATTGTATATATATCTTAAGGCACTAATAAAATCACCTTAAATATTTAATACATATTCTTCTTCATTTAAATATGATATATTATTCTCCATGGCCAAGAGTAGGCATTCTTCTTGATCATCATCAGATTCATCTTCATCATTATCTTTAACCGAGCTTCGCTCCTCTATGGAATTTTTTTTTTTCTTCCTGAGGTGTCCTCCCTTCTTGTTTTTATGAAATTTTCCACTATTTATATGTTCTCTTTCATCATAATTATATTATAATTTTCCAAATTCACATTGAAAAGCATAACGAACAATTCTATCACATATAAAACACATGAATTCTAGTGTACCTTTATCTTTTGTATATCCTTTCTTAAACTTTCTCACAAATTGGTCTTCTTCTTCATTTGATTCAATGTTGGAATAATTATGGTCCTTTTGTCCTTTTCCTTTATTTATTCCTTTAAATGTTGTGTCGTTTTGTCATAACTTCTCATTTCCTTAAGAGAAGATATTTTAGTAGTTGAGCCAAAAATCCTCTTCTTGTTCGTTTGGTGATGATCCACCTAACAACAAAGAAAGCAAAAAAAATAAGCTGAACATACTACTAAAATCTACAAAACTATTACAAATCATTGCAAAAATGATGTGCGAACACTAAAAAACATATGAAAACAATTAAGACAAGAAAATCCAATGGATTCAAATTCGTTTTTTTATAATGAAGAAATACAGCTATTGGAGAAGAATATAGATGTGGATCTACAACATCCTCCTTTGTGAGATGGGTTATTTTAGTCTCTATGCGTTCATCAACTAATATATCTTTCTATGGTTGCAATGAGAAAATAATGAATGTAAATTTGAACTCAAAAGTGAGAGTAAAAAAGGCATTAGAGGATAGTGATAAATGTAACATTCTCTTAATAGAAACACAACGTTGGTAGGCATTTTGGGTGAAAACCATTCTAGAAAACAAATGGTGTGGGAAAACATGGTTTATACGGTCATTCTCGTTTTCATTTATATGAAATTGTTTCTAGCGAAACATATCATTTCCCACTCTTTTTTATGAGAAAACGTCTATCCTTTTTGGTTGGAACATTTTCGTTCCACCTCTATTTTTCCTCCATTTTTTAAGAACCGTAATTTCCATTCTGATGAAATTTCAAGGCATGAAAGTTGTTGTTGCACTAAAAATTGTCACCTTGACAATATGCTGACTGTATGAGCTCATTGTCACTCCTACTTACCTCCTCTACAAGTCTTACAACCTCTACTCCTCATTTCAAGCCCTAAAAACAAGAGAAAAACCCTAAAAAACTCCAAAACCCTGGGTACGCAGGTAATGTGAAGCTTACCTACGTTCCTAGCTAGGATACACAGGTAATGTGAAGCTTACCTGCGTTCTAGAATGCAGTTTGTCTATGTAATACCTACGTACCCATGTCAAAGTAAAAAGGGCGAGAAACCAAAGTGAAAAAGCTAATTTTTGGTCAATTCTAAAAGCTTCTGGATGAGATTTTTTTGGGGGTGAGTACGCTTTTGTAAGTTTCATGCATCCCACACCTTAAGGAGCTAACCCCTTGATTTGAGGAGCCTATCCCTTTGAAGGAGGATTCTATCCCTTCATAGGTGGAACCCTAACCTCCTCATCTGCACCATAAAAAGAGGCATTGGGCAGCCTCAAAGAGAGTTGAAGCTTTAGTGTATGATTGAGGTGAAGTGGTGTTGAGATTTAGACTCCTTTCAGCGGAGCTTTTGTGAGGAAAGATCACATAACTCTGTGTGCTGCTGGAGGAAGAGTGTAAGGATTATCAAAGTAAGAGGAAACTCCTGCTTCGAACCCCAGGAAGGCATGTTCAACATCAAGGCTAAGGTTGTAACATTCTTATATTATTTCAAAGTTAATACAATCAAGTTTGTTTTTCTGAATAAAGTGTCATTCAATTGTTTATTTCAATAAGATGTCGTTTGATCATTTATTTCATATATTCCTTGATCACTATGATAGGTATGTTTTATAATTATTTGTTATACAGGTGCTATTTAATATTTTCTTGTTTGTGATTGCAGGTCTTTAAAGATGACACTTTGTTGCGACGAAAGACGACACTTTGCTGCGACAAAAGACAACACTTTTTTGTGATGGAAGAACTATTGTTGCGACAGAAGAACTATTGTTGCGACGAAAGAACTATTGTTGTGACGGAAGAACTACTGATGCGACGGAAGAACTACAGTTGCAAATAATCGTTTGGATGTAAGGTAGGATCGACACCTTTGTAGCATTTACTTGTAAAATGAATATATTTAGAGAAAGACAAACTTAGTTGTTTGTTTGTTGCTAGATTGTCTTCTGACACTAGGGAGATCGATATTGTCCACAAGATCAATTTATCCGGCCAACAAATTGGTGACTCCACTGTGGAAAGAACTTGTTTTGATTTTCCTTTGTTTTTATTTGATAAAATGCTTTTTCTGATTTTTGATTGATTTGTATGGGCTTGGGTAACTTAGATTTACTTTGCTTTGAAAAGTTTTGAAGTCTTTTTTGTTTTTCTTGAACTTTTCTGGGGACCGCACATCGTTGCAAACCCTGTTAAAAGTCTTGAAAAAATTAGATTTATTCTTTCATTTTAGTTTAGATTTGATTTAGGATTCCTAGCGTCTGCCCAAATCTGTATGTTTTCTGTCGAAAATCTCTTGTGAATGAGTTTCATAGCACTTTTTTTTCAAATGATTTTCTAGAAGTTCTGCATTTTTAGAGTGGTTTTCGCTTTGTCTCTGTAGTGACCCAAATATTAGAAGCTTAAAAATGCCATAGATCACCTTGGTATCTTTTATCTTCTTGAAGAGTCTGACTTGGTTGTGAAATTCACTTTTTTTGAGAAATAGATCTAGTTTTCTCTTTGCAAATCTTTGAACAAACTTTGTTATAAGTTCTGAACTTCATTTTTACAAAAGAAAACATATCTGGATATTTTTTGGTTTATTTGTTATTCTCGGCAAATGATCCTTAGTTTACTAAACAACTAAGAAAAACATTCTCAAAAAAAAAAAATTAAAGCTTTATTTCATTTAGATTTTCAAAGTTTGTAGTTCTCAAAATTAGTTTTTCGTAGTTTCGAGTGCTTTTTAGAACTTGTAAATTTCTTTTTAAAGAAAAGTTTTTTTTTGTAGTTTTGAGTTTTGAAAGTGAAAGGGATTTATTGTGAGAATTTATTATTTTTCTTGTTTTGAGTTCTTATTTAAAAAACAAAAAGATTTTCTTTTCATTTATTCTTCATGTTCAAAGAAAGAATTGTCTCTTAAAGAAATTGTATTCTCGAACTCTTTCTTTAGCTATAATTTCATTGAAAGAAAAACAAATTGTTTATCATTTTAGGTGCATTCTTTAGTGTGTTTGGAAGTCAAGTCTTCACACCATCAAGTTTTCATTTCCATACCTATTGACTTAAAGAACAACCCATAAAAACAATGCTTAATTAAAATTGATCTAGTAATCTTTTCTATTTCTAGGGCTCTTATCACCAATATAGCTTAGGCTAGTATCTTGGAGTAGGGAGTAATTAACTCTCCAAGATAGTAAAAACAAACAAGTAGATAAATCTTGCGGTAGGAAATAAATCCAATTTTAATTGGTACAATCTGGGAAGCTTCTCTTAAAGGAGTTAATCACGAGATCATGTCTGAACCTTTGAGACAATCAATTATGTTTCATTGGGAAAGATAAAAGATCTACGCGCATTACAAATGGTAAACCTAGGATTAAACATTGTCTATGTAACACCCCCAGTTTATGTGTTTTGTTTTAAACTAGACATTTGAACTTTAATCCCAAGGGGAGTGGACACCAAAGGACAAGTGTGTTGTGAATGTAATTAAATATTCAAATTTGAGGAAATAAATAAAATGATGGTGTGCATATTGACCAAAATGAGATATATGAGATCACTTGCTAAATCCATGAGGATGGATAAGGCAAATACTTTCCCCACAATCTTTCAAAAATCCTTGAAAGAAATTATTTCTAATTTAGATTTTTGAGGAAGAATCTAAATTCCCCAATGATGAGGAAAATAGTTGGGAAGAGGTAAAAGCTGGAAAGCTGAGGAAAAGCATAAAACAACTTTAAAGAATCCCAAAAATGGGAAGCCTCGGCAAACAGGAAGAAAAGCATCCTGATATTCTGGATGCAGAATTAGAAACATGCTTTGGGGAACAATAGCTTAAATAAGCTGCTCCTAAACAGATTAGAGGTTGATCTGATCTAGGAGATGATCTCAGCTCGGGGGTGAGTTCTGGGAGACAGAAGGACTCTAAGGTTGGGAGGTTGGTTGACTGCATGAGCGGTATGTCTCTAATGTGATTGGTATTTCTATTCTTGTGGTATGATTTGACTACATATATTTATCTGATTTGTATGTGAATGCTACATTTAATAGAATTAATCATAAGGAATGCAACTTCATAATTCTGCATAGTTGTAGAAAATACATCAGTAGTGTAGAATCCAACAGAAACTCTAAACCGAGGTTGGTTTAGATCGGAGGATACCTACCTCTCCACAGATAATTCCACTGTAAATTTCTTATGATATATTTATATATAATTATGAACATGAGTAAGTAAATTGAAGAGAACTTATTCAACATCTCTAAACCAATACTTAAGCTGGAAGCTGGAGAATTCTAATACCTCCTAATTCACAAATTGGTAACTTTAATCTGTTTCTGTGGGAAATGGAACAACGAGAAAGTAAGTGTATAGAGTGCAGAAGTATATTTAGATAATTATTAAGTGAAGAGCAGAGATTTATAATATTTTTCAACAGCTGTACATTTTAATAGTTAAGGTAATTACTATTTCCTTGAACAAGGATTTAATGGAAGAGTAGGAAACCTTAGTATAAAAAAAATAAAAATTCTTCAAGAAATAAGGGAATGAACCCCAAACATGATCAATTCTGCAGAAATAACTAGCACAGGAGATATATGTACGAAAGACATGGGAGTAGCTATAAGGAAATAAAAAGGAGACCCAACTAAAAATATATAACAGGGAAAACTGAAATATATAACATGGAAACTAGAAGTGCATGGGAACTTACAATAACATAGTACCTGTATCTTATATCTTTTTAAGGAATTCAGTTAAACATGAGTCTGGGGAGACTGTTAGCTCATGACAAATATATAGTACAAGCATTTATAAATATTTAGCTACAGAAACCAATTTAAATGTGCATACAAAATTTAAAATGAAATATAGCTCTCCAGAATTCCTAAGAGTCTCTTGTAAAAGTCATGCAAAATATAAATATCTAGGAGGTCTTGTGCAATTGAAAAAAATACATTAGCTATAAAGAGAATTATATCAGCTACAGTCACTGCTATGACAAGCAAAGTAAAAGAGGAATAACCCATTTGGGTTAAATCGTATAAACTCATACTCAATGAATTATTCGATGCGAGGAAGCACGAGAAAGTCCATAAAATAAAGAGCTGTAGCTTCATTGAAATTATGGAAAAACAAGAAATATAAGTGACAATAGATACAAAGGCCCGATACCCGCCCCAAAATCTGAGCCTGGTGGGCTAGGGTTTGGTAACCGAGACCATATTCCTAATCAAAATTTTAAACCATTAAAGAGTATCAGCATACAAATGAAAAATATTAATATTCCGACTCTGACAGAGTCTAGTTCTTCGAGGGAAATTATGAAAACCCTAAGAGAGATAATAATTCTGCATAAATGTGACAGAACAACGCAACGAGAGGGTGGCACGATCCACGCAGGCATATACCGACCTGAAACGCCAAGGGAGGCAAAAATTAATATCCACTGAACATGAAAGGTCTCAAAGTTTCCGACAAAGGAATACGTATAAGTCTGCATTACCTGTGTAAAACACGGACAGGATAGAAAATAGGTCAATAGAGCGGTTGGCGACAAATCGTTCGAATCGAGAAATTTACCAATACAATAAAGGGGTTACCTGTAAACAAAGATTCTCGTTCCTTACGAGCTCTCTGCATCAACGTTAAAAAGCAGATTATTAACTAAAGTGAAAACCCGAAGTATAAATGTAGATTGAAAAACAAGTATATATACATAATGAGGTAGAATCAAACCTCACGAAGTCAGAAGGTACGACGATCGCTCTCCTGCGACGAGGCGAGTCAATTAATTTTAACTCTGCAAGGTATTAATACAATTAGTCAAATATCAGTTAACGAAAACAACAAAGGAACAATGTCGAAATTAAACCAGAGAGAAGACATCGAAAAATTTGAATAGAAGATACGACGTAAATGGTTCCAAACGAAACTGAACAATAAAAGTAATCTCGAGAATGAAATCCTTTCGTATCAGTATCGTTCGAAGACTCCCACAAGAAAAGAAGTATGACAAGTACTGAGAGTCGAATGGGACCTCCAACACAAAATGCAAAATGCGCGTATAAGATGAATACCTGGTATCGTAGCAGTGGCGTAGATAAGCCCTGAATGATTTCATCCATGTACTGAGATGAATAAAACCATACGAAGGGCAAAGACATTGCCTTCAACCCAAGTTGCAGGGCTGCGAGGTGAAGAGAGGAACCAACCAACGAAGCCAAGAAAACTGTCTCTACACAAAAATGAAGACTTATATAATCATTCAAAAACCCCAGAAAACCTAATACGAAAGGATCGCAACCGTCCACATGGCACAATCCCAAGAGGAAAGCCATGGATCGAATGGTTGGCGGGTGAAATTATACCAGTAGTACATCATTAATTGTGCCAAGATACGTAATGAAGTTCAGGCATCCTGTTCATATGTGAAATATTGCCTTGTAAAACGAGTAAACTCGCATGGTGGTTGCCAGATCAACGTGTAAGTAGCACCTAAATGGGGAATGGGTTGAAAACCATTCTAAACCATACCCTGCAACCAGAATTAGCCTAAAATATGACGTGGAGGAGAATTATCCTGTCGAAATATACACATCACCTCAAGTCGATTCAAAACAGACGCCATACGTGGAAGTCAATAAACGTGTTCCACTTTCACATTTAATTCTGATATGAAACCACATGTACAATGAGATGCGAGGATATCAAAGCAGATCGGATAAAAAAATTATGAAGGACACCCCATCGGAGTGCCATAAGCACGAAATAGTCATTCATATAAAATCCAACCTTGCTCACAACCAAAAGTGTAAGAATATACGTTAAGGGAAAAATCGAGAACATAGGAATTTGTAAAGGGGTCTAGAATACCTAGTGGTTATAACCAATTCGAAGCTCTTGCATATAATAATTGAAAATGGGTCGAATGGCCGAGAGCCAATAATCACCCAAGTGAAGGTTAAACCTAGGTGATAGATGCAACCTTCATAGAAAATGGATTTATATTAAATTACTCCACACTTGGAGTTAGTATAAAGTAAATCAAGTTAAAAGGGAAGTCAATAGATATTGACTTGGGGGTATAGTGCTATACGAAAATGAATCATATAGGAAAACTAAAATATGATTTCACTAACTAGAGAATTAGGATTATTATGGTAAACCTGTTTTTGGAATCATGAAAGGCTTGTGGAATCATGAAAGGCTTCAAGAAAAAAAAAATTTCATTGAGTAAATGAGAGGTGTGACAAATGGAATCAAAGCCCAGGTTACAAAACTGGGCTGGTGACATTGTGCTCACTGTTGCTGTGTGTTCACTGTATAAATTGATTTCTGTGGAAAAAAAAAAAAAAAAAAAAATTATATTTTTATTTTCACTAATCTGTGTTGTGTAGTGTACAGTGGTGCTGAAATGGCAGAAGGTGACGAAATTTATGTTGATCTACGTGATGAGGATAATGCACCAGATCCCAATGCGCCCATGATGGCTATGTTGCAGAGGATGCAACAAGAATTGGCTGAGATAAAAAGCCAGAATGACAGATTGTCATTAGCCAGTGAGGAGCAGGAAAAGCTCATCAGAGAATTAACTTCGCGGAACAGCCAAGAAGGCGAAGGTTCTGGAAAGAGGAAGACTGATGAGTCTGATGATGATGATGCTGTTAGGCATCAGTATAAACAGAAAAAGGAATTGCAGGGGGAATTCCGAAAGATTAAACCTCCCTCCTATGATGGGGAGAAGGAGGAAGATGCGGAAGCCTGGTTGTTGAACATGATTAAGTACTTCTAGGTCTATGAATATGAAAGTAACCTGAAGGCCAGATTAGCTATTTACCAGCTACAAGGTAAGGCTACCTTGTGGTGGGAGGAGACAAAAATGGTGCATGCCATTGATGAAAAGACAGTTACCTGGGAAAATTTCCAAGTTAAGTTCAAAACCGCTACCTGAATGAACGTTACTATGATGATAAAGCCAAGGAATTTCACGAACTTAGACTAGGACAGCTCACAATTGATGAGTTTGTTACTAAGTTTACAAACCTGTTGAGATATGTACCCTACATAAGGGAAGAAAAGGCAAAGGTACAAAGGTTTCTGAATTGTTTGCCTACTTTACAAAGAGAAAATTGAATTTGATAACCCAAAAAAAATGGACGAAGCTATTAGAAAAGATAGATTGTGCTACCAACAGTTCAAAAGAAAAAATGAACATGGGAAAAGCTGGGTAGATAAGAGCGAATTCAAAGGGAAGAAACAGAAACCAGCCTATTTGAAGAATTTTGGCAGAGATCATCAGCGGAAAAAGTTTAATAAACCCAAAGAAAGTCAAACTGCTCAGTCCCAAGTGGCCTCAAAACAAATAGATGGAGACAATAAGAGGGAGGGTACAGTGAAAATGAGAGAACCCTTGAAATGCTGGGGATGTGGAGAACCCCATCTGCTGAGAGATTGTCCTCATCGAAACATTCAGATGATTATGAGAGATCGAGAAGCCACCACAGTCAATGACATAGCCAGAAATATACCAACTATCAGTGCAGCCTTGGAAAATCGACAAGAAAAACATCAAGCTACCATGGTTGAAATGGAGGGTAAGATTTCTGACCAATCTGTTATAGTTTTGATTGACCCAGGTGCTTCTTTGAGTTACATTAGTCCAAAAATTGTAGAAAAATGTAATCTGAAACCTGAAAAATTTCAACAGTCATGATTGGTTCAGCTGGCCACTGGAACCAAGAGGAAGGTAACACATAAATTGCCCCGCACAGCAATAAAATTAAATGATTTTCAGACAGAAGTAAATTTGAACATTCTGCCCTTAGGTTCATATGACCTGCTGATAGGAATGGACTGGCTGGAAAAGAAGAAAGCCTTGATGAACTGCTGGGATAAGACTCTGCATTGTGTAAATGAGGAAGGGAAACCTTTTATTCTTAAAGGAAAACCAAAACCTATCTCTGTAAGACAAATATCAGCATTGCAATTAAAAAGAACAACTAGAAAAGGATATCAAGTTTATGCAGTACATGTGGAAGAAATAGAACAGAAAACTGAAGAAAACCTGCTGGATGTATTACCAGTGATAAAGGAATTTAAGGAAGTTTTTCCAGATGAGATTCCTCATCTTCCCCCCAAAAGAGAGATTGACTTTTCAATCGACCTGTTGCCGGGAGAAGTACCTGTTTCCCGAGCCCCTTATCGAATGAGTCCCCCTGAGCCTATGGAACTGAAAATTCAATTGCAAGAACTGTTAGATAAAGGGTATATCAGACCGAGTGTGTCTCCTTGGGGAGCACTGGTGTTGTTCGTGAAAAAGAAATATGGAACTTTTCGGATGTGCATTGATTATCGTCAACTGAATAAGTTGACCATTAAAAATAGATACCCTTTGCCTAGAATTGATGATCTTTTTGATCAAGTGAAAGGAGCTTCGGTATTTTCAAAGATTGATTTAAGGACTGGCTACCACCAACTCAGAATTAAAGAAGAAGACATCAACAAAACAACTTTTTGAACCAGGTATGGTCACTATGAATTTGTAGTCCTACCTTTTGGTTTGACAAATGCACCTGCCACATTTATGTGCCTGATGAAAAGTGTGTTAAATAAATACTTGGATAAATTTGTTCTTGTATTTATAGGTGATATATTAGTCTACTCAAAAAGTGAGGAGGAACATCAAGAACACTTGAGGATAGTATTGCAAACTCTAAAGGAAAACCAGTTATATGCCAAGTTCAGCAAGTGTGAATTTTATAAAGATAAAATCCAATAATTGGGTCATATTATTTCTGAACAAGGGCTGGCTGTTGACCCTGAAAAGATAAAAGCTATTAAAGAATGGCTTGTCCCAACTGATGTTTCAACAGTAAGGTCATTCATGGGGATTGCAGGCTATTATCGCAGATTTGTGGAGAGATTTTCTGCTATAGCACATCCCATAACATCATTACAAAGGAAGGGTGTCAAATTTGAGTGGACTGAAAAATTCCAAAACAGTTTTGATCAATTAAAGCTAAAACTTACTACATCCCCTATACTGAAGATTGCAGATCCTGATAAAGAATTTGTGGTATGTACGGATGCTTGTAGAGAGGGGTTGGGAGGAGTTCTCTTACAGGAAAATTCAGTTGTTGCATATGAATCTAGGAAACTGAAGATACATGAACAAAACTACAGTGCCTATGATTTGGAGTTAGCTGCTGTTATTCATGCCTTGAAGATGTCGCGACACTATCTCCTTGGAAAGAAATTTACATTGATGACTGATCATATTAGTCTCAAATATTTATTTTCCCAAACTGATTTGAATGCGAGACAAGCCAGATGGCTGTATTTTCTAACTGAATTTGATATGGACATAAAACATATCAGGGGGAAAGAAAATAAAATTGCTGATGCATTGAGCAGAAATGCTTGTCAGAATATAAACAACATTGGAAGTAGTGCCCAGATCAAAGTAGAAGAGTTGGTGAGAAAGGCAGCAAACCAAGATCCAAATTATGAAACACTCCTGGTGAAACTACAGAAAAAGGAGAAAACTAATTTCACTCAAAACCAAAAAGGGCTGATCTGTTATAAAAATAGATTATATATTCCAAATGTGGAGACCTTGAAAAAGGAGATTCTAGATGAATATCACAAACAGCCATATGAAGGACATCCAGGATATCAGAAAATGTTAACAGCTTTGAAAAAGAAGTTGTTTTGGCCAGGAATGAAGAAAGATGTAGCAGAATATTTAACTAGATGTATGGAATGTCAACTAGTCAAAGTTGAGCATCAGCATCCTGCTGGTCTTTTAAATCCTTTGCCGATTGCAAAATGGAAATGGGACACAGTTTCCATGGATTTTATAACAGGATTGCCAAAAACCAAATACCAACATGATTCAGTGATGGTGGTAGTAGACACTTTAACAAAAGCTGCCCATTTTATACTAGTGAAATCTACCTTTGGAACAACTCAAGTAGTGAATGTGTTCCTGAAGGAGGTAGTAAGGCTCCATGGAGTTCCGAAGTAATTTTTTCTGACCAAGATGCTAAGTTTATAGCCGCTTTTTGGAAAGGGCTATTTGGAGGGATGGGTACTAAGTTAAATTTTAGTACTGCTTACCACCCTCAGACAGATGGTCAAACGGAGAGAACTAATCAAATTCTGGAGGACATGCTGAGAATGTATGTGATGGATAGGCCATCAAAGTGGGAAGACTACTTGCATTTAGCTGAATTTGCATATAATAACAGCTACCAATCCTCCATCGAAATGAGTCCGTTTGAGGCACTGTATGGAAGAAAATGTCGTACTCCTTTGAGCTAGAGCCAGCCAGAAGATAAACTAATGTTGGGACCAGATGCTTTACAAGAGATGGAAAGAATTGTTAAACAGATACAAAGAAACATCAAGACAACACAAAATCGCCAGAAAAACTATGCTGATAAGAAAAGAGTGCACCAAGAATTTAAAGTGCGGGAGCATGTGTACTTGAGTATTAAACCCAAAAAGAGCACACTTTATGCTAGAAGTTGTGCAAAACTGGCTCCTAGATATTGTGGTCCTTTTGAAATATTAGAAAGGGTGGGACCAGTGGCTTACAAGCTAGCCTTACCACCCCATTTTAGAGTTCATGATGTGTTTCACATTTCGTTGTTAAAAAGATATGTCCATGATGCTTCTCACATAGTTGATTGGAATTGTACAGGTGGAACCAGAAGGGGAGTTTATGCCAGAACCGTTTCAAATATTGGAGCGGGAAGAAATTGAATTGAGAAACAGAACAATAGCAAGAGTAAAGGTGCAATGGAAGCACTTTACTGCTGAAGAAGCTACCTGGGAAAGAGAAGCTGAGATGATGGAAAGATATCCATCTTTGTTTGAAAAAAAAAAAATTAACTCTAGTAGTTAAATAACAACACCGAGGATGGTGTTTGCTTTCAGAGGGGGAATATGTAACACCCCCAGTTTATGTGTTTTGTTTTAAACTAGACATTTGAACTTTAATCCCAAGGGGAGTGGACCCCAAAGGACAAGTGTGTTGTGAATGTAATTAAATATTCAAATTTGAGGAAATAAATAAAATGATGCTGTGCAGATTGACCAAAATGAGATATATGAGATCACTTGCTAAATCCATGAGGATGGATAAGGCAAATACTTTCCCCACAATCCTTCAAAAATCCTTGAAAGAAATTATTTCTAATTTATATTTTTGAGGAAGAATCTAAATTCCCCAATGATGAGGAAAATAGTTGGGAAGAGGTAAAAAGCTGGAAAGCTGAGGAAAAGCATAAAACAACTTTAAAGAATCCCAAAAATGGGAAGCCTAGGAAAACAGGAAGAAAAGCATCCTGATATTCTGGACACAGAATTAGAAACATGCTTTGGGGAACAATAGCTTAAATAAGCTACTCCTAAACAGATTAGAGGTTGATCTGATCCAGGAGATGATCTCAGCTCGGGGGTGAGTTCTGGGAGACAAAAGGACTCAAAGGTTGGGAGGTTGGTCGACTGCATGAGTGGTATGTCTCTAATGTGATTGGTATTTCTATGCTTGTGGTATGAATTGACTACATATATTTATCTGATTTGTATGTGAATGCTACATTTAACAGAATTAATCATAAGGAATGCACCTTCATAATTCTGCATAGTTGTAGAAAATACATCAGTAGTGTAGAATCCAACAGAAACTCTAAACCGAGGTTGGTTTAGATCAGAGGATACCTACCTCTCCACAGATAATTCCACTGTAAATTTCTTCTGATCTATTTGTATATAATTATGAACATGAGTAGGTAAATTGAAGAGAAATTATTCAACATCTCTAAACCAATACTTAAGCTGGAAGCTGGAGAATTCTAATACCTCCTAATTCACAAATTGGTAACTTTAATCTGTTTCTGTGGGAAATGGAACAACGAGAAAGTAAGTGTATAGAGTGCAGAAGTATATTTAGATAATTATTAAGTGAAGAGCAGAGATTTATAATATTTTTCAACAGTTGTACATTTTAATAGTTAAGGTAATTAATATTTCCTTGAACAAGGATTTAATGGAAGAGTGGGAAACCTTAGTTTAAAAAAAAAAAAATTTCTTCAAGCAATAAGGGAATGAACCCCAAACATGATCAATTCTGTAGAAATAACTAGCACAGGAGATATATGTATGAAAGACATGGGAGTAGCTATAAGGAAATAAAAAGGAGACCCAACTAAAAATATATAACAGGGAAAACTGAAATATATAACATGGAAACTAGATGTGCATGGGAACTTACAATAACATAGTACCTGTATCTTATATATTTTTAAGGAATTCAGTTAAACATGAGTCTGGGGATACTGTTAGCTCATGAAAAATATATAGTACAAGAATTTATAAATATTTAGCTACGGAAACCAAATTAAATGTGCATACAAAATTCAAAATGAAATATAACTCTCCAGAATTCCTAAGAGTCTCTTGTAAAAGTCATGCAAAATATAAATAGCTAGGAGGTCTTGTGCAATTGAAAAGAAGACATTAGCTATAAAGAGAATTATATCAGCTACATTCACTGCTATGACAAGCAAAGTAAAAGAGGAATAACTCATTTGGGTTAAATCGTATAAACTCATACTCAACGAATTATTCCATGCGAGGAAGCACGAGAAAGTCCATAAAATAAAGAGCTATAGCTTCATTGAAATTACGGCAAGACAAGAAATATAAGTGACAATAAATACAAAGGCCCAATACCCGCCCCAAAATCTGAGCCTGGTGGGCTAGGGTTTGGTAACCAAGACCATATTCCTAATCAAAATTTTAAACCATTAAAGAGTATCAGCATACAAATGAAAAATATTAATATTCCGACTCTGACAGAGTCTAGTTCTTCGAGGGACATTATGAAAACCCTAAGAGAGATAATAATTCTACATAAATGTGACAGGACAATGCAACAAGAGGGTGGCACGATCCACGCAGGCATATACCCACCTGAAACACCAAGGGAGGCGAAAATTAATATCAACTGAACATGAAAGGGCTCATAGTTGCCGACAAAGGAATACATATAAGTCTGCATTACCTGTGTAAAACACGGACAGGATAGAAAATAGGTCAATAGAGCAGTTGGAGACAAATCGTTCGAATCGAGAAATTTACCAATACAATAAAGGGGTTACCTGTAAACAAAGATTCTCGTTCCTTACGAGCTCTCTGCATCAACGTTAAAAAGCAGATTATCAACTCAAGTGAAAACCCGAAGTATAAATGTAGATTGAAAAACAAGTATATATACATAATGAGGAAGAATCAAACCTCACGAAGTCGGAAGGTACGACGATCGCTCTCCTGCGACGAGGCGAGTCAATTAATTTTAACTTTGCAAGGTATTAACACAATTAGTCAAATATCAGTTAACGAAAATGACAAAGGAACAATGTCGAAATTAAACCAGAGAGAAGACATCGAAAAATTTGCACAGAAGATACGACGTAAATGGTTCCAAACGAAACTGAACAATAAAAGTAATCTCCAGAACGAAATCCTTTCGTATCAGTATCGTTCGAAGACTCCCACAAGAAAAGAAGTATGACAAGTACTGAGAGTTGAATGGGACCTCCAACACAAAATGAAAAATGCGCGTATAAGATGAATACCTGGTATCGTAGCAGTGGCGTAGATAAGCCCTGAATGATTTCATCCGTGTACTGAGATGACTAAAACCATACGAAGGTCAAAGACATTTCCTTCAACCCAAGTTGCAGAGCTGCAAGGTGAAGAGAGGAACCAACCAACGAAGCCGAGAACACTGTCTCTACACAAAAATGAAGACTTATATAATCATTCAAAAACCCCAGAAAACCTAATACGAAAGGATCACAACCGTCCACATGGCACAATCCAAAGAGGAAAGCCACAGATCGAATGGTTGGCGGGTGAAATTATACCAGTAGTACATTATTAATTGTGCCAAGATACGTAATGAAGTTCAGGCATCTTGTTCATATGTGAAAGATTGCCTTGTAAAACGAGTAAACTCGCATGGTGGTTGCCAGATCGACGTGTAAGTAGCACGTAAATGGGGAATGGGTTGAAAACCATTCTAAACCATACCCTGCAACAGAAATTAGCCTACAATCTGATGTGGAGGAGAACTATCACGTCGAAATATACACATCACCTCAAGTCGATTCGAAACAGACGCCACACGTGGAAGTCAATAAACGTGTTCCAGTTTCACATTTAATTCTGATATGAAACTACATGTACAATGAGATGTGAGGATATCAAAGCAGATCGGATAAAAAAATTATGAAGGACACCCCATCGGAGCGCCATAAGCACGAAATAGTCATTCATATAAAATCCAACCATGCTCACAACCAAAAGTGTAAGAATATACGTTAAGGGAAAAATCGAGAACATAGGAATTTGTAAAGGGGTTTAGAATACCTAGTGGTTATAACCAATTCGAAGCTCTTGCATATAATAATTGAAAATGGGTCGAATGGCCGAGAGCCAATAATCACCCAAGTGAAGGTTAAACCTAGGTGATAGATGCAACCTTCATAGAAAATGGATTTATATTAAATTACTCCACACTTGGAGTTAGTATAAAGTAAATCAAGTTAAAAGGGAAGTCAATAGATATTGACTTGGGGGTATAGTGCTATATGAAAATGAATCATATGGGAAAAATAAAATATGATTTCACTAACTAGAGAATTAGGATTATTATGGTAAACCTGTTCTTGGAATCATGAAAGGCTTCAAGAAAAAAAAAAATTTCATTGACTAAATGGGAGGTGTGACAGTCTAGGAGCCTAGGGTCACTTGTTGGTAAACCTCGGATTGACCATGTCGAGGAGCCTTCAAGGGGATTGAGCTTTGTTACTCTTCCCTTGCACGTAGAATCAGATTATAGACTATTCCCCCAGTTGTATTTGTTACTTGTGGTAACCTTAGTGTCCATAAAATTAAGATTATTTCCTAAGGTGACAGTGAAGGAAAGATCTCACTGTACCTAGAGCAGACATCAAATAGACTCACTTGGACTCTCTGGGGGGTTTTCTTCATGCGAGATGTTTTTGTGAGGAAACTTGTGCGAATTTGTTTCATTAAGCAGGTTGTCGGGGTAACTATTCCAACCGCCCTTTCTGTATTAAACTTCTACTAAGTTGGATTTCATCAACAACTAGTGTTTTTAGTACGGGAAGTTACTGTTTGTGCGTGGTTTGAACTGTTAGATTTTTTAGGTGTGTGATTCAGCTGTCTATTCCTTTAGAGACTTTAGGTGTTTCTATTGAAATTTTATTTGTTTGCATATGATTGATTAATATTTAATCGTGGTAGAATTACCGAGACAGTCCCAGAGACTTCAGGGGAAGCTCCTTGAGTATACACAAAGTCAACTTGAAGGGCTGCGTGCTCTAGTATAATCTAGTAGCGGTAGAATTAGATCAACAAAAGTCGTAATTTCATCTATAGTTGTTCGTCCTGATCATCAAATACTCAGAACAGAGCATATTCAAGAGCTGATTTCAGTTTCTGAAGTTATTGGTAGTAATTCTCCTTCCAATGAACTAGCTGAAGAACCTGAAATTTTTGAGCCTGACACTGAACCTTTTGTTTTGGAAACATCCTCAGGATTTATTACTCCAACTTCTAGTGATCTTGGTTCACGTAGGGTAAGAAATATTATTACTAAAGATCTTCCATTTGGCCTCATTTTTATTGAAGAACTTTCCAGTCCAGACGAAGAAGTAACTCTTCCTGAATCCCCACAGTCTTTGAATCTTAGGGAGCGTGAATCTATTTTCTACAGCCCTATTAGGAGTGACGCTCGGTATTTATCTTTGACAATTTTTTTAGAAAACCCAGGTCTTTCTTTTTCACCACCTTGAATTCCTTTTCATCCTACGCCTAGAGGTTACTATCCTTCATCGATCATGTCAGGAGAGTCATCTATGTTTTCCCAAACACCGAAAACATTTTTATATAGTGGTCCTTCTATTTTTTCGGGGTACTAGGCTCTCTCTGGTACTTTTTTAGGAGCAACGCCTCGACCGACTGAACAAGTATTATCATCTGGTCTTAATGGAATTAAAACTGAAACGTCGAACGTAGAGAAAATATTTATTATGTCTGGTAGTATTCCAAATCCTCAACCTCAGGGTGGTCAGTTACCCCCTGGGGGGCAACCTCAAGGCAGTCAGTTATCGCCTGGAGAGTAACCTCAAGGTAGTCAGTTACTGCCTAGGGGGCAACCTCAAGGCAGTCAATTACCGCCTGGGGGGAAATTTCAGGGTAATTTTTTCCCAAGACAAACTGCAGGACAATATTATTTTGGAGAACAACCTTAAGGACAGTACATACCTCAAGGTTATCAACCTTTAGGACAGTACATACCCCAAGGTCAAGCCCAGACTCAGTATATTCCTCAAGGTCCTTATCAACCCTAGATTTAGTACGCGCCTCAGGGTTATCAACCTCAAGGTCAGTACCAAACTCAAGGTTTTCAACCGCCTTCTGGTCAATCATTTGTACAAGGAGTTGGAAATTTACCACTCAATTATCAACCCTACGTTCAACCAGGCTATGGTCCTTCATATGTACAACCTTCTATGGGACAATACCCCATAATGAACATTGTGTGGGATCCATCCCAAATTCAATAGACTATGCAACCTAATGTGCAGTTACCTAATCAACGTGGACAACCTTTGGTTTCTGGTCCAACCCAACAACCTGTCCAGCCTACTGTTCAAGTCCCTGCATATGGTTCTATTCAGCAGCCTGGGCCTAGTACAGCTCAGACTCCACCTCAAACTCCTGCAACTACTGCAACATCTGTTAAAGCTATAACACCTATTTCTGGAGTATCTATAGCTCCGGTTTCTTCTATCCCTACATCCGTGCAAATTCCTCAAGTCTCTGTACCCTATTCAGGACCTATAGTTTAGACTTCGATCCAAATACCTATAGGACAAGCTTGTACAAGTACGATTGTCACGAGTCAACTGCAATTCACATATCAACCATAATAGAGATAGTACCAATTCGGTCCCATTGCACAAAACCCAGTTTATCAGTATCAATCGTATCCTAGCTATACTTATCAATAGCCCCAACAACCATAGTTTGGTCTGGTTAATCCTAGTTTCCCAGAAGGTTATACCATTCCTAATGCAAATCTGATTCCCAATTATCCTGGGTATCCTCCTCCCAGAACTACTTTTATTACTGAAGGTTTTCGCGACCCTAACCGTCAGTTAGCATTTATTGCAACTTTGGATTTACCTGATTTGTCATGCCTTAGGAATGATTCAATTTACTATCATCCGTATTGGCCGCCAATGCCACATAAGTTGCCCAGTGATATACCGAAATTCGAGGGTAAGTCAGGGGAGGATCCGTCAAATCACATTATGACTTATCACCTCTAGTGTGCATCTAATTCAATAATTGATTATTCAATTCGCTTACGTCTTTTTAAGCGAACTCTTATTGGTCTTGCTCCCAAATGGTATATTGAGTTGCCACAAGGCTCTTTTACTAATTTCAATCAGTTAGCAACTGCTTTCTTAACTTATTTTCAGTTGCCTGTCAGATACGACAATGGCACGGAACTACTGACTTCACTAAAACAATCCACATCCACATATATTTATGATCATATTCACGAATGGCGACGTAGAAGGTGTTCAGTGAAAGTTTTCATTTCGGATCAAATTTTGGCAGAACGGTTCATTAAATCATTATTACCCAAAATCACTGAAGATGTAGCTAAGGGAGGAGTTGTTACTGAGGAGCAATTCATTGCTCAAGCTTAGAACCTTGACCTCGTCTACATGCAGTCAGGTACTTTACATGAAAAAATCCCTGATCTTCCAAAACAAGGTCAAATAACTGCAGCTCCTTCAGGGACTCATGCCGCTAATGGTATGATTGGTTTAGTTAGCACTAAAATTAAGAAGAAATCTTCAAATAATTCTTCTCTTATTATAACTTTACCTGATTCCCCAACAGGATAATCTTCCGCTGAAATTTCTACTGACATTCATGTCGTAGAGACATCTACGGCCAAATCTAAATCTGGAAATAAAAATAAGGGGAAGAATGAAAACAAACAAAATTAAAAAGATAAAACAGATAAAAATGAATCTAATTATGAAAAACACAAACCTCTCTATCCTTTTTTCATTTGTGATGAGGATCATTTTACCAAAGAATGCCTGCATCGAGTAGAGGTTTCGAAGTTCATTAAAGGTTCTCAACAACCTGCTACCTTGAAGGAACCTTTTTCTACTCAAGATAGTAAGATGATTGGTTCTACCTCGAACGCCTCAGAAGAACCCGTTACAATGATGTCTCATGTCAGGATTGCGATGCGATCACAAGATTATGGTAGTAAAAGTCCTGTTGGTGGTAAAGAAGCAGAATCTTCTAATTCAAACACATCAACTACACCTCCTCCTGTTTCTGATCCACTACAGATCGAGAAACCCAATTCAGACTTAGTAATCAAACCGCCTGCTAAAGGTGTACTTCATAAATCATCTTTCAATCCACATGCGAGAGCTACTCAGAATTAAAACATTATTGAGGGCTTAGCTATTTCCCCTTCAGCAATGTCGGCTTTGGAAGTGCTACAATCGTGCCTAGCACAACATAAATTACTTTTGTGTGCCATAGGAGTTGTCAATATTCAAGATTAAAACCTAATAATATTCGATTTAGAGAATAGTACACCCAGCCTACCTCGTCAAATGGCTTTCCAGATTCCAGTATTAGTAAAAAATAGACCCGTTTTTCAGATTGTGATTGATGAAGGGGCTTCTACGTGTATTATGTCGATACAGTGTTGGAAATTTCTTGGTTCTGCTACAATCAATCAGTCTCCGACAATTCTAAAGTATTTTGATGGACGAGGGTTCCATCCTTTTGGTATTTTGCAGGATTTACCTATAGGGGTTGAAGGCAAAACCGTAAATATAGATGTGGAGGTGGTTGATGCCCCTCTGGATTACAACCTTCTCATGGGTCGCAGTTGGTCTTATGATATGACTTCCATTGTTTCATCGGTCTTTCAGCTTATCTAGTTTCCACATCAAGGAAAGATCGTTACAATAGACTAGCTCACTTATTTCTCATCCGATCCAGCCTCTACAGAAACTATCCAGCACATATGTAAAATGACTATCCCTTACAAGGATGTTGGCGTAGGTTTGATTAAAGATTCTGGTTTACTAGGAATGTTTTCCTTTCCTGCTCGTAACGTATTACCTCCTATTGCAAATATTCATATGATTTCATCAAATACTGTTACTTTTGATGATCCTTGGATCGTACCTTCTGATTCTGAGGTGGATTCATTTGATGGCGCGATGCCTTTGAGTCCCTTTGAAATTGCATATCAGGCTGTACAGTCTCTTTCTGATCCTTCTTCAACTGAAACTGATCCAATGAATGTGATCCATGAGGAATCACTTTCTATATATAGGTCAGCCACAACGACATTTCCTGATCTTGTTCATACTGATGAGCAAATTCGTGAACTTTTGTCTGTTGATGATTTACCATGGGAAGATCTACATCACCGATCTTCGTTCTTACCTGAGTTGGATCATTTTGACAATGATTTCTCTTCCATTTTTACTGCTGAATATGTCAAAGAACCGCAAAATCCATTGCAAAATCCTGATTCTGAGTTAAATTTGGAAAATATCTCTTGAACGATTCCTATTTACATTTCAGTTAAGCCTGGAATAATTGAAAACATTCATATAGGTTCTTCCTGTATGGATGATGAAATCCAAAATTATAAAGCCCTATTTCAAGAATTTCGTGATGTGTTTGCCTGGTCATATGAAGAAATGCCAAGAATTGATCCGTCAATTGTTGTACATGAAATTAAGACTTACCCGGATGCAAAATCTATCTGACAATGCTTACGTCAGATACATCCGAGAAAAGTTGCTGCTATCAAAGCCAAAGTTGAAAAACTACTTCGCGCAGGTTTCATTTATCCAATTCCTTTAACCGATTGGGTATCGAATATTGTTCCTGTTAAAAAAAAACAAGGAACGATAAGAGTATGTATCGACTATAGGGATATTAATCAAGCTTGTCCTAAAGACAATTATCCAACCCCCTATATCGATCAAATCATTGATGATTGTGCTGGCAGTGAAATGTTCTCCTTTATGGATGGTTTTTGCGGTTACAATCAAATAAACATACTCCCTGCTGATCAACCTAAAACAACATTCATTTGTCCATGGGGGACATTTTCTTATTGCAAACTACCTTTTGGCTTGAAGAATGCTAGGGTAACTTTTCAAAGGGCTATGTCTTACGCATTTCATGACATTAAGCAAATTGTGTAGCCTTATCTCGATGATTTACCTGCTCATTCATCACGTAGAGCTGATCATCTCACTCATTTACGAGATATCTTTATTAGATGTAGGCATTATCGAATTCGACTGAATCCACACAAATGTGTTTTCTGTGTAGAATCGGGTCGCTTACTGGGATTTATTGTTTCAAAAGAAGGCATTCACGTTGATCCGTCGAAAGTTGAAGCTATTGTCAATCTACCTCCCCCTTCGACTTTACGCCAACTCTAAAGTTTGCAAGGGAAATCAAACTTTTTACGTCGTTTCATTCATAACTATGTCGAGTTAACAAAGGGTTTTACCAGGTTGTTAAAACAAAATGTTCCATTCTTTTGGGATGAGATCGCTGATCGATATTTTGATGCACTCAAACACGCATTGACCCATGCACCTTTACTGCATCCTCCCAATTACAACTAGGATTATTTTTGTACCTCGCCGCTTCTCATTCCACCATTAGGATGGTTTTAGTTCAGGAATATGAATTCAACAATGAACATGTGATTCATTACCTTAGCTGAAATCTGCATCTGACTGAGATCAAATACAAGCATGTGGAGAAATTGGCCTTGGTAGCTGTTCAAGCTGTCCTAAGATTTCGTCACTACATCTTATTATGCAAAACCACAGTAATTTCTGAATCTAACCCTATGATGTACATTTTGACCAAAAAATTTCTAGGGGGCAAGTATTTCAAATGGATAGTTATCCCGCAGGAATTTGAATTGGAATTTGAAAAATCCAAGGCAAAGAAATCTTTGGTTTTTACATAACTAATGTGTGATTTCTCGTCTATTGATACTAAAACTGTGGCGGAGCAAGCCATTACGGACGAATCCTTATTTATTATCAGTACTATTGATCCTTGGTATGGAGATATTATTTTTTATCTCCAAACCTAATATTTTCGGCCTGAAATTTCACAATCTCAACGACCGAAAATATGTTTCCAGTCCCAATAATACAATATTGTTGCTGACACACTCTATCATCGTGGAGTAGATTCTATTTTCCGACGCTGTCTTACTCATGAAGAAGATAAGAAGGTTCTAAATGACTTTCATTCTAGAGCATGTGGTAGTCATACGTCTGGGTATGCCACAACCCAAAAGATATTGCGCGTTGGTTATTTATGGCCATCCTTATTCAAAGATTGTATCTATGTAGTCTGGAAATGCCACAATTGTCAGGTCTTTGATCGTAAAATGCATGCACCACCTACTCCTCTTCACCCTATAATTGTTGTTGGTCCTTTTGCAAAGTGGGGTATCAACGTTTTTACATGTAACCCTCACTCGGCCTCGGGGCATGCGTATATTATCTTAGCAGTAGATTATTTTACTAAGTGGGCTCAGGTGATGCCTACATTTTCGGCAGACGACAAGACTACTGCAACTTTCATGTTCAATCATATAATTTCTAGATTCGGTGTTCCTCAAGCCATTATTACATATCATGGAAGTCATTTTCAAAATATCATGATGACTGAACTGACATATCAACTTGGCCTGCACCATGACAGTTCTACTTCATATTATTCGCAGGCTAATGGTCTGGTTGAAGCTATCAATAATGTTTTAGTCACTATGATTAAAAGAATCATTGTTATTCATAAGTCAAATTGGAATTCAATGGTATTTTCAACACTTTGGGCATATCGGACCTCAGTAAAGAAATCAACTGGTTTCACTCCTTTTCATCTGGTTTACAGTTTGGAAGCTGTGTTACCTATTGACTGCGAAATTCCATCATTAAAATTAGCCATAGAATTACTCCCAGCTACGTCTGAAGAGGAGAAACGGTTTTTTTACTTAGCTCAACTAGATGAGAATCGACGAAATGCTACATTATCAAACGAAGCTCATGTCAAACGAATAAAAGCTCAGTACAATAGAAATGTTACACCTCGCAATTTTTCAGAAGGAGACCTAGTTTTAGTGTACAATCAAGCCAACGATAAGCTAGGGGCTGGAAAATTTGTGCCTATGTGGCATGGTCCTTTGCTTGTTAAGCGAAAGCTAGCAAAAGGGGCCTATGAGCTGATAGATTTCGACGGTGTCCCTTTAGATAAACTCAGAAATGGGCTTTATCTGAAGATATATTATGCTTAAATCTGTTGTGGAGATTTTTTATTAGATTAGTTTATTTACTGTTGGTGTGTTTTAGATTAGAAAAGAGTGCCTAGTTTAGAGTGTGCTCTTATCACTATTCCTGCTTATCTGAGTTTTACTCTTGATATTGCAGATGTTGATGTCTCTTCAGACATACATTAGTTTTGCTGATGGTGCTTGTCGTAGTACACGGAACATTTCTTCCGCAGCATGGGTTATCTATTCACCCTCTGATGAGTTAGTGTCTATGCATGGGGTAAGCCTCGGCCAAACAATGAATAAAATTGCAGAGTATAGTGCAGTGATTGAGTTATTATCTGAATCCATCTCATTTTGGATTCAGAGTTTGATTGTTAGTTTGGACTCTGAACTCGTTGTATTACAACTTCATAGGGTGTATGCCATTAGGAATCTAGTGTTATTAAGGTTATTTTTGAAAGTTTGTCTCTTAGAACGTGAATTTGATTACATTGAATATTAGCATATTCCAAGACATTTAAATACATTAGCTAATGCAATTGCTTCTAGTATGATAAATAGACATTTCCAATAATCAAAACAGTAAATTAAACAACATTCGATAACGTGTACATAGATAGCCGATAATAATGATATATCATAGCATAGAAGTGTGTTTCAAACTATACATCGTCCTGTGTTCAACAATTTAAAATACAAAAAAAATTAGGACTTAGAAATTGTTGAAAATGATTTTTACTTGAATCATCCCATTGCTCTCCTAGAGGAAAAGCCATGTCTCTGTCACCGCGGTAGTCCATCCTAGCGTATGGAAAATCCTTAATGACAAAGAGTTGGTTGTTCAACCAACGAAAATATGCCAACATAAATCTAACAATCTCAATGCCCTCAGCATGAGATTGGCAACACATAATGCTGCAATCCTGTATAGTCTAGTAACGGTGAAAACAATAAATTTGAACTCAGGATGGATGATATTTTTGATATCTATCCGTTTATCCTTGGGGTCTACTAAACCATTGAAAAACTCTACTTTGAGACTAGCAACAGACTGGCCACCTAGTCTAGTCCCGAATAGAGATAAGTGTCTGCCCCTCTTGGACAAACCAGTAAAAGAATATATGTCCTCCAGCTTGACTTCGAGCTGGTGGCTGCCAATCAAGAAACACTAGTCATGTGTGTCCCACCTGTTCACTAGACATATCAGGAGATCAACTTGGGCCCTCATATGGTCCAGAATTTATACAGATTACTTGGAGCTGACGGTTTTTGATTCTAATGAATGGATTTTCCAAAATCTTCACAAGAAGCTTTCTTTTATCCAAAATCTCTCACTTTTTCACTCTAAATTCAAATAGTAAAAATGAAGTTAGAAAAGTCCTTTTTATAAGTTTTTTCGAATAAATGAATTTTTAATTTGTTTATGTTTCAGTTTAAAAAGGTAATTTGGAAAAAAAATTTACTTATCTTAAACAAGTATGTGTAATTGTTTCGATTTTTTGTGTAGAATATTGGATTTCTCGGTAAAACTGATCATTTTTCAACAAAGAGCATACTTTTATCACTTTTTCGGACTCTTTCAAAAATTTATGAAAAAACAAAACATTGGAGTCCTCTTTTAAGCCCTTTTTAGACTCTCTAAACATGAAAATATTGCTAAGCACTTGATTATTCGAACTCGTTAAAATAAATGAATGATCATCCCTTCAGTATAAGTTTACCCCTTTTACAGACTGAAATGGACTATTTATGAAAAAGGCATACGTTGACTAATTACGGTCAATAGAGTTCTCTCCCGCATTATTTTATCCTTTTTCGGGCTCGAGAGACTAAATTTACGAAAAAGTACCCCCATGGAGTCTTCTTATGTTTTTTCTTATGAGTCCCTAAAATTGAAAAAACACCGAGTTTCTCCTATACTAGACTCATTAAAATTTAATAGTAAAGGACATGTTCAATTTTAAGCAGGAACGAACCACTCCTTCTTAGGGTTCGAATATTAAAATAAGTTAGACTCATCCGAAGGATGAGCTTATCAACAAGAAAATGTTATCCTCCTCAAGCTTGTCAAAAATAAAGAGGTACTTGCCATAAATGGTGGGGGAAAAGAGAGGAAAATGAACCTGTTTGTTGTATTTTGATTATTCGAAAAGTCGTTAACCACTCTTGAACACGAAAATTTTGTTCCCCTGGGTTGGGAAATCCCTTGTCTAACAGTTAATCAAACCATTTTGAAAGTCTTCAGCCAGTTTCTGGGTATTAGCTTTGGGTCATTTATCACCAAGCCATCTGCAGTGGCGTTATGTGTTCAAGAGGACATTTCAAACAAACCATTCATCTACAAAATATTTGTCTTCCATTTTTACCATCCCTGAGTCAGTCCTTGCCAATATATTTCTTCAAAACTTGATCTATGATTTCGTGTTGTGGGATTGCCTACAACAGATCACTTTCTATTGACGACAACTCATTATCTAGGAAGTTGATCTAGAAATCATCAGTACCTTGGAATTTGCATGCCTTAATGGAAATTTTCTCGCTTTCGACTACACGTTGCATCATTGATCTTCGATTGAATGATTCCGTGACATGTTCGACTTCAGCTCATTCATTCACATTTCATGGATTGTACTGAGTACTTTGAGAGCCATTGACATTACTGGTGGTTTCTCTCACACTTGTTAGAAGTTCACATTATTGATTGGTAATCAAGTGGTTTCTACCATGTTAGACTTTGACGCATTCATTCACATGGATAGGATCGTACTAGTTTGAGAAGCGGAAATCAAGACCCCTGATCTAGTTTCTACCATCCAGGCTGCGAAGAATTTTGTTATTCATTTATACAGTCGACTATTCATAAACATATGGTTGCATCCATACTGTGTCTACACATGTCTATATTGTTGATGTATTGAAAATCATTCCTGTATCAGAATAGTTTAAATTAGTTTTCTAGTTAGTTTTGATCTGAGTATGGGAATGCCTACCTCAGCGATGATATGTTTAGATATATTTGTTTTGCATTGAATGTTTTTACAGGTTCCGACTGGGGTGTCCACAGGATTATCCTTGAAATAATAAAGTACTTCACGCTTCATATATGACATCCTTCATCTTCATCTATTCCAGACTTCGCAATTTAGGGGGAAATCTGTTGCACTAAAAACTGTCACCTTGACATTCTGCTGACTGTATGAGCTCATTGTCACTCATACTTACCTCCTATACAAGTCTTACAACGTCTACTCATGTCAAGCCCTAAAACCAGGAGAAAAACCTTAAAAAACTCGAAAACCCTGGGTATGCAGGTAATGTGAAGCTTACCTGTGTTCCTGGCTAGGGTGCGCAGGTAATGTGAAGCTTACCTACGTTCCAGAACGTAGTTTCTCTATTTAATGCCTACGCACCCCTGTCAATCTCAAAAGGGTGAGAAACCAAAGTGAAAAAGTTGACTTTTGGTCAATTATAGAAGCTTCTAGATGAGATTTTTTGGGGGTGAGTACGCTTTTGTAAGGTTCATGCATCCCACACCTTAAGGAGCTAACCCCTTGATGTGAGGAGCCTATCCCTTTGAAGGAGGATTCTATCCCTTCATAGGTGGAACCATAACCTCCTCATATGCACTATAAAAAGAGGCATTGGGTAGCCTCAAAGAGAGTTGAAGCTTTAGTGTGTGATTGAGGTGAAGTGTTGTTGAGATTTAGACTCCTTTATGCTGAACTTTTGTGAGGAAAGATGACATACCTCTATGTGCTCCTAGAGGAAGAGTGAAAGGCTTATCAAAGTAGAGGAAACTCCTACTTCGGACCCTGGGAAGGCCTGTTCAACATCAGGGCTAAGGTTGTAAGGTTCTTCTATTATTTCAAAGTTAATACAATCAAGCTTGTTTTTCTCAATAAATTGTCGTTCGATTGTTTATTTCAATAAGTTGTCATTTGATCATTTATTTCAGAGATTCCTTGATCACTATGATAGGTATGTTTTATAATTATTTGTTATACAGGTTCTATTTAATATTTTCTTGTTTGTGATTGAAGGTCTTTAAAGACGACACTTTGTTGCGACGAAAGATGACATTTTGTTGCGACGAAAGAACTATTGTTACGACAGAAGAACTACTATTGCGACGGAAGAACTACGGTTGCAAATAAGCATTTGGATCTAAGGTAGGATTGACACCTTTGTAGCATTTACTTGTAAAATTAATATATTTAGAGAAAGATAAACTTAGTTGTTCGTTTGTTGCTAGATTGTCTTCTGACACTAGGGAGATTGATCTTGTCCGAAATATCAATTTATCCAGCCAACACTTGCTATTATTTTTTAGCTAAGGTTCCTTTCTGAGTTGAGTTTTTGTGCGTGTTTACACCCATTTCATGCGAGCTAGAATTTGCATGCAAAGTTTCATTATTTAAGCTGAGATCGGGAGCAGTTTTCAATGTAGATACATCCTTCAGCATATGCGGGTGTCCTTTGTAAATCTTGGAGAGAAGTGCATCCTCCAACAGACACGAGTTCCCTTTCTAAATCTTGGAGAGAAGAGAATTCAATTTTTGGATTCACAATTTCCCGGTATGTTTTCATATCATCCTCTCTATCTTACTGTGTGTTATTTTTATTTATTTTTTAATTTTGTCTTCCTTTATGTCTGTTTGGCCTCATTGTTTACATGAGACTCTGCTATTTTTAATGTCTGCTATCTAGGATCAGTAGTACACCAGCCTGCAGATTTTCCACTCACTCATTTTTTGTTTTGTTTTGCGAATGAATTTATTCTCTGTTTATCAAAAATATTTTCTTCTTGGAGTGGTCACCATCATTTGTAATATTTTGTTTTAGTAATAATAAAATGTATGAAAAACTTGTTCTAATTATTTTATTATGGATGTATTGAATATCTGGTGAATAGATAATTTCAGTGAAATAAATGCTATTGTTTTGGTTATGTTAGAAAAATTTTCAATGTTCTTAGTGAACGTTTGTCTTTAAAACTTTGTAACACGTGATATTTAATTCTTCTTATTTGTGATCAAATATATCTCTATTATAAATATATATTTAAAAAGTTTTTGAATGCTATGAGTTATTGGATTGTGAGTTATTGGATTTGGTGAAAATTTCATCTGTTTTCTGGCATGCCATGAAATGCTATTAAGATATTTTCAATACACTTTCTTTCGGATCGTGACTATTAAATACTACCACCCTGAATAGCCCTATCTATAATTGTAATTAGTAAAAAATAATACATATGATATTTCATTTTGTATCTATGACTTATATTTCATATGATTAATTTATATTTATATGTATTTGTGGCGGGATAAAGGTGCCCATTGAAAGGATTTTGGTTCAAATTTATAGTTTTTACTTGTATTTACTTGCACTATTAACATTTTATTGAAATATAAATTGAAATATGACATTCTAGGGTTTAAGTAAGTTTTTATGAGCTTATTTAGAATAGCTCTCTTTGTAATAGTTTGAGGGATACCTGCTTTATCCCAGGAGCCAAATTTATTGCTAAAGCAAGGGTATATTTCCCTCTATAGGGTGTCTTATTATTATTATAATCCATAGAACGATATCGAGGATACACCATCTATTTTGAAAACCCTCCTAGGGATTGAAGTACACTTTTTTTTTAATACATAAATAAATATTAGTGTATAAATATTTTTGGTGAACAAGGTTCGTTTGGAATATTAAAGAAATGTTTTTGTTTATTTTTTTTTACATGGTGGCTTTGATATTTTTAATGGAAGGTTAGTTTGTTTCCTTGGTTTGTGCTATATTTTCTCCATTTAATTTTTCAAACATATAGGGCTATCATTACCCTATTTATGTTGTACAGGAATAGGAAGTTTGACTTCCTAATTTTGAGAATAAAGAGAAAATAACTCTATTTAGAATTTAAAATATTTTAGGTTAAGTATGTATCAATGTCATTCATGAAGATGTGTTAATGAAGATATTTATATTTTCTCTTGAGAAAGGTAATTTTGGGAAAGAAAAATAAAACAACTCTCTTTATAATTTAAAATACTTCAGCTTAATCAAGTATCAATATCTTTCATGAAGATGTGTTAATGAAGATATTTATCTTTTCTCTTGAGAAATATTCAAGAAAATGGTTTAGGGAATTTCCTCCTCTAATTCTATTGTCTTCAAATAGTTTCCATTTAGAATTTAATTCTTATTGTCAGAGGATTTATTATGTTTAGGACTTACGAAAAACCTATTGCATCATGGAGTTTGAAAGATAAAATTACTTCATTCTTGAGGATGAACAAGAATAGGTTTTTAAAGATGATGAAAATTGTAATAGTAATGATGAATATGAGGATGAATATTGTGAATAAATTATCTGATCTTCTTTTTATTTAGCGGAAGAATACATGACTCTGAAAAAACAATTTATCAGCTAAGATTAAGATGAAAATATTATTGTGCTTCAACTCCATTAAGAAAACATTGTTCGAGAAGTAGCATAGTAATCACTCTCATTTTTTAACATTATAGAAGTGGTGGGGAGTATAGATGAATTTATAAATTTTGGTTTATATCTTTGTTCATATGTTAATTATATTAGTAATTAGGGATATTCATTTTTCATAAAAATAGAGAGTTAAACTATGATTTATGTGTTGTATAGTAGAAATCGTATGAAAATAAGGAACCCACATTGTTCCATGGTAATTATATTACTAATAAAAAATATTCATTTTTCATGAAAATGAAGAGTTAAACTATGCTTTAGAGGTTCTATGGTAGAAATTGTGTGAGAATAAGGAAGCCCTCGTGATTGTATGTTGTGAATAATTTCATGAGGCATATTTTGAAAATATTGTTAGACAATACCTTGAAAATGAAATTATGTCTCAAATTTCACATGTCAACATTAAAAATTCTCTAAAAATATTAAATAATATTAATTTTATTTCAAATAATTTGTAAATGAGTTTGATTAGTAATAATGATGGTATTAATGTAGTTTATTATACTTGCAAAACTAACCCTGAAGATAAAATTTCTGAAAACATGCTTGAAAAATATCAAGAAGATGAAGTCCTTCTTTCTATTCCATGACCTAGAAATTCACTCCCTCATCATTGCATACAAATTCTACATTAAGTCCAAAGATACAATAATAGTAAATAAAAAACATTATTTGACGTTATAGCTCAAGAAGGTAGGGATCATAATTCCAAAAGATAGTGATCATAATTCCATTGAAAATGTTGAAGAACATGATGAGCTTAAGGGCCTGAATGTCTAAGAAAGCCTTGAAGGAAAATAGGTAACTATTGGTTTTTAAATTAAGAAAACAAGAGGAAATGTATCTAATAATACACCTTATAATGTTGATTTGATCTTGACATTTCCTCATGCCCATGGAGTGGAAGATTTCGTAGATAAATAAGTAATAGATTTGACACACACACACACACACACACACACACACACACATATATTGATCCCTTATCATATTATTTTATCTAGGAAGTTTTAAAATAAGAACTTTTCAATATATTTTACACACACACACACACACACATAATATTTATCCCTTATCATGGAGAAAGTTATAAAAGATAAAGTTTGTAATAACATTAATGAGCAAGAACATGAAAAGACCATCACTTTCTGATGATTTCACGTTCTTTGTGAACATTTCATTACCTCACATTTTCTAGAGAAGACCTTGCCTGACGATTATTTGTAATTTATCCTCTGTAACACACCCCCTGTGTGTGTTCCAGAGTGCTATAATGCATCTCCTATAGGATAACAGGGTGTTATTCCTTCTGTTAACGTACTGTACTCCTTGTTGGGCAGTGTTACTTAGCCTAAAACTTGTTATTTCACCCTTGCTGTAATTTCCATGGCTATTGAGTTGTCGGCTATCAGTTTAGCTTCTGTATTTTGGATCTCTATGCTTGGCTACCTACTAGCATATTAGTTTTCTTGTTTGAAAAGTTAGCTTAGTAGCATTTACTTTTTCAAAAAAAAAAATAAAAAATTTCTTGAGGTATCTTATTTCACTCTATAAATTTTGGGTTAAATAGTTGTTAGTGATGATATATGAATCTTTTATAGGATGAACTACATTATTGGATGTTTTTTGTTGCATGGATATGTGAAAAAAATTCTCCTTATAGAAATAATTTTTTTGGTGAATTTAAAAATAATTGTTCAATGGTTTGAATAAGAGTTGCATAAAATTTCATACTTCCAATCCCCCTCCAGAGACTTATAAGCAAGTAAACTAAAATTAAGCGCTAATAAAATTAATCAATAACTCTTTTATGAGCTTACAACAACATTAGTTAGGGCTAGGATCTTGGAATAGGAAGAGCGAGAAAACTTCCAAAGATCACAAAAATTGAGACTAGTGTCATTAAAGAGTGAAAATCCTGCTGCACTCATACTATTGGGACTACTCTCCTCATAACAGAGTTAAGTGTGAGACAACACTAGGGTGTGTGAGAAGGTAGCCCGCCTTCAATCACATAACAATGGGCATTTTGTGTATTGGGGTTCCCCTCATGGATTTCCAAACTAGATCAGGGATGAAGGTGTTCTTCCCATATAGTCTGATGTATACGATCATGACCCCCCTCGTAGTTTTTGTAATTTGTGGTATCTATAGTTTCCATACATCTAGGGACATACACAAGGTGACTAGGGAGGGCTTCCCTGGTACCTGACACAGACATACCTACTCTGTCTTCGGTTTTTGGGAGGGTACTCGTCTTCATGAGATTGCTTAGCCCCATTATAAGAAAAATCGGGAAAAGCTCATAAGTAACCATAACTGTACATATGAACAACTCTCTTTGTATGCTATTATGATATTGGGTTTTATCTCCAACAAATAGTAGTACTCAGGTAGGGTCTTACCCCTCTGGCTACTTGATTGATTTAATTTAGAGTTCTTTTTTTTTCTAGGTGTTTTATTATAGTATCAGTAAGACTTAATAATATATCACATTAAATTTTTTGATAAATTAACTAGTCATCGTGGTGTTCTTCGACCCTCATCATCTTTCTATGCAGCGGCAAGGTCTCCCTCCATTGACACTGGGGGAGGTGCCGAGTCTCAGTGACCTAGTGCCTTCTTCAAAAGAGCAGTCTCCAGTGTTGACCCCTGGATTACACATTGCTACTTACATTATGGAGTTGCTTGAGGATCCTTTAAGAAAATGAGTTGTTCCTCCTTATAATCCTCCTCTCACTGACCTGTTGGGGCCACTATATATTCAGGTAGCACCAGTACCATCCATGTCTCCAACTGCACCCACATTCACTACACAACATGTGAACTATGGGTCGTCGCTACGGGTGGCCAACTCACCTCCACCACCATCTTCCCTAGTAGTTGTCAGTTCTTCACAGCTAACTAGAAACCCTAGTAGCAGAACATGCATGGTCCTAGCAACTTGATCAAAACAATTGTGAGTGGAATTTTGAACTCTTCGGTATCCGCTCCTACCACGTCTCCTCTTGAAATTTCATATTTCGCTTCCAATAGCAGGGCTACCTCAATTCCCTTCAGCAACCGTTTCAATTGGAATCCCTTGTTGAGTTCAAATCCCTTGGTTTCCATGCTGGGGAGGGGCAGTGTTATGAACCATTACATGCCATGGAGCACATTTATACCCCTACATTCTATGGCACAAGTAGGTCCATCCATTGTTAATTCCATTCCTCTTAGTGGTCAACCTTATGGTGTATGGTATATTCCAATGGTCAATTATGCGACTAGTAGTATGTCACAAGAAAACTATGTCATGTGTATCTGGGTGACCCTTCCCCAAAACCAATTTGGGCAAGGGGGCAACTATTATCCTAAGGGAAACTACCCATTATTATGAGACGAATACCTTCTATAGTATTGGAAAAACCTTGATGGGGGTACCCCCAGGTCCTTCAGGTCACCCAACCCCACCTTGGTTAGATTCAGGGGCACCCATTTCGCTGCCTTTTTTGGCAACGTTAGATATCCTCAATCTAGTCCCTCATGCAATACATTAAATTATGGATGTGAATAAATTTATTTCTTCAAAGTATTTGTTAATTTTACTTTTCTAAATAAGCCTCAATTTTTTTCCTTTTATTATTTTAATTAATTTTTAAATATAATCCGTGCAAATTCGAATCAGTTTTGGTAGAGAATTATCTATGCTTTATTCTGATCATTTCCCATTACAATGGAAGAAATTTTACCAACTTCACAAAGTAGACAACCCATTTCCCAACAAACATCTTCCACGGCAGCATAAAAAAAAATCCAAAGAAAATAATATCAAGACGCAAAAATGCCTTTGAAGCAAGGTTATGGGTCATCATGAAATGCACCAAATTTTATAGTGGAGGAGAAAGTGGATGAACTCGTGCAAAGGGTTGGTTTCCCCTTATTTTAAAAGAAAGAAATCAGGGATTGTAGGAAGTGTTCGATGAAATTTACTTGGAATGGGGAAAAAGAACAAGCATGTATATGTACAGATGTACCTAACACAGAGAAAGCATTTCTACATAAAAAATTTAATGAACTTAAAAATTTGGGACATATTTCTGAAGGTTCAATTCAAACCAACAACAATCCTAGTGGATTCACAATTGGTGGTCTACACTCTTATTATTAACATCAACTTTCAGTTTCCAACCTTGCAAAGTTATGGGATGTAAAAGGAAGGTGAAATCTTGATGCATCGATTGGATAATTTTTTTTTTCACAAATCGCATAGCTTTCAATGTTTTTAGATATCCTTATTGGAGGGAAATGGTGAGGGATGTAGTTAAGAATGCCGCTAAAGGTTACACGCCTCCTAGTTATGAAATGATGAGGAAAAAATTGTTATTTGAAGGGAGGGCTCAGGTTGAATCTAGATTGCATGACATTAATTATATTTGGAAGGAATTTGGGGTCTCCATTTTCTCAAATGGTTAGACATATGTCAACCATCGTCCCCTTATCAATATTTTGGTTTCTTGCCCAAAAGGACTTATGTTCATAAAATCCTATGGTACCGCGGGAAAGACAAAAGATGATCCATACGTAATGGGTCTCTTGAAAGAGACAATAGAGGAGTTTGGAAGAGAAAATGTGGTCCAACTTATTACAGATAGTGCAACAAAAAAATTCCTCGCTGGGGGTTCACTGAGGATGAATACCCAACAATTTTTTAGACTCATTTTTCTATGCACTGCATGAATTTTCTCTTGAAAAATATTAATAAGATTGAATGGGTTGGGAAAACTATAAATGAAACAAATATTATACAACATTTTATTGTTAATCATGCAACATCCATAGCAATTTATAGGAAATATGAAAATCTCCAGCTTCTTCTATGTGCTAAGACTAGATTTGCATCTGCATTCATCATGCTTCAATGCCTTATTAAAATGCATCAATATTTGAGAGAGATGGTAGGATAAATGGATTGAAAGATATGGAAGGATTATCATATTTGGGATAGCCCAAAAGTTGAGCACATTATTAGCCTTTCTTCAGAGTACTTTTTGAAGAGAGTGGAGGATATCGTCACCCTCATCACACCTATTGTATCTACCCTTCGCATATTTGATAGTGATCAACCATGTTTAGGGGATGTGCTTGAGAGCATTGACCAAATAAGAGGGAAACTTCATGATATAATGATAGATGAAAATTGTAGGATTGACAAAAACACTAGAAATGAGGTGTGGGAACTTAGTCTGACAAGGTAGAAAATTCTTCATATCCCTCTTCATTCAATTGCATTCTTAATAAATCCTGAATGGTTTCATAAGAAACCCTATACAAATTTAGAAGTGATGCAAAATTGGAACACTTTTATAGGTAGGTGTTATGATCGTCACGATCGCACTGCTTTACGACTTGATTTGGGAAAGTACTTGAGACCAGAAGACCACTTTGCAAATGAAGACTCTGCATACAATAGAGAACAACTTGAACCCATAGAATTTTGGATCCAATATGGTATAAAGACTCCCTTGATTCATAGGTTGGCTATCTGTTTACTTTCAGGTATGATTATAACAAATACCTTTAATGTGTTGATTTATTGTTTAAACAGTCAAGTCTAATGTTGATTTTCAATTATTTTCCTTTTATGATTTCAAATGTCTATTGCTAACATAATGTTTTATCTTTATTTTACAGATTACTAGTTCATCTTCATGTGAAAGAAACTGGAGTGAATAAGCCTTTATCCATTCATCAAAGATGAGTTGCCTAGGTACAAAAAAGGCACAACATTTGGTGTTCGTACACCCAAATCAGGGCTTGTTGTCTCGAAAACAACTATAGTATAAAACTGGACCCACAAGAATGTGGGATTATGGTGGTTCACAAGATGATGAAGATGATGAGCTTCCATTTGAGGTGTTACAAGACAATGTTGAAGACATGCTTGATAATACCAATAAGTCTACTAACCATAACAATGGTTTTGGAATTGGGTCAAGATCAACAACCATTCTAGAAAATGAGCTTTACAATCTAGATTATTAGGTTTATTTGTCTTTTTCCTATGAATTGTTAAAAGTGGCTTTAGAAATACATCTATATTCAAAAATAGAAATTTAATTATTTATATTTTAAATCTCTTATTCTCATAAATCTTTGTTATTTTTTTGGAATTAAAAATAAGCTACATTCACAAATTCTGACATCTTTCTTAAAACTAAATCATTCTTTAACATTGAATTTTTAAGATTAATATTGTCTTTTATATTTTTCGCTATTAATAATTTTTTCTTTTCACTCCTTGTTTCTTATACGGGAAACTTGCAAACGAAAAAGGAAAACGATACGAGAAAAGGAGTTTGCAAGTTTCCGTATCTGGTTTCAAGTAACATAGTTGTAACATACCTCAATTTTGTGCCCAAACAAAAAAGAAATCTGGAACATTATAATTAGCACCAATTAGCATCTTCCATGTTTCGTCCACCATTAATTTTACGGCAAAATTAATAATTTCCTAAAAATTACTCCAGATTTACACTTTGAAAATTTACCATAGAACTCATGAGCTATTGGTCAGCTTTTAATCCGTGATGACCTTCTCTATGACTGGCCTCAATTGAAATTTTATGTCGAGGATGGAAAAACCATAGTCGAGCACGTCTCTAATTTTTTTACATTGTGTAAATATTACGAAATTGATGATGAAAATTTTTCATGTGTAGCTTTCCTCCTCCGACCTTGAGTGTCACTTTTTTTCCTTTCTTTTAGAACCATTTTGTGATCCTATGCTCCTCCAACAATCGGGCCTCCAATTTTGCGTTGGACACCGGTCGACTCTCATTGTCTCAATTTTACTTGGTCTACCTGCTCATGTGTCCCTAATAAATTCAATGTACGGGTATAAAGTTTAAACCAACAGCGATCTTATAATTATTGTTTCTTTCTAAATCTTCAGGATTTGATGAATGCATCTAAATGTTTTTTCCAGTTGCAACCATTCACTATGGAAATTCTATTTTCCAATTCATTTGTTATTTTATTATAGCTTATTTTTTTCACATCATTATCCCTAGCAATGGCTTATTCCAATTATATGTAAGATGGGTAATCCCATCTTTTACTATTTACCATAATTAGGCTTTTTCATGGCCACCTGTCACACTATTGGTTAAATGTAAGTGCACTTTATGTTCTCTCTTTTGTTTAGTACTTTTTTCAATTATATTTAGCTGTGTAGTTTAAATTATTCGGACACATATTTCTCAATAGTATTCCATTATAACTTTACCGAGTTAATCCCACACACTTGTCCAGTTATTTTTTTCCCCCCTTTTCCTTTTGTTTTAAAAACTTTACACGACATTGAAAATATTCATTTGATTGTAATCAGATAAAATAACTTTGAGAATTTGTATCGTGCTAATAGTTGTTAACCATAAAATTTCTTTCATAACCCACCATTTAATCGAATTTATGACAGAATAAAGGAATTATATAGTGAAGGGCATACACGAGGTTTCCCGTGAAATCTTCTCTTTTTTCATGATGTGGATGATTTTTATTTATATTTATTAGGTAAAATGTTAAAATTTAATTAAACTATATCTTTTAAAAGTAACCTATATTTTGGTCACTTGAATATAGCCTTGAAATCACATTTACACAGACTCGTTTACAATATTTTTTTTTTATAGATCTAGGGTAATCGGTAACTGCTGAGAGTTGCCTGAGCAAGGCCCGGGTTCAAATCCAACTGGCTGCCACTATAAACCTAGGCTAGGTGCAACAGCCTGCAAGCCGAACACAATAGCAATTAACTTATGACTCGTTTACGATATTACCAGCCTAGATCTATCTAACTCTGGATCTATCATGTGCTGAGAGGGATTAAATCTCTCGAGGTGTAAACCTATTTTTTGAGTGAAAAACTTGAGGAAAGGTTTGCACCTAGAGAGATTTTATCTCTCTCGGCGCATGATAGATCCATAGTTAGATGGATCTAGGCTAGTTCTAGTCGGAGGCATCAACATCACATTTTTCAGATTTTTTTTTTTTATTTATATTTTTGAGATGTAAGATGGATCTAGGCTGGTGTGCTGCCAAGGAAAATCTATCAAAGATATGATTAATTTTATCAATAATATGTAAATATATCAAATATTAATATAATCATTTTAAATATGCTAAATATTTGTGAGATTAACTTGGTCATTTTAATTTTAAATTTTCTTAGTTACTTCAGTTCGTTGAGATGATAATTATTGTTAATAACTATAATGATGAAAAATGATGAAATATTTTTTTTTAAATGCAAAGTGACAATAATAGTGTTGAAAGATAGAAAATGTGAATAATAAGAACGTATTCATGTTACAATAAATCTCAAACTATTTTCTTCTACTATTCTTATTTCCTCCCTTGTTAGTTTTGTTATCTTTTCATATCGATTATATGAAAAAGAAAATTTAAATATTTCATCATTATTTAAAATTTAGAAATTGCCATCTACACTGAAATCAATGCATTTAGCACAAACAATCAAATAGTATTAGGAATAATCTACATTGAAATCAATGCATTTAGTGAAAGAAATAAAATATAATTATAAATCGATGTCTAAATTGAAATCAACACATCTAGTGCAAGCAATCAAATAGTATTAGGAATCATCACCTACACTGAAATCAATGCATCTAGTGCAAGTAATCATATATCATTAGAAATAAATATCTACACTAAAATCGATGCATCTAGTGAAAATAATCAAATAGGATTATAAATCACCATCTCCAGTTAAATCAATCCATCTAGGGCAAGAAATATTCTTCCCTCTCTCCACCCTCCATCCATATCTATATCCCCCTCCATCTCTTGTTTTTTGTCTCTCTATCTCACCCCCTTAAACACACACGCTCTCTCACTCCATATATATCATTCTCTTTGTCAATCACCCCCTCTCCCAATCTCTCTCTTCATCCCTCTCTTCACCTTCCATCTATATCTCTATCTTCCCCTTCTCTCCCTCTCCCTTGCTAATATCTCTCTTTCCTCCTTTTTTCCTCTCTCCCTCTCTCTCCATCTTCCTAATCACTCACTCTCTCTCTCTAGAAACCAACATCTAAACTGAAATCAATGCATTTACTCAAAGAAATAAAATAGGATTACAAATTGCCATCTACATTGAAATCAATGCATTTAGTGCAAACAATAAAATAGGATTAGAAATCATCTACATTGAAACTAATTCATCTAGTGCAAGTACTCAAATATAATTATAAATCAACACATTCAGTGCAAGCAATCAAATTGTATTAGAAATCACCACCTACACTAAAATCAGTGCATCTAGTGCAAGTAATCAAATATCATTAGAAACAAGTATCTACACTAAAATCGATGCATATAGTGCAAATAATCAAATAGGATTATAAATCATCATCTCCACTTATATCAATCCATCTAGTGCAAGAAATATTCTTCCCTCTGTTCAACCTCCATCCATATCTATATCCCCCTCCAGCTCTTCTTTTATGTCTCTCTCTCTCCCCCCCCTAAACACACAGGGGCTCCTAGTACTCATATATATCAATCTCTTTTTCAATCACCCCCTCTCCCCATCTCTCTCTTCTTCCCTCTCTTCACCTTCCGTCTATATCTCTATCTCCCCCTTCTCTCACTCTCCCCATTAATATCTCTCTTTCCTCCTTTTGTCCTCTCTCCCTCTCTCTCTAGAAACCAACATCTATACTGAAATCAATGCATTTACTCAAATAAATCAAATAGGATTAGAAATCGCCATCTACACTGAAATCAATGCATTTAGTGCAAACAATCATATAGGATTAGAAATCATCTACATTGAAACCAATTCATCTAGTGCAAGTAATCAAATATAATTATAAATCGACATCTAAATTGAAATAAAAAAATTCAGTGCAAGCAATCAAATTGTATTAGAAATACATACATACAAAAATCAATGCATATAGTGCAAGTAATCAAATATCATTAGAAATAAATATCTACACTAAAATCGATGCATATAGTGCAAATAATCAAATAGGATTATAAATTACCATCCCCATTTATATCAATCCATCTAGTGTGAGAAATATTCTTCCCTCCCTCCACCCTCCATCCATATCTATATCCCCCTCCATCTCTTCTTTTTTGTCTCTCTATCTCACACCCATAAACACACACACACTCTCGCAATCCATATATATCAATCTCTTTTTCAATCACCCCCTCTCCCCATCTCTCTCTTCTTCCCTCTCTTCACCTTCCATCTATGTCTCTATCTTCCCCTTCTCTCCCTCTCCCCCATTAATATCTCTCTTTCCTCCTTTTGTCCTCTCTCCCTCTCTCTCCATCTTCCATATCACTCTCTCTCTATCTCACCTTTCTCTCTCTATTTCCTGTACCACCTCTCTCCCTCCCTCCAGTCGATCTCTCACCCTCCCTCTCTCACTCTCTCACATCACTCTCTCTCTTCACTTCTCTCTTCCTTTCTCTCCCATCTTTCTCTCCCTCTCTCTCTCTCTTCACCAATAAGTATGTGTTACCCATACAACCCCTCTCTCCTTATCTCCCCTTCTCTCCCACCTTATCTCCATCTCTCCTTCTTTGTCTCTTTATCTCACACCAAAACATACATGCTCTCTCTTTGTCTCTCCCTCGTCACTCCTTCTCTCTCTCCACTTATCACTCTCTATATTTCTCATTTCCTACTTCTCTCGCCCTCCAACTCCATCTCTCTATCGATTCCTCTCTCCTCCTCTCTCTCAAGTCCTCTCTATCATCCTTTCTCTCTCTCTCTCTTTCTCTCCTACCTCCCTCTCTCTTCCTTGATCTCTCTCTCTCTCCAATACTCTCTCTTCCCCCATCACTCTCCTCCTCTCTCTCATCCTTCCTCTCTCTCCATTTCTCTCCCACCTCTCTCTCTCTCTTTTCCCTCCAATCCTCTCTCTTCCCCCATATCTCTTTCTCTCTCTCTAATCCTCTCTCGTCCCCCATCCCTTTCTTTCTCTCTCTCTTTCCACTCCTCTCTCTCTCCAACTACATTACTATATCCCTCCCTCTCTCCTTCTCTCTTCTTGTCTCCCCCCTTCTTTCCATACATCTTACTTTATCTCTTTGTCTCACCCCTAAACATACACACTCTCTCTCCATCTCTCCCTTATCACCCTCTCTCTCTCTCCACTTCTCTCTCTCTCTCTCTCTATTTCTTCTTAGTTATGTAAACTAATGAACATAAATATTCGTAAATATAAAGCAGATTATGGCATAAATATGAAAAGAGGTTTTATTTACTTACCATACCTCTGGTTTATTTATATTTTAATTTATTTACCATACCTCTTTTATTTACTATGGTATTTGGCCCATAGGCTTGTTATATAATTAAATTTTTATTTATAATCCTATTTGATATATTGTTATTTATTTACCTTACCTCTTTATACCTCTTTTATATCTATTTATTTACCATACCTCTTTATACCTATTTTATATTTATTTATTTATTTATCATACATTTTTATGCCTATTTTATATTTATTTATTTGCCCATGGTATTTGGCCCATGGTATCAATATTAATTTGTCCCATGGTATTCGTCCCATAGGCTTCATCTAAATAAAACCTCTTTTTAAAGTTTTTTTAAATATAAAAAGGTTTATGGAATAAATATAAAAAGAATTTTTATTTATTTACCATACATATAGTTTATATATATATATTTTTTATTTATTTACCATAGCTCTGGAGTGAGTATACATTCATTTTACAAATATTTAATTAAAAGAAATATTAAAAGATTTCGGATCTTGATTGTTTGTGTTAAATTAACTCTTTTTCTTTTATTTAGGAAATGGTATTGACTTTAGTAAAGAGTAAAGATGTTTAAAATTTTACTTAATTTGGAAATTCAATGTGGTAATTTTTTTTGTTAAAGGTAAATTTATGATCCATTCAAATTCACGTATATAATTTACTATCCATTCAAATTATATAAGTAATACATAATTGTATTAGAAATTGATATATGTTCTAGCACAATGCGATTTTATTTTTTTATTTCATTTTTAATTTAAAACTTAAGCCAATATTTTGTATGAGGACGTGACATACTTGACCTCGGGGTCAAATTGGGTTTTAGATGCGCCTATCAGCGCAATAAACTCATAAAATTCTATTATTTTTTGTTTGTATAATAGTATGCCTAGGTATATTTAATACGTAAGAGCTCGACTATGCATGTCATAAATTTTCTCTTTATCTCTTTTAATTGAGATAATTTCAATGCATGGTATGTCATTACAGTTTGTATGATAAAAATATTTTAACCAATATTCCTTTTATACATGTATATTTTAATTTCAATACATGGAATGTCATTACAGGTTTAATCGTAAAAATATTTTAACCAATATTCCTTCTATGCATTTGTATATAATATTTTGTATACAAGTCATTCTCCCACCTCCATGTTTACCGATTTTGTAGAAATACTATAGTTCATCAAAATTGTCAATCACAATAACTAATCTACATGCAAAGCTATAAAATATGTAGACATGCAATATATTTAGGATATGTGAAACTCATCTTATTTTATTAATTCATAACATTAATAAAAAAAATATTATGTAATCATAAATAATGTTTAGGAAATATTCAATAACACATTCTACCTAACTATGAACTATTTTTTTTAGGCGCATATTTATTTATTATTGTGTTGTCTCATTATGCTAATTTTATCTCTTTTAATTATTTTCATAGGGATTTTAAGGATACTTTTAGGGAAGTTCCACCATGTGGACTTTACCACCGACAACTTTCTCTAATGAAGAAAGAATTATTCTAAAGTCTAGTGATATTTCCTAAATATTACTGAGCTATTTATGTATTAACTCTAATAATAATAAAATAATCATATCATCAAAGTCTCATCATGGCTTCCATTTTCATTGAATCCAATAGTGTATCAGTTTTGAAATATAGTAAATGCTTAAAAAGCAAAGCCATCGATTTCTTACAATGATGATGAAATGATCATGCATAGAAAGTGAGGAAAAACCCCTCCATTTATAATAAAATACTATAAGACATATAGATCTAGTAGAATAATAAAATATTAGTAGAACAAATAAAAAACTAACCACTAAAAGTATTTCTTTATATTTGAGAAAGGAAATGATTATTGAAATGGAAACAATATTCATTTAGTGAACTAACTCAAAAAATAATAGTTTATCCATCTTTTGTTTTTTTGAGTTTTTTCATTTTATCAATAATTAAAACATTTGGATTAAACCTAACTGGAACATATCTCAAGAGTTTTTGAATAGTTACTAATTCTTCAATATTTTCTCTTAATCCTCTAATAATGTTCACAACTCCATCGACTTGAAGGAAAACTCATGTAATGTCTTTTTCTTCATTCATCTTTAGACTTTCAAATTGTATTCTATGAGTTTGAAGTTGAGCCCTTTTATATTTATATCTCCTTCATAGTTTACTTGAAATATTATCCCAATTTTATTTTAGAGACTCACAACAGATTACTTTGACAAATATTTAATAAGAAAGAACACTTAAGATGGCATCCATTGATTTGGAATTATTTTCGTAAGCCTTTCTCTCATATGCTTCTATTGGAGGAAATTCCGGAACATCCTACGATATACCATAAAATTCCATAAATCAATGCCAAAATACATGAGATGTTATATCATCCTTATCTTCCAAAAAGTAAAATATTTTCCATCCAAGGATGGGGATTTATTATCTTTGATAGAAATTCATCCCTCTAAGATTTACCTTGCAGTCATTAAATTTCTTCTGAAGGAAGTTACTCTAATACAAATTGTTCGAATTAAGATTATACCAAGAGGGGGGTGAAATATTATAATTTCCAATTTATAGAGTCTTAAAAAAATTCAAACCATATAATGCATCAAAAACATAAGAAGCACATGAGAACACTATCTGTATGTGGAAACCATTAATGGAGGAATCTATAAATTTTATTTGAGTAGTTCTTGTAGGAACCAACCTACTATTATATCAAGTTATTGGCACCAACTGTAAGAAAGCACCAATACCTTATTTTGTAGGCACAAAATTGAAAGATACACCAATACCCAACGCTTTATTTATGATTTGTTCTGCTTTTTCTTCACAATTCTACACACAACCTTGTCTATGATTGTTATAATTTTGTATGATGCTCTTTTATTTCTACCGCAAAAAATTTCTACTACACTTAGTTCCATTATAGGGTTGGTTTGTGCCGTAGATTAGATTCCCTCAGTTGCTACAACAATTTTTTTTTCACTTCAACACTTAGGGTGAAATCCCGAATTTGGGAAACAATTTTTGGTGGATGGCCAAAATATGGGTGAAATTTTTAATTTCTCGTTCGAGAAATTAGTCAACTCAATTTCTCGATTGAGATTTTGTAGAACTCTCATCCGAGATATTTTTTAATGTTTCGCCTGAGAGTTTGATTGGGCTTGACCAGATCTAAAATACTCTCGGACGAGAGTTAATTATTTTCTCGTCTGAGAGCTTTATAGACATAAACTCTCGGCCTAGAATATTTTTAACTCTCATCTGAGAGTTTTATTCTTACAAAAAAGACTGTAAAATCTTGTCTCCCCCAACATTCTATAAACCTGTACACTGAAGCACTGTCGTTTTCTCTAGAGCACTGTCGTTTTCGCTGGAGCACTATTGTTTTCTAGCCACCATGAGAACCAACAACAAATTCGATAGATTCTAGCCAGGTAAGTCTCAAAAATGATTTTTTTTAAAGGTAAATTTTATTACGTGGGCTACGTTCTCATAGAAAAATGCATCCCTTCCATTTCTAGAGTTAGTTTCAGAGTTTGTAGAGAAGTGGTTCAAGATCCATAATAGGATATCATTAGCTTCCTTTCACTTAGTTATATATTCACCAACGTATCATACGGAATCATCTCTCGGAGGCACGCATAGGGAAGAGGAGAGAAGGAAGCATCTATACCAGTTTTGGGGCCAGCAACACTTCTTATAGTGAAAAAACCAATAGTTATAAACCCACATTAATAACAAAACTACCAGCAACACAGAAAGAGGCTATCAAAAAACCCCTAATGGAGATATGAAAAGGAGCCATGCTAATTCCATTTGGAGAGCTCGCAACATCTCTTCTAATCTTAAATCCATAAAATATGTCACTGAAATGTCGTCGTCAAGTAGAGTGAGATTTGAGAGTCTGGGATCATTAGGATCAATGGGATACTTTGCATCGTAGAGTACCAAATGAGAACATTCTACACATTTTCTTCCACCAACACATTTGTTTTTATAAAATAATTTATTATTGTCTCGTGAACATAATATCTTCAATAAAAATTCACGAACACTTGAAGGAGACGGGTCATTTGACCAATATTTTATGCCAAAATTTACAAATGTCTCATAAAATAATTAGAATTCTACATGGTATCGACAACAACATGTGTCTCGAACAATGATAGGCCTCATATACCATGGTTTAATCTTAACAATTGTGTTAAGGGAAACCTTCACATCAGTATTACTCTCCATAAAGTTTTGGAATAATTCTACTTGACTGACCTGTGTTCTATGTTTGGCATGAGATTCATAAACTCCCTTAGATATACGACATCACACAATGTCCTTTTCATTTGGCGACACATGAGAATTCAAATCCCAAAACTCTTTTACCCTATCCCTCACACCATTAGGAAGTCTATCATGATATGGATGCATGGAAATATTAGCCCAACATGCAAGTTCATCAATCTCATCTAATTGAATTATAAATTTTGTATGCCTCCATAAACTTTTTCTTGATGTTTTAAATAATTTTGAAGTTGCTGACATCAACCGGCTTGATGAAGTTTGTTTCACGAGTACACCTGTTAAAAGTGCTCTACAAGTATTCTTTTCAACTTGAGATCACTTTTTGGCTAGTGTGGTAAGCGCTAAAGTCGCATTTTTTTATACCATTTCATTTGCTAAGACCTCTTTCTCACTTTTAATGCCAAATAATTCCATAGCATTTCTGAGAGATTTGTGATTTAAAAATCTACGTAACATCTGAGCTTGTGCTATGATAGATTTACCTTAAAAAAGATGTTTCAAACCCAATTAATTTTATCTTGAACTGTCCTTTCAGCCATTGGTGGTCCCAATTCCTCAATTTTAGTTGAATCCAAATTTTCTAGAAAGTTGTAGTTGTATACAACGTTCTTGGAATTTCCAATTAATTGCAGTGAAATTTGAGGTGTGGTAGTACCTTCTTGTGGTTCTGATGTTGTCCCTGCATAAAAAACAATATTAACTTTTAATTTGAAATTGACATATACATATTTTTAATTTTAAAACTATTTTGAACTACAATTAAAAAAGAAATACACAAAATTCAAATTAAAAAAACTATTGACTCACTAGTGAGATCGATATCAATATTCTCTTGGACATTTGTATTTTCAATATTCTCGTTCACAAGTTCCTCAACATTCTCTTCCACATTTGTGTTTTCAATATTCTCGTTCACAAGTTCCTCAACATTTCTCATTTCCTTCTCATTGTCATGCACCTCTACTTCTCTTTTGCGATGCTCTACCTCCACATTTATTTCATGGCTTAATATTTCCCTTTCCTCTTGCTTTTTTTTGTAATCTCTCATTCTTTTCTGCTAAATCAATTTTTTTTTTTATCGTGCCTTGATAGGCAATTCCTTTGGTTTCCCATGTTCACAAAATTGGAAACCTAAAATCCAATTATATTTGGACCAAATACCCAAAAAAACATAAAGACTTCAGAATAAGTACTTCATGCTTTCAATAAGGGAGAAAATTAATTAAATTCATAATGACATTTTGCAAAAATGCTTCATGCCTTCACAGAGACATTTTGCAAAAATATTTCATGCATCCATGCACCCAAAAAAACTTCAAAAAAAAATTTTGTAGAAAAAAATTTTCACCCAGAAAAACTTCCAAAACAAATTTCGCCAAAAAATTTCGAATCCAAAAAAACTTAAAAATAAAAATTTGCCAAAAAACATTTTGCGCCCAGAAAGAATTCAGACCCTCGCAACTTCGCACTTTTGCTAGTTCAGAATGGTGTGTGGAATTAATATTTCGAATGAGAGTATTTATATAGAAGTCTCGCACAAAACATTGCGTCAGCCCAAAATCAAAATCTTTCGATTAAAGTTTAGTAAACTCTCGTCCAAGAGTCGGCCTTGGGTAAACTCTCGAGCGCAAACTCTCAGCTGAGAGTTTGTACAAATTTCGGATGAGAGTTTAGCTGCACGGTTAAATGTAACCTATGGTGGTTTAAACTATCAGTCGAGAGTATGAAATTTCTCGGGCGAGATTTTAATAAATGTCTCAGCCGAGAGTTTATGGTCAACGAAAAACTCAGAAAATTCTGCAGTTTTCAGGAACCTGCAACTTTGGAGTGGCAAAACACCTACAAAAATAAAATTTTATCTTTCAGACCTGGTACCATTAGATTCATCTCTAAATCTAGTTTCTAATGATGTAAGATTTGTGGAGTTTCATTAAAAATTTCAATTTTTTATTAATTTTATACTAAACTGTGTCATTGTGGAATTTCATTGTTCTGAAAATTGCAATGAATGAAAATTCAATAGCTTTAAAATGGTAACACCAAAAAAATCAAAAAAATCATATTGCAATTCCTCTCCCTGTCTTCTTCGAAAGAGTATCCTCATTTCTCTTATTGACGATCACATCGAAAAGAAAATCTAAGGCTCATAAAATATACTGAAACATCACCATTTTTTTGTCTTCGTCCATTTCAAAAAATAAATAAAAAATAGTGATTTAATCTCAAAATTACCGAAAAATAGTCATTACACTAGTGAAATCTATGTACATTATGATGATATGGTTTATTTCCAAAAAATGGATAACCTTCCCTAAGAAAATTTAGGGTTCAAAAAAGTGAATATTTAGGTTTGCCTGAAAATTTCAAGTATATGCAGTTAGTAAACAACAAATTTACCCCTCTATATGTCAATATTAAAAAAAAAAAGATATGAGTATGGAGGTCAGACAATTCTCTACAAATCTTGTTTTTATGTCAAAGCATAATTTGCATTGAAACTATGAGTTTAGTGGAGTTGAAGTTGAAAAAACATAGAAAATTACAATTTTCAACATCAAAAAATGGCAAAAAGTAGTCTTGTCCTAGAAACATTAATTTTTATTGTTGTACATGCCAAAGAATTCATTACTTCAACAACCTCTTTAGGACAAGTTCGCTAAATAAGCTACATGTTTTCTTTAGAATTCATCTTCATACTTTGTCATGTTCGACTCCATAGATTTTATACTTTGTTGTTTATACATGAAATCATAGTTACGTTTATCTCATGAACTTTATGACTTCTAAAACAGATTATTTAGAGGAAAATGGTTTGATCATTGTAAATTCTTCATTAAAATATGATCCAACTGAACAGTAAGTCTTGGAGCCACAACTCGGGCTAACACTATGAGCCGCACAAAAGGCCGTGGGACAAAAAAAAAACGAACTTACGATTTTGTGCCCCAAACACAAATACCATAATAGGAATGAATACTAGAATGATAGATGCTAACGTTTCCAAGGTACGGTGCCTAAGAGAATAAACAACAAAATTTGTTCCACGACCATGTGTTATAACCACAATGTAAACAAATTGCTCCAACAACTCTATAATCAAGGTCCCTTCTTAACGAGGACACTTTTGACAGCACCAAAATTCCTGGATACTCAATCGTTAACAAGCTCTAGGTCTGAGCCATGAAGCTCTCATGACCTATAGTTGTGACCAAATATTAACCAATTTGCTCCAATATATCCATGGTCGATATCCCTCAATACGTTCCACTTCTGTATAACGACATGTATGAATATCCAAACATGCCTTTGCATGACCCTTTATCTCTAGGCTGTAACCAACTGAGCACTCACGACCATGTGTCATGAAATTAATAATGGAAACAACTTATCATCTCAGTACCTATCGAGTCAACTTACATAATTTTCCAATGATTTTCCATAACCTTTAGTTGACTACATTTTCGCCATCATACCGGGACTGCATACCAGAGGTTTCAACTTAGTTATCTATCCCGGTACCCTTGAAGTTTGGTACCCATTTCTTATCAATTGATGGATTGTTTAAATTACTTTCCATAGTTTGCAATTGAGGACCTATTTTCTATCATACCAGATACTAGATACGATCATGTAGTGTTAACGTCTAGTGCTCGGCCTGACATCAACTAGGACCCACTACCATGGCATATCTATGCTACGTGTCAAAATACATTGTTGCCAATTTTCATCCATAAACTATATAGCTGGCTATCCAAAAAGAAAAAAACAAATGCCACATGTCGTCTATGTGGTGCCATGTCATATATCTGCCATGTGATATATTGCCACATCATAGTGGTTACATATAACATCCAATGTGCAGTACCTTGATATCATCCCATTCAGTACCTTGGTAGGAACCCTCCTTTGCCATGCCACACGGGATACATGTTGACACCAATATCAGATATTGTCATTTATCTGAAATGCACTATTATCAAAGAATCCGCTACCTGGTATGTTTAATATCGCTAAACTCATCCTCTAATTGTTAATTACATCTTACTAACGTTTTAAGAAGCATTACTGGCTCACCATTTCCATTTGAAACATCGGAACAGCCCTATTCATTTCAACAGCTAAACAATCAGATGATACCAGTCTTCTACTTCACCGGTTGCACCTGGAGTGGCCTGCTCAGCCTGTTACTATTGATCTGGTATGACATTAATGACAACATTATGGTCAACAAACTATTTGACACAATCGCTATCAACATTGAAATGAACTACAATATAAAACTAGCCCGTATCTCTTCATTTTAATATTTGATATGACATATTCAATAACAACCAGCCACACAACTACGGCTATCCAACAATGTTTTCTTCCACTAAAAACCGACTGGTTATGATAAATACTGTAGCAGCTCAGATGACGTTTTCAGTATTCTTTAAAATCTTCGAAGTGTATTTTAAGTTTCCAGAGATGTAATTTAATGTCATCAGAACTACTTAAGGACAAGGGGTTATCCTTCAACTTTAGAAGTAAAGAAGGTAAATACATTGTGCAACTTGGTTGTGAGCAGATGAGTGTAGAAAACTAGGTGCCAAGGAGGTCTCATTAGTTTGAGAGCAGGCTCCCTCCATAAGTTTAAAATGGAAAATCCAAAACTTGGACGATTCGCTTTTTGTTTCTGGTGCGAATGATTGAGGTCGAATGGATATTATTATGTAAACTTTGAACATTCATAATGGCCACCGCCAGTTATAGAAATTTTGAAGCAGAAAAGACACCAGAGCGTCACTATTATGGCGGTTTGCGGTCTGCTTTCCGTTTGATTGGGGACATAATTGTATGTATGCCTGCATCGCATTCAAATGACAAGAAATAAGCAGAAAGAAGAGAAGCCCGATATCTTCCCCAATGTGGTCAATTTTTACTCTAAAAATGTAATGTATGTCTAAATTTACGTAGATGGCCCACTTTTTTCCTACAAAGTCGACAACGACCACATATGGAATTTAATTACGAGATATTTCCCTGACTAATGACCAACTCTAACATCATCATTAGTCATTATAAGTTCAAGAGTTCTAAACTATTAGAAGCTTATTAAAGTTAATTTAATGAATAAAAGTTCCTACTAAGAAATAAAATTTTCAAATTTTAAGTAGTGTATGGACAATTTCATAAATTATTTTTATGCACATTTTTATATGTAATTATTATTATTATTATAGTAAATTTGTAATATATTGGAGTAATTTGGATTATCTTTATTATCAATTTTTTTATTTTTCTATTTTTCTATCATACTCAAAGTATATTTAATAATTGGCAAATTAAATATACAAATAACTTGTAATTTAACAAAAATCTAAAAGGAAAAAAAAATAACATCATGTGAGTGAGACTTCTTACTATTGGAAGTATATCATGATGTAAAGAATAACTAGGTTAACTCTAATTTCACAATTAAATAATTATTTATTTTAATTATAATTAGATTATACATTCAATATTTAAAATAATATTTTATTATTTTTAATTTATAAAAAAATATTTTAGGTATTTTTTAAAGATGTTATATGTATTTAGGTATTTGATAAATTTAATGTTAATATAAATTTATATTGTTTTTTTGGTAGCTTAACAAGTTTCTATTAACTCGTAAAAAAGATTACAACAGATTTCTATGAAAATCACGGTTAGCTCGGCCTAGCTTTTATAAAAAAAATATTTTAGTATTTAGGTATTTGATAAATTTAATGTTAATATAAATTTATATTATTGTTATTGTTATTGTTATTATTGTGGCTTAACAAGCTTCTATTAACTCATAAAAAAAATTACAACATATTTCTATGAAAATCATTGTTCTCTCGGCCTCACTTTTATTGAATTTTTTGGGCACGAGAGAGACACATAAACTAAGTAAAAAAAGCTAAATTTTACAAAGGACCTAGAAAAAGAAAGATCAAAGACCTCAAAACACTTCTAAGATGAGAATATAACCCACCACCATCAAGGATTAGGAGAATTAGTTGTGCCATACCAACACTTGGAATCTCTAGGGCCTTGGGATCTCCATGGACATAGAATTCTAGGTGAGCTAAATGACCCTCAATTTCCTTGAACCTCTAATTTATTCTCCATTGACCTCGCCAAAGAGAAGACAAACGATCTATAATTTCCCATTAGATTTGTCGAAGATATTTCATAAAAGAAATGATTTCATTATAGTGAGGATGTTGGTGTTTTTTGAGTTCCTCCAAGCAAGTGGTAACATTACACATTTTAAAGTCAACTGAGTCCAAGGAGCATGGAGTGTCCACACACCCAGGTGAAGGAATATGGTTGTGAGCCACCTCACCTTCAAATGCCTCCTCTACACCCTTGTCACCTTCCATTTCCCCTTCATGTCCTCGACAACCCCCTGGCTGGACATGAGTCATCAACCCTCCTCTAACTCACCCATGTTTCCACAACATTACCGCACTTCCACCAAGTCCTAGGGGTCTTCTTATATTTATCACCAATACGTAGAGGACTAGAAACATTATTTGGCTCCTAAATTAAAAAAAAATTGTGCGCCCAAGCTCTACACTACCCATTGCAGAGGCCAAATTTACACCCCTTCCAAGAGCTCACTGAATCCCCCTATCTACATCACTCCTAATTGGAGAAGGGAAAAACACCCAATAATGAATGCAGAGAACCTAAGACTTTGAATACCCACAAAGGGATCCAAAACAATCAGGTGGTAAATAAACACTACAATTAGGGCTTAAAATTAAAGAGCCAAGGAATACCTCTAAAATGCATGGTAAGAAATGAAGGCAAGAATAAACCACTTTAAGACTACTAGAAATCACAATGCAATCAAATCCAAAGTACAAGAGCGAAAAACATACCAGAGTAGTTGTAGAAGAACTCCAACCTAAGAGAATTATGCTAATGAGCCAATTCCAAGAACGACACTCCCACTCCATGCCTAACCAATTGCAAGGAAATTCCTAACATGTTGTTTCTTCAGGATCCTAGACCGTGCGAGTTTGATCACGAACGGGAAGAAAACATACAAACTACCCACCTACAAACTTATTAGCGTTGGAAATTGCAAACGAAATTAACAAGCACAGGTTGGTTGCAGGTGAAAACTCATCCTAGCCTCATCCACCCTTGTAAGCTACCATAAACAAACTTACAAACTGTAGAAGAAAGCCCACCTACCCTCTTTTATTATCTAGGTGCATTCATCCTCTCATACTAGACCCTAGAATGAACCTCTCCACTCAATAATCAAATTACCACATCGAGCTTGAGCACTATAACAATATCTACATACATTGATTTATTTTACTTTATATATATAATTGTTAGAAGGAATTACTTGTATTATGTTGAGATAATGCTTCAACATAAGGCAATGCAAAATATTTTTTGTTTGTTATTTTTGTTTAGATAAAATTAAGAAAGAAACATTAAAAAGTGTTATGTGCTATTATGGCTATGTTTATTCATTGATTCATTTTACACTAAATTAAATGACTAATAAATATAATTAATCTATAATAACATATACATCATGATATTTCTAACGTTGTTAAGATAGAATTTTCTTTATAAAAATTAAATAAAACTCTATCTTAAAATATTATTATTATTAATAAAAAGATTAATATATAAATTAAATATATAACTAGCTTAAAGAATCATGTAACAAGATTTTTAATTATGAATATTCACCCCCACTTTATGATAGATATTTTTAGTTTGTAAATACATTTCGTTACAATACACAACTCCAACATCATAGTTTCTCAATACAATATGCCCAAAACCCATATCCCATTTCATATCAGACTTGTTCATATGACATTATTTTTAATTAATCAAGTCAATTAAAAGAGAAAAAAAGTATAATTAATTTGGAGATAAAAATTCACTTTTGATTTGGGAATACTACTAAAAAGATTTTATATTTTTTAATTAAGATTAAATCCTTACCATCCACTTAATAATTATTGATAAGTAAATTAAAATTATAAAACTCTATTCCAAAATAAAAAAACACCTATAAAATTAAGTATGAATTTAAGAAATAATAATATTAATATTTTTATACTAAAAATAAATATATTTAACAACGATATTAAAAATATTAATACAACAATAGCTTTAAGTAATATTTAGTTCAAAAAAATATTTGATTAAGAATATTGAAAGTGTGTTTAGTTATATATTTATGCTATTACATTTTCATTTGTAGTTTTAGGTAATTATGTGTATCTCTTTTGGAATCTAGGTTGCAGAATTTTAAATTAATTACTGTTAGTATTAAGTTAATAATAAAGATTTAATTTTCACATAATATTTTAAGATATTCTTACTGGTATATACAAATGAAAGGTTGAAGTTTATCTTCAAAATAATTATTTCATTTTTCCCTTTTAATTAAATTGACTAATTAAAAAAAACGTCATATAATTAAACATGTCATCTAAATAAACATTATATAAAGTGGGTTGTGGTTTTTTAGACATGGGATATTGATAATCCATAGTGTAGTCTCATAATATTATAACAAAGTATACCTACACATTAAAAATCTGGTTGGTAATATGAAAGTAAATCTTTATGATTAAAAATCTTGATATATATATATATAATTTTTATGTTTTCCCTTTAGGAAGATTGGCAGCGGAAGGGGTGGAAATCTATGATAGCATACCCATACTTGCTGACACCCCTTCAAACTGACCTGTCCAGCAGGAAGTTATCGGAGAAGGTGTGCCACTGGCCTACTTTGATGGAGCATTAGATTTAAATGGGAAATGTGGTGCAGGCCTAGTTGTACATTTTTCTTCTGGAAATACCCTTAAATTTGCAATTGGCCTTGGTCTTGGATCCAATAATTTTGCAGAACTGAAAGCACTACACCTTCTTCTTTGTTGGTTAACTCTAAGGAATGTGATAATGGTTCAGATCTTTGGGGACTCTATGAATGTTGTTAAATGGTTTAATGGGACTCAAATATGTAGGAACTATCTTTTTATCCCTTTACTTGATGAAAATTTTCGTCTAAAAATCCAGTTCACTGAGATTTTTGTTTGCCACCTTTAAGGGGAATAGAACTTCGATGTAGATCGCCTGTCTAGAGAAGGTGATGAGCAAGATCTGGGGACATCGATAGTGTTTGAAGATAAAAATGGGCTTTTTCGTCCTACTGAACAACCTATTTTTGCTTAAATTTTTTACTATGTTTAAGATTGGCTTTATTGTATATATGTTGTTGTTTATTCTCTTTAAAACTGTTCTAAAACAACTCTTTAAAAAAAACCTTTTGTGATTTCCAAAGCTATTTTCCTTTATGGAAGCTCTGGATCTCTACATAAAACTCTAATCTCTAAATGATGAATAGGAACCGGGTTAGTGTTTACTACCAGTTTCTAGACAAAACTTCTAGCTTTTTGCTATCTCGGCTACAAAATTCTGTATCTAGTACATCTTTGTTTCAGATTGTCTTCCTTAAAGGAACCCGGGAGGTGTGCCAGCTCATAATCGTCTTGGCCTTTGGCTGGTTTTATATTTTGGATGCGCTGTTTATGCAAACACCAATATGTTTTGTAAAATAGCTGGGACTGCTTTTCTTCCTCCTTGAAGAAGGAAAGGATTTCATCCGAAATGCTATGCATATGCTATGTAACTTTCTATGATTAATAGATGGTTCAATTTTTTTCTGTGGAAAAAAAATATATATATAATTTTTATAATGAAAAATATAATATAAAATAAGATGTCTATCATAAAATCATCAAAATTTACCATCCACTTAATTTATATAGATTGATTTATATAGTTATCTATATGTTAATAATAATCCTAATCTATTAATATTATTTTTCAAACAACGTAGATGATATCATTTCATAAGGTAAAATGTTCTCACTAAATTTTCTATAATGATTCTATAATGATTCAAGGTGTTCACTCTTAACTTAGTATTAATCAGTGCTACCCAATAGTCCCTATAACTTAATCATCATCTTATCCTTATCTTCCTATAATTCTCTTGTCCTTTTAATGTTAGAATCTATCGTATGTTTTGAGATGGCTACATTCTTTTCTATGCTTTTGGAAAGGCACCCCTTAGGCAATTAACCAAAACCAAGTTTGCGAGTTATTGCCAAAACCAAGTTTACGAGGTATCGCGTAGTGAAATAGTTGGCATTCCATATATGGAGCATAAATAACGTATTTCCATATTCCATTCCTTTTCATTAGCATTAGCATGCAAAGAAAATAACACACTCAAGCTCTACATAATCAAGAGTGTTCCATTTGTACTTAATTACTAGATCCATCAAGTTGTATGCCTAACTTTTGTACACGTATTCATTCCACCCATGGTATGCTTTCCATCCTTGGAGGATATTTTTACATATATAGGGGATTTTAATTATAAAGTGATTGAGATATTTTTTATTCCTAAATTTGGCAGGTTTGTTTGCAGTTTATCCTTTCTTAATGTTTAAAGAATTTGGGTAAAATTAACTGGTAACTAGGTCCATTGTCAAGAAGTACATTACATAAAACTTCCAAAACTTATTTGCCTAACAAGAAGCCTAACTATCATATTAATCATGTTTCAAGCCAAAAATAAAATAACTCTAGCTTTTAAGACTCATCTATGCGTAAAGCTCGACAACACCAAAATTAGTTGAGGATATAAGGAAAAAGGTTGGCCATAACAAGATAAGTGCAAATGCATCCATGTATTTTCCTACAAAGACTTCAATGCTAACCCTTCACTCTCCAAGTGAACAATGCACTTTCAACTAGTGAATAATGAGGGAGAATATCCAACCATGTAAGGGTTCCAGTTCAATTACATGGTGATTTTGTTCTAATTACAAAATGATATCCTTTTTGTTATGGTATGGATGATAAATATCCAAGTTTAGAGTGGTCACAAATATGCTGTATGCTATGAGGTAGATATCATTTCGACACACCTACAATGAGATACATATGGTAAATATAAGAAATCCTTTGATTAAAGGATATGACATTTACTCTAGGTGGAAATTATAGGCTATGAAAAATATACTTAGTTGTACAGTTATGACAACGAAAAAATGGGTGACGTACCTACCAAATCAGTCCTTAAATCCCTAACGTTTTGGTGGGTCTGTGATCTCATTTCTTTATTGAAGGGAATTTTACAAAAGAAGAATTATTTAAGGAACATTATGGCATGATAATATGATACTAAAGGATATTGATGGAGACATAATAAACTACTTAGGAATTATTTTATATTCTCCCTCATAAATTCCTAGAGGAACGCTCAATATCACATGAATAATCCTTATGTATCGATAATATAACTAAAATTTTTCATGAAAGGATGATTATAAGGATCCCATGTTTTTGGATGTTCCTTCCACATGGAATTTTATAGAATAACGCTTCTACAAATTTACAATAGATCTCTTTGTAAAATATCCTTGAAGACAAGCATCAACCAAGGTCATATTTGGTTTATAACAAAAACAAGAGACATGTATGTTATCATAAATCAGTGCCGTATTAATTTCAATAAGACTTAATCAAATGTATTATCCAAAGAAATATATTATGAATGAAGCATATACTTCTTAAGATTATTCAACTTGAGAAAACTTTTGTTTTAATAGATAAGTGCATTGTAATTATTGTTAGTTTCATATGGTTATAAATGAAATGGGTGTAACTTTTAGGCTTTGGTCTCCTACCCATTGAGATATATTAATACCAAGTTGAGTTTCCTTTTATACTACCTATTCTAAAATCCTTACTGTATAGGCCATCTTATCTCACCAATGTTGATAACATCTTTGAAAATGCCTCATCCTTCCATCCCTTAGATAGTAAGAATTAAATTAAAATGGGTTGCTTATGTTGATTATACAATGAATTAATTTGGCCATAATTTTGTCTTCCATGGCCACTGAGGTCCCATGGTTTTTCCTTAACTATAGAGTCATTTTGAGACACAGAAGAAGAATACTATTTCCTTAACTATATAATTATTTTGAGACATGTTAGAAGAATACCGTTTTTTAAGGTAAATTAATATACCAAGAATACTACTTGAAATTTTTTTGATACCCATAATTTGACTATATAATTTGACTGTCTTAGAATACCAACCATCCTAGTTTCATAAAATTTAATTGCTAAATACTCTTTTCACTCTTTTTTGTTGTTGTTTTAAGTTCAAGTATTCATTGCAAGAAAACCAAATGATCTAGTGAGTGAAAGCTAAGGACTAGTACATGATTGGATTTTTTTTTTTTTTACTATTTTAAGATCAAGCTCCAAAAGAACAAGAAAAAAGATCTGTATTTTTTAAATTTGCATAAATTTTGTTTGAAAAAGTCAGTCTGAAATGATTGAAAGGGCACAATAAAGCATATATATCATTATTTGGCTCAAATATGTCTCACAATAAAAAATGAATACTCTATGTAAGAAAATACGAAGCTCTATTATGACACATGAAGAAGAGAAAGAAATGCAACATGATATATCAAAATTATGAGACCAAGTGCAACATTTTTTTCTCTCACAAAGAGTAACCAAAAATAAATTGAACGCGATGATGAATGTGAATATGGATGGTTTAACCTGGCTGCGGGTGAGTATCCCAATACTGAAAGCTACCCCATTAATGAGGAGCATCATGCTTAACTGGAGCAGTTGGAAGGGCGTGTGGAAGAAAGGTTTTAGCACGAAAAAGAGGTTACAAGTATACGTTAATAGTAGCAGCTCATGCTCCAACCATTGCATGAAGCTCAAGGAAATTAATTCCATGGATTTCACACTGGGGAGGTCTTCTCTGCATGCTCTACCCATTACTATGCGTACTCCTGAGCACGCCATCGATTTCTACATCCTCTAGTGCATCCTCATGAAATTCATTTTCCATTACACTGGGAAATCTCCTTGGAATGCCTCGCTCTGTCTCAATTTGGTTCGAGTTTTGTTTCTCATGATGCTTAGGGTGAGAAAATCATGTCGTCACAACCATCGAGGGCAGAAGCTCACGATGCCAATAGCAGATTTAGTGAATAATACAATGCTCCCTACATCTCTAGGATAATTTTGAGGAAGTGATTCCCAGCCACATTCGGGAATTAGTTCGTTGGGTGGAAGAGGAGCATCAGAAAACCTTGAATTCTCATAGTGAGTGAGCAACATCTAGGTAGTGGAACATGAAAAATCTCTTTTCCTGGTCACTCTAGAAAAGGTAGATGGCAACAAAATGAATTAATGGATGCATTCTTAAAGGCCACTCTGCGTTACTCATGGCCCATGATAGGGAAATTTCTTTCCCAATTGGTGGTATGGAGGAGGCTGAGCTTCTACAAGTCTTGTCCTAGGAAAGTTTTGGAACCCTCCCCCTTATTGAGTCGAAAGAGAAACCGGGAGGTAGACAAGAAGTAAGGCTTGGCGCAAATCCTCCATATCGAGACACCCAACCTTGCCATACTTCAATATTCACGGTGGCTATGGAAACCATGTAATTTTTCCAGTTAAATTACATGGTGATTTTATTCTAATTACAAAATGCTATCCTTTTTGTTATGGTATGGGTGATAAATATCCAAGTTTAGAGTATTCACAACTATGTCATATGTTATGGGTTAGATATCATTATGGCACACCTACAACGAGATACATATGGTAAATATAGGAAAGCTTATGATTCAAAGATATGACACTTACTCTAGGTGGAAATTATAGGATATGAAAAATATACTTAGTTGTACAGTTATGACAACGAAAAAAATGGGTGACATACCTACCAAATTAGTCCTCAAATCCTTAATGTTTCGATGCGTCTCTGATCTCATTTATTTATTGAAGGGAATTTAACAAAAGAAGAATAAGTTAAGAAAGACTATGGGATGATAATATGATACTAGAGGATATTGATAGATACATAATAAACTACTTAAGAATTATTTGATATTCTCCCTAATAAATTCCTAGAGTAACACTCAAGAACACATCAATAATCCTTATGTATAATATAACTAAAATTCTTCATGAAAAGGATGATGATAAGGATCCCATGTTTGTGGATGTTTGTAATGTCCCTCGTTTTTTGCCCTTTTTTTTTTTCTTCTTAATAACGAATTTTCATCCATACATGAATCTCATTTAACCACCTTGATTTATACTATAAAATTTCATTACCCTTTCAATATTTCTATTCCATAAATTAAAATTTACTTACATTGATTTCCCAAATTATTTTTGGAATTCCTTTCAACAATTTAATTCTTATGCTATGGTTTTATTATTACTCTTCATTTCATATACTCTAATGATATAATTATTATTTCTCTTTATTTCATAGACTTTAGTAATAAAAGTAGATATTATTAATGTTATCATATCATTTTACCCATCTATGATAATCGTTTAACCTAACTTCTTTACCTATTTCCAATTTGATTTATTATTATTACCCCATGGAAATATTTAACTTTATTGATACATTGTTTCTACTTCAAATTTCGTAATGGTATACTATAGAAATCCTCGAATTAATGTTTAACTTCCATAATTGTTAAACTTTATCAGTCCCTCGAAATTGAAGTTGTACAATAAAATTCTTGATGATTTCGAGACAAGATATTTTTTAAACATTACGGACAAGAAAGATCAACTTGGATACCATGGATTTTTAATGTACCAATTTATGATTTAGGGCAAATTGAGAGTTTGGTGATATGCCAACTCCAATCGTATCTCTATTGATCTCTTTGAAGACAACACATGTCTTTTCGTACTCCTTAACGTCTCACTCATATAAGAGAAATGACTGCTTCCTTAATTGCGTATTTATTTCCATCAGATTTTTCTTTGTACTTGACCGATTATGGATCATCGATCCCCATGACCCATCATGAGATTACGCCACTTGTATGGCTTGGATTGACTAGGGTTTTTGGTTCGCATCGGGATTTGGGATCAATATTTTCCACAGTGACTATTCTTCTCTCCTATCACTTAGTCGTTCTTTTAGTCGATTTTTGAATCGCTTCAGTGCTCGATTACGAAGTGTCTTCCTGCAAAACCCTCGGCTCTCCATTGTCGGTAATAGGTAACTTAGAAGGCTCATTGTGATTTCAGTTTATCCAGTGAAAAATTGTTTTTATTTTTATATATGACATGATACTGCGTTTATGATTCATATATCATGTTTTTATTTCTTTCTAGGAGAGTTATCTATTTAGAGAATATTTCGTCTTATTCCTCTTTGTGTATTTCGTAAAGATTTGTTGTAGATTTAAAGGATTTCTGCCTTGTACGAATTGTTTTGGTTCTCTTCCATACGTCCTCTAGTCCCCTCATTCCCTTACTTTATGGAACGAACTTAGCCGCAAGCTTTCAAAGGGGACTCCACAACAGTAGGAGGAGTTAATGGGGTTCTAATACCCCTTTGTAATTTATAAATTTCTATTTTCGGAACAATCCTTTTTCATATTGCAATGTTTTAAGATTTCCATTTTTAAATCAATATCGTATACCAAGTTTTCACCTTATCATCAGTCTTGAATGATTTCTAATTTAGTGCGTTTTCTCTACGACATAGGAATTTAATGAGTTGTGCCCAGATGATAAATGGGAAACGATTCATATTTGATTTACCCTCCATCAATCTCGCATTTACAGGTTTTTAATTTCATTCTTCTTCCTTTTATTTATTTATTTTGTTTCCAATACTTATTTCATTTTTGATTTATTAAATTAGATATATTAAATTCTAAATTTTTTTCTTGTAGCCGCAAGAAAGGAAAAAATCTTCCTTCCCATTTCGCACTCAATATGTTAGTTACCCATTGGATGGCTGTCGTTAATTATGAGACTTTTTTTTGCTCCAGGTTGGTATTCCACCCATAGGAGACTTTCCAGATTTCCAGTTGCAAAATTTAGGGAGAATATTTCTCTCTTGGATAGAGAAATGTCTGCAGTTCTATTCCCTCTGGAACTATATTTAAAAAAAAAAATTCTCTGTAATTAGTACTATAACTTAGACATTCCCATTTTACAGGGTTATCCTGAACTGGTTCATACTCCTATTTTTATTTTATTTTATTTAAGTGCTTATAATGATTAAAATGAAACCATATGGTCAACGATACCTATCACTTCTGATATGCACAGAAATAGTTTTTTTTCCATTGTATATTTAGTTGATATATAAGCTTGATTTTGACTCTTGGTATTATGCTTACTACTATATACTTCTGCTTAGAAATTTGTTTTTTTTCAACTCTGTCTTACATAGATAGAAATTCTCTATTCTGTTATATATACACATCACCTGTATGCTATTTTCATAAATATACATACACACACACACACACACACACACACACACAGATATATATATATATATATATATATATATATATATATATATATATATATATATATATATACACACACACACCTGCACTGTTTAATTAAATAAATAGTTCTAACTCTTATTGTTAATTACTAATCTCACATACATCTATCTACACTTCGAATAACTGTTATTTACCGAAATATTTGTTAACCATTTTGGTTCAATATAGGATACATATTTACTGTAGTAAAATTCTATATTCTGACACTGTAATAATCATTGTTTATGTCTTTCATATACCTATTGAATCTATAGGTTTACTAAATTGAAAGATATTACAGAAAAAAAAAATATAATTGTATGGTAATGGCCTCTCTCTGTATAATCCTTTTTTTTTATACTGTACAGGATTTATAAGGCTTCTATATAAAAGTTTAATCTAGTTAGAATGTATGGAAGTTATGATTTTCCTTATAATTTTCACATTTTCTTCAGCTAGAAAGTTGGGAAATCAATCTTTTCAATTGTCTTAGTATATGATTTTCATTTGCATCTGTATACTAGTCTAATTTGGATTTATTTTATCTGTTATGACTTCCACCTTCACAGATTTGTAACATCTAAATTTTCAGAATATACTATATCATAAATATTTATAAATGCTGAAACATGTTCTACTTGCCTAACAGAAATAATTTCTCATTCCGTTATGCAGAACCTAAAATTTCGATTTGGTTTTTGAAAGTTTTATTTAAAACTATCTCTATATAAAATGTTGGAAGATACCTCTCCCCATATTTAAATCCATCACGGATTTAGAGATTTTGGGAGGTGGTTCTTCCCAGCCTTCTCTCATGCAACTCTATAGAACTCAGAATTTTCTGCTAAACCAGTTCCGTTAAATGCAAGGGATACATATTCAATTAAAATTTAAAGCTCATTCCATTAAAATAATATCCAAGCAAAGTTAAAATATATACAAATTTGGTAATTAAATTTCAGGTGTGCATACCAATTTCTATGACCAGTCCTCCCAACCTTAGAGTTCTTTCTCTCTCGAACTCACCCCCGAGCTAAGATCTTCCAGTGATAGACTCCCCTCTATCTGTTCTGGAGCAGTTTACTTAAGCCATGCTTTCCCCAAGCCTGTTTCTAAATTCTGCATCCAGAATTTTCAGGATGCTTTCTTCATGTTTTTTCCTAAACTTCCCTCTATGAGGTACTTTAAAGCTGCTTTCTCTACTTTTCCAGCTTTTCCACCTTTTCCCAATTACTTTCCTCTTCATTGGGGAATTTTATATTTTTCCTCCTAAATCTGATTTAGCATTATTCCTTTCAAGGATTTTTGAAAGGTTTTGGGAAAGTCTTAACCTTATCCCTATCCTCATGGATCAGGCTTATGATCTCCAATCTCATCTGGTCATAGTGCACACATAAATATTCCATTTGTTTGTCATTAATAAATATTTAAATAAATCCACACAATAATTCTCCATTGGGGTCCACTTCCCCTTTGGACTTTTTCCAAATTCTAATTAAAAGCATAGAACTAGGGGTGTTACATATTCCCCCCTAACACTAAACACCATCCTCGGTGTTACTCTTTCAAGATGAAGATTCCTCCTTCATCTTTGCTACTGTCTTCCATCAGTTTTATGTAGAGTATCATTCCTTCCTCGAATTCTGATACCCTCTAGAGTTTGATTTTCTTCCTATTTCATTGCAAGAAGTGTATCTAGAATAATCTTTTCTACCGTCCTCTCCGTTAACAATTCATATCAATTCATATAAGTAATATCATATACAAATTTTGATAATCACAACAACATTTTGAACTTTAATAATTTCAATAAATTCAGCGATTAGCCAAACCGTTCAGTTTCATAGTAGTTTAGTGCACTTTTAGCACAACTACTTAACATTCCTTGTCTTTTGGTGAGATTTCCTCCTCACGTAAACTTGGTCTAACTCGGCTTTCTTGGTTTTCTTGGTGAATTCTCTGTACTTATTTTCACCTTTGACTCCTTTTTCCGGAGTATACAATTCCTGTTACACACTTGGCTAAACAAAATATATAAATTTTCATTAGTATTTCATGAATATAGAAAACCAACTTTATTATATGTAGATGTTCTGCTTTACCTTTTTCCAAGTATATTTCTGTACTTCAAGTACCTTCCTGCTGTTAGATTTTTTTTATTTTTTTTTTGTAAGCAATCATTTTTTTTTGTAATAACCAGGCTCAATAACAAGGTCTAAAATTCAATTTCTACTTCACACTTGAATTCTTTTCTTATCTAGTATATCAGTTAGTACCGTAGATCTTCGACTTGCATCTCAGTCTGTAGTTTCAGCATTACACTAATTGATCGATTTTCCATCTTCCTATTTTTATATAGGATCTAGATTTCATTGTCTCTTAACAATCCTTCCACATAGGATTTTTTATTATTCTTTCTTCCTAACTGTGCAAACATGTCTTGTTTTAAATTTTCAAACTCGATTAGAGTTATCTGTATGTCCGAACTAAGGACATCTTATGGCAATTTTTTCCATCATTTGTGCTATACTAAGGTAACACTATTAATGTACCCTGTATTTTTGCAACTATCATTTATTCCTGATCATTAATATTTTGATACTTTTAATATTTTCTTTACTACCAAATATGCTGTGTTAGGGTCACATGATTTTTGTACCCTCAAATTTTTTAATTTTTTGTAAATACTTGTAAGTTATTTCTCACTGGAGATATTTATCAACCTTTTAGAAATCTGTACACTTAATAAGTAGTCATCACTTATTTACTTCACTAAAGGAATATGTATTTTGATGTCTATGCTCCACTGTTGAATTTATATAATCACTTGAGATATTCCTTTAGAAATTTTTAGAGGTAATTTAATACTTTATTACTAACGCATTATTCAAAATTTAGGGATATCCCTCCTTTACAGACATTCCAACTTTTTTTTTCTATTCCTTTTAATTTATTAAGGAATTGCAACCACCCATTTTTTTTTCATTTTCTTTATTTTTGCGAAATTTTTACTTCCATTCTTTTGTTCCTGAATCAACCCCTTCTCATTTTTCTCAAGCATACATTTCAATAGAACCTTTACTACAACTTAAGGGATATATTCATACTGTAACTAATTTCACTCTTCTTGAGCTTTACCACTGCTCCTATAGCATTGTACAATTTTATATCCCAATTCCTTGTTTTTCTTATATCATGATTTTATTGACTGGTAAAAAAGGACCAATTGTCCTGTAGAATTTCAATTCAAATTTTTGTTTTTTTTTCAGCAGTATATGGTTTTCTTTGAGGTTCTATCTCCCCTTTGAAACAACATGACCTAGCAAGGATATACTTGATCTTATACAGGTTTCAAATCAGTAGTAATTCTTATGGCTTCTATTTTAACTCCTACCAATTTTTAATATAACATGTGGGCTAATCTTCATTTTATAACTAACTTCCTTATTTGGAAATTAATCTGGAATTTCATCAAGAACTATCCTCTTACTATCCTTGGGGTCCGGAATATTTCCTACTCCTACCAGTTTATATTTCAGTTTGTTATCTTTATCTCACCTAATAAAATTGGCAGCACTTTTCTAGTTGACTTTTGCAGTTCCATCGCTACATTTCCATGAAACGTTTTCTTTCAACGAGTTGGTAGGTCTTTTCTATTATCATACCCAATTTATTCATGTTTTTTCCTTCATCGAAAAAAATAATGGAAATTATTTAGCTCTATACAATTTGAATGTATACTTGGTGTACTGTTGAATGATTTGAAAACTTGCTATGCAAATTCCGTACCAAATTTTTGCATGCCGAATTTCTCCTATCTTTTGTCAAACCCTTTCTAGGTTCACAGACTCATGTATATTATATCACATATCTGGAAAATTATTTTAAATTTTCTCTAACCTCTTTTATGAAATTCATTTCCTACTAGCAATATGTCTAAAATGTGCAATAATATATAGCTTTCTGGTTCATTAGTCAACACATAGCATATTTTTCCTATTGCATATATGAAAATTTCTTTCATTCTACCACAGAATTCATACACCTTCTAATGGCATGTTTAAAGTGTGCAATTAAGTATAACTCTATGTTTCAGTTCTGCCTTCCTATTGATTTCATGCAAGTAGGGTTGAATCCATTTCACAGTGAAATGGTATATTTTTTTTTCCGTTCACCTCAATTTTGAGAATAACATCGCCTGATATCTTCTTCTCTAGGCGGGTCTGACACTTGAAGACATCCACATATGCATTATTGACACAGTTTTTGCTATCTGCATATCACTAACAATGTCAGTTTTGTTCGATTCTGCTTTAGTTGTTACAGTTTTATAGAACACGGATACTTCATAAATATCCATTTACTATGATATATCTAACTTATTATAATTTCTCAATGATATGTAGCATTCATATGTATTTTTGTCGCCTACCACCTTAATTACTTCAGTACGCTTATATACTGATAACAACATTTTCAACTTTCAATTACAACTGTGTCATCTAAGACCTGATTCTTTCCCTTTAATTTATATGGATCTGATGGTTTTAAACATACCCCATGTTTTTCCATTTATGGAATTAATGGCTCAGGAAATTCTTACATCCTTCTCCTATTACAATGATTAAATCTTATATAGCTATTTAATCATGGATTGTGATACCCAGACTATCAAATTTGGAATAGTGTTTAACTTTGAATTCCACTCTATATTTTAATATGTCTCTCATTTTATACCTTCTTTCACAACCAACTGTAGTATAATCCTTCATTTTCCATCATAGGAGGAAGGTGAACCAGAATTCCTCTGAACTTCCTTCTTCCTCCTAGACTACTGTCTAGAGACATCCTCTCTTTCAGAATCTTCTGCGAGATTCTTATCGAGATATGTTCTCTAATTTATACATGTCTATACATGCATAGGTTGGTACTGCATCGCCAAAGATATATTCAGTATCCAATGGCTATAACTGTTTTATATTTATTTGAACTATTAGAAGATCTCATAGGGTTTTCTCCTACCTTTAATCACAATTTCTACTGTAATCATAATAACTCAAAATTTTGGAAATTCCTCCCAACAGAACTATTATAATTTAGCTAATTACACTCTGCTTATGCAATATATATAGTACTATTGAGTCGCATATACCAAATTTTCAGTAATATTTGTTGGTACTTATGTCACATTATTATTTATTTATTTTTGTATAAAGAATAATATAATTAAATTCTTTTCCTAGATTGTACTAGGAACCTTCACCTATTCATTGTTCCATGAAGTCAATATTCTTATAAATCTGTCTTGTTTCTTGCTGGCTACAAATAGCCTGTCATTGTGGCTTTTAAGCTATGTCATTCCTTGTTGCATTCTATGCAACATAGCCATCAATGGAACATTTGAATCTAGTGTGCTTCCTCCACCACCCAGATCTACATACAGCTCGTCCCCTTCAGTTAGGTTTCGTAGTTGTACCCTTCAATATTGTTTAGCTGTCCATATTTTTTTTTTTAACAGAATATATTTCTGTCTCAGCACATGATTTGCCCAGTGTTTTAGCTAAAGCTCATCCTCTTCAATCATGGTTTTGCAGTTGTTAATTTCAATACCTTTTCACTATACAACAATACAACATTCGTAATATACATATAAAATTTTACTCATAGTAGTGAGCACATAAACAACCTAGTTTTCAAACTAGGGCTCTGATACCATTTGTAATGTCCCTCGTTTTTTGCCCATTTTTTTTTTTTTTTTTCTTAATAACGAATTTTCATCCATACATGAATCTCATTTAACCACCTTGATTTATACTATAAAATTTCATTACCCTTTCAATATTTCTATTCCATAAATTAAAATTTACTTACATTGATTTCCCAAATTATTTTTGGAATTCCTTTCAACAATTTAATTCTTGTCTATGGTTTTATTATTACTCTTCATTTCATATACTCTAACAATATAATTATTATTGCTCTTTATTTCATAGAATTTAGTAGTAAAAGTAGATATTATTAAGGTTATCGTATCATCCTACCCATCTATGATAATCGTTTAACCTAACCTCTTTACCTATTTCCAATTTGATTTATTATTATTACCCCATGGAAATATTTAAATTTATTGATACATTGTTTCTACTTCAAATTTCATAATGGTATACTATAGAAATCCTCGCATTAATGTTTAACTTCCATAATTGTTAAACTTTATCATTCCCTTGAAATTGAAGTTTTACAATAAAATTCTTGATGATTTCGAGACAAGATATTTATTAAACATTACAAACAAGAAAAATTGACTTGGATACCGTGGATTTTTAATGTACTAATTTATGATTTAGGGCAGATCGAGAGTTTGGTGATATGCCAACTCCAATTGTATCTCTATTTATCTTTTTGAAGACTACACATGTCTTTTTGTACTCCTTAACATCTCACTCATTTAAGAGAAACAACTGCTTCCTTAATTGCGTATTTATTTCCATCAGATTTTTCTTTGTACTCGATCGATTAGGGATCATCGATGTCCATGACCCATCATGAGTTTACGCCACTTGTATGGCTTGGATTGACTAGGGTTTTTGGTTCGCATCGGGATTTGGGATCAATCTTTTCCACAATGACTATTCTTCTCTCCTATCACTTAGTCGTTCTTTCAGTCGATTTTTGAATCGCTTCAGTGCTGGATTACGAAGTGTCTTCCTGTAAAACCCTCCGCTGTCCATTGTCGGTAATAGGTAACTTAGAAGGCTCATTATGATTTAAGTTGTATCCAGTTAATTTTAATTTTAATTTTTATATACGACATGTTACTCTGTTTATTATTCATAGATCATGTTTTTATTTCTTTCTAGGAGAGTTATCTATTTAGAGGATATTTCATCTTATTCCTCTCTATGTATTTCGTAAAGATTTGTTGTAGATTTAAAGGATTTCTACCTTATACAAATTGTTTTGGTTCTCTTCCATACGTCCTCTAGTCCCCTCATTCCCTTAATTTACGGAACAAAATTAGCCACAAGCTTTCAATGGGGACTCCACACTAGTAGGAGGAGTTAATGGGGTTCTAATACCCTTTTGTGATTTATAAATTTCTATTTCCGGAACAATCCTTTTTCATATTGCAATGTTTTAAGATTTCCATTTTTAAATCGATATCGTATGCCAATTTTTGGCCTTATCATCAATCTTGAATGATTTCTGATTTAGTGTGTTTTCTCTACAACATAAGAATTTAATGATTTATACCCAGACAACAAAGGGGAAACGATTCATATTTGATTTACCCTCCGTCAATCTTGCATTTACAGGTTTTTAATTTCATTCTTCTTTTTTTTATGTATTTTGTTTCCAATGCTTATTGCATTTTTGGTTTATTAAATTAGATATATTAATTTCTAAATTTTTTTCTTGTAGCCGCAAGTAAGGAACAAATCTTCCTTCCCATTTTGCACTCAATATGTTAGTTACCCATTGGATGGTTGTCGTTAATTGTGAGACTTCGTTTTGCTCTAGGTTGGTATTCCACCCATAGGAGACTTTCCAGATTTCCAGATTTCCAGTTGCAAAATTTAGGGAGAATATTTCTCTCTTGGATATAGAAATGTCTGCAGTCCTATTCCCTCTGGAACTATATTTAAAAAAAAAATTGAATATGTAATTATTACTATAACTTGGACATTCCCATTTTACAGGGTTATCCTAAACTGGTTCATACTCCTTTTTTTTCTTTTTTTCTTTTTTTTCTTTTATAATAAATTTAAGTGCTTATAATGATTAAAATGACACCATATGGTCAACGATACCTATCACTTCTGATATGAGGAGAAATAGTTTTTTTTTCCATTGTATATTTAGTTGATATATAAGCTTCATTTTGACTCTCGGTATTATGTTTACTACTGTATACATCCGCTTAGAAATTTGTTTTTTTTAAACTCCGTCTCAGATAGATAGAAATTCTCTATTATGTTATATATACACATCACCTGTATACTATTTTCATAAATATACATCTGCGTATATATATATATATATATATATATATAGACACACACACACACACACACACACTGTTTAATTAAATAAATAGTTCTAACTCTTATTGTTAATTACTAATTTGACATACATCTATCTACACTTTGAATAACTGTTGTTTACCAAAATATTTGTTAACCATTTTGGTTCAATATAGGATACATCTTTACTGTACTAAAATTGTATATTCTAACACTATAATAATCATTGTTTATGTCTTTCATATACCTATTGAATCTCTAGGTTTACTAAATTGAAAGATATTACAAAAAAGAAAATATAGTTGTATGGTAATGGTCTGTCTCTGTATAACCTTTTTTTTATATATACTGTACAGGATTTATAAGGCTTCAATATAAAAGTTTAATGTAGTTAGAATGTATGGAAGTTATGATTTTCCTTATAATTTTCACATTTTCTTTAGCTAGAAAGTTGGGAAATAAATCTTTTCAATTGTCTTAGTATATGATTTTCATTTGCATTTGTATACTAGTCTAATTTGGATTTATTTTATCTGTTATGACTTCCACCTTCACAGATTTGTAACATCTAAATTTTCAGAATATACTATATCATAAAGATTTATAAATGCTGAAACATGTTCTACTTTCCTAACAGAAATAATTTCTCATTCCATTATGTAGAACCTAAAATTTCGATTTGGTTTTTGAAAGTTTTATTTAAAACTATCTGTATATAAAATGTTGGAAGATACCTATCCCCATATTTAAATCCATCATGGATTTAGAGATTCTGGGAGATGGTTCTTCCCAACCTTCTCTCATGCAACTCCACAGAACTCAGAATTTTCTGCTAAACCAGTTTTGTTAAATGCAAGGGATACATATTCAATTAAAATTTAAAGCTCATTCCATTAAAATAATATCCAGGCATAGTTAAAATATATACAAATTTGGTAATTAAATTTCAAGTGTGCATACTAATTTCTATGACCAGTTCTCCCAACCTTAGAGCTCTTTCTCTCCTGAACTCACCCCTGAGCTGAGATCTTCTAGTGACAGACTCCCCTCTATCTGTTCTGGAGCATATTACTTAAGCCATGCTTTCCCCAACCCTGTTTCTAAATTCCGCGTCCAAAATTTTCAGGATGCTTTCTTCCTGTTTTTTTCCTAGGCTTCCCTCTATGAGGTACTTTAAAATTGATTTCTCTGCTTTTCCATTTTTTCCACCTCTTCCCAATAACTTTCCTCTTCATTCGGGAATTTTAGATTTTTCCTCTTAAATCTAATTTAGCATTATTCCTTTCAAGGATTTTTGAAAGGTTTTGGGAAAGTCTTAACCTTATCCCTATCCTCATGGATCAGGCTTATGATCTCCAATCTCATCTGGTCATAGTGGACACATAAATATTCCATTTGCTTTGCATTAATAAATATTTAAATAAATCCACACAATAATTCTCCATTGGGGTCCACTTCCCCTTTGGACTTTTTCCAAATGGAAATTAAAGCATAGAACTAGGGGTGTTACAATGTTCCTTCCACATAGTATTTTATAGAATAAGACTTTTACAATTTTACAATGGAGCTTTCTGTAAATAATCCTTGAAGACGAGCATCAACGAAGGCCTTGTTTGGTTCATATAAAAACCAAGATACATATTTGTTATCATAAATTGGTGCCGTATTAATTTACATAAGACTTTATCAAATGTATTATCCAAAGAAGTATATTATGAATGAAGAATATAATTCCTAAGATTATTCAAATGGAGAAAACTTGCCTTTTAATAGATAAGTGCATTCTAATTACTATTAGCTTAATTTGCTTATAAATGAAATGGGCCTAACTTTTAGGCTTTGTTTTCCTACCCATTGAGATATATTAAAACCAAGTTGAGTTTCCTTTTATATTACATATTCTAAAATCCTTAGAGTGTATGGCATCTTATCTCACCAATGTTGATTCCTTCTTTGCAAATGCCTCGTCCTTCCGTTCATTATTTAGCGAGAATTAAATGAAAATGGCATTTTTTTTTTTTGTCGATTATACAATGACTTAATTTTTCCATAATTTTGTTTTCCAGGGGCACTAAGGTCCCATGGTGTTTCCCTAACTATTGTCTCATTTTGATACACAAAAGAAGAATACCATTTCCTTAACTATACAGTGATTTTGAGACATGTTAGAAGAATACTGTTATTTAAGGTAAATTAATATAGCAAGCATACTACTCGGAATTTTGTTGATACCTATAATTTTACTATCTTAGAATACCAACCATCCTAGTTTCTTAAAATTTAATTCCTAAATACTCTTTTTGGTGTTGTTTTAAGGTCAAGAATTCACTACAAGACAACCAAATGTTCTAGTGAGTGAAAGCTAAGGACTAGTATATGATTGGATTTTTTATTTTTTATTTTTAAAGACCAACCCTCCTAATTCCATAAAATGTAATTTCTAAATATTTTTTACTCCTTTTTAGTGTTGTCTTAAGGTTAGAAAACTAAATGGTCCAGGGAAGGCTAAGGACTAGTACATGATTGAATTTAATTTAAAAGCTAGATATTGATTTAGCGAAGCCAATTGCTTTCCTATAAAGTCTTTTATAAAAAAATAGGGAAACTCGTTGTATATGAGGTGAGTTAGAAGATAAATAAATGGATCACTAAACCTCTTGGAATTGATAACTAAATTCCAAATCTTCGCCAAAGTGGTAACTGCTACACATGTTTATTACACTTTTTGTTCGATATTTTCAAAGGAATCCTATGAATTCCTTAGTAGTATTCTTTTCTTTTAAATTTTTTGAATAGTTGAATCAAAACCAAATATTATTTGAGAGTTGTGAAATACGTTTTGATCATTTGGGGGTTATTAGAATCAATGTTGAAACCCATGCATTCTATGATAGGTGGGTGATCCAAATTTTATAAGGAAAATATGTCTAACAATATTTTATATTGGAATGAGATTTCACTCAATGAGTCTCTGACATATTATATGTGCTCGTGACATAGTAAATCATATCTATAATTTGACTACATATTGGAAAATATATCTAAAAATCACATTACTTAACCCCCTACAAATATGAATCCTATACACAATCCGAGTTTAAAAACCCCTACTTTTATTGGATATTGTAGGTGTCCATTTTTTTTAGTAACATTTTTTATACCTCTTTATATTTTTTCATTAACTTTCAGCTCCATTTTTTATATTTTCTGATATCAAAATCCTTTACGCCCTATTATATGCTTAATATATTATGTCAATTTTCCTTCAATATATATCCCTCAATATAAATGCACATGATATGATATTTCTCCCCACTTAAACCCCATGTATATAAGTGAGTGATTCAAATTGTAAAAAAAGATACATAAAAATATTTGTTAAACACTACATTATAAACTAACTACTATTAAGCGGAAAAGCATATGGCATAGCATTTTAATCCCAAGTCTCTTAATAATTCCCTCCCCTCCACATACAAAATACCTACTACTTTTCCCTTAATTAATTGGTGATCTTGGGAAGCACTATAAACCTTCCTTACCTAGGATGATCTCTCCCTAAAAACTAATATCTCTTTTAACAATCATTTCTGATTGTGGTTCCCTCTAAATATTTTCACAACCAAGACGTAGATAATATCCTCTTGGTTCTAGTTCTGAGAGTGTTTTTGTCAATACATTCATTCAACGAATAGCGTATTTAATTTTTCATGTAAGAATTGGATTTCATAAATAAATCTCAAGAGGAAGTTTCCGCAACTGAATTTCGATAATGTTATTATGTATTACATTTATGGGTTCATCCCCAACTACTTAATGTCACAACTTGGCCTTAAAATACGTGACATTTAGTGTCGAAAATTACGTACAAGAAATCCCTTTTACAAATTCGTGAAACCCACTAGGGAATACAAGTGACGTTATTTAAATTTATGCTTAAAAATTGGTTAAACAATGTATTGTTACTAAAATCCAGCCATAAGACGTGATTTTTTGGAAAATATCACATGAAAACCCTTCCGTGAAGCCGAGAATTTTTATTTATTGAAGGGATGGCTCCTGTGTAAAAATGGCTTAACATTACGGTCGTTGAAATTCCATGTTGTCGGCAGTGATGAAAAAGAAACCTAGAAGCTCGTTTTGTATTTGTGTCTGCTTAATTTTTACTCATCTAGCTCCATTAAGCTCGTGGGATACCTTGCACTACAACCACATACCATTGTCCAAAGGATTTTAGATTATTCTATGTTCTTCTGTAGTGAAGCTCGCTCATATCGAGGGAAAAACAATGCTTTGTTTATTGATGTTGTATCGCGTCATCAATTTTCCTTGTATGATGCAACATTGATGTGTTCTATCGTATTATTCCATATTATTATATGGATTAATGTTCACTAATTTTTTTATCATTGGCATAATACAGCATTGGCCAAAAGCAAGTGGTTGTAGACCATGCTAACCTATTTCGTATACTCGCTGCATGGACCATCCTCTCAACTTTGGTCCATGTTAAAGAACAAGATGCACGACGATAGCATTGTTCAATATCTTCGAGAATGTTGTGATCAGACATGTAATCTAATTGTAAGACCCTTAATCCCTCCTTAGCTCATTATATTAGAGGGGATTGATTAATGGGAGGAGCTCTACGGTTCTGATTAATGTTAGTCGTTTACAAATGGGATAGAACAAACTTTGAGATATCCATGTTCAAACTCTTTCGATAGTCAATTGGGTTGTAAATTACTTAAGTATATGTTAAGTTACTACTTATTATTTTATGCCTCAAGGCCATACCTTAAGGACCTATGGTTAATCATAAGTTTTTAACGATTAATCTCTTATAAAATATATAATATTTTTTTGAGTATTTATGCTTATATTTGGATATATTTTTTTTTGAGTAATTATGAATAAATTTGGATTTCATTCATATATATATATATATATATATAAAATAATGCAATAAAATATATATATAAAAAATAGAAAATATTACATTAGTTTCAAAATGACTTTTTTTTATTTATGTTTACTATGCATTTATTTGGAATTTTATTTCCAGATGTGTTTTTATGATACAAAATTATAACAATAATATATATATATATATATATATATATATATATATATATATATATATATATATATAAAAAGGAAAAAGATATTTTTTTTATTTTAGTTTTATTTTAATTAATTTATTATCCGTTTTAAAAATTACCAAATGATAAATATTTAAGTTATGGTTGAAAAATATTTGGCTATTTAATTTTAATAATTATATATTATTGTTATATTTATGAATTATATGTTTTAAATGTAATTATATTAATAATGTGGTATATGATAATTATATCATGAAACTATAAACCTTTTTTTTCTTTTAGTTGCCTATAATAAAAATACAATACCATGTTTCTAAATGATCTCTTTGACGTCCCGACATCTCAAACTTCTTCAACTTACTAATTTTATGTGCGAGATATAATTTTAATGCTAACATCATTTATAAATATACTTCTTCAACTTACCAAGTTGCTATTGGAGATATAATTTTAATACTAACATCATTTAAAAATATATTTGGAATTTTAGGAAACCGAAAGAATATTGTTTTAAAGATAAATAATAAAAAATAAAAGTCAAATCAGTCACAGTGCTACGTATCCTACCCATGGCCAAATATCTTGTTTGAGTGAAATTCTCCCCTTTGGTAATGAATATGTTAAAGAGAGTCAAAGAAATAATAATTAATCTGATCGATGCTACAATCACAAAGACAGATACATTTATAGAATAATTGTGGATATAATGTTTAATATTCATATACATTAATATATTTGTTAAATTTATGGAGAAATAGATGACAAGGTTGTATCTTTCAATTAATTATCTAACTATCTGAAAACAAACGTTGTAAGGGAATCAAAAGTTAAGTAGTGGAGTAAGTACATTAGTCTAAAAATTCCTAGTTGAAAATAATTAATATTATTTTATATTAATGGAGAAATGGTTACACAAGTTGTAACGTATCTCCTTAGTTTAGGATTAGTTCCTACAATTTAGGAGTTTGTTTGCAACTTCCTAATTCCTAGTGATGTACTTAATGATGTAATTTCTCATTCATGAATGTAGAGTAAACTGAGAGTGTTCTCTCTGTTCGAGTGCAGTCTCCAGGTGTCGTACTCACCTGTGAGCTGCAACTCCTTTTTTTTCAATTCAGTGTGATTTTTATCTTGGTATCAGAGGACAGAGTAGGGAGAGCCTTATTTTTTTTTTTAGCATCATTGATTACAAAACTGTAGTGGCTGTGAGTATATAGAAGCTTTCGCAGAATCAGGTGGACTGCAGTAACACCTGAAACACAGGACTCAAATGACTAATCATCTCTGAGCGGGAGAAAGGATTGGCGCGGTTTTGTCGCGAATAGTCGCGCCATTGGCGCGGGTTTGAGGGAGATAAGCGCGCTAGCGCGCCAAAATATGCTATTGGCGCTGAAGTAGACGCAAAAGTCGCGCCAATTTTAGGAGATGCACACATTTTGATTTGGGCGCGGATTTTTTCGCAACGAAGAAGCGCCAGCCTCTTTCTCTTTGGGAAAATCTGCAAATTTTTTTGCAGATCGGCCCTGCCTGGTGGTGGAAGATCGGAATTGCCCGGTGGTGGCAGATCAGACTTGCCCGGTGGTGGCGCAGTGAAGTTTCTGATTCACCCAGAGGAGGTAGATCAGATTGCCTGGTGGTGGCGTATTGGATTTGCTTGGTGATAGCAGATCAGATTGCCTGTTGGTGGCATATTGAAGGTACAAATTTTTTTTTTTTTTTTCAGCAAGACAGTGGTCAAGATCTGGTATGTGGTGATTTTTTTAGTATCCTGCAATTGTTCAGTTCGGTAGAATTATTCATCAAAGGATCAGAAAGTTTATCAGTCCAATATGAATAACAGTATAGAATCGTATCTCCACAAGTCTGGCAAACTCGATGGATCTAATTTCACCAACTGGAAATTCAAGATACAGACATTACTTGAAAGCACAAATGCGTGGTCGATCATTATAGGAAATGAGTTGAGACCAGGAGCAGCTGCACAAGAACAAGACTGGGATAAAAGGGAGACCAAAGCAAAGGTCATACTGAAGATGTCCGTCAAGGACAATATTATCCCGCATATTAGAGACTGTAAATCGTCCGCTGACATTTGGAAAATGATCAAGAACCTATACCAGACATAGAATACAAACCGTGTCTTTTCACTCAAAGGAAAGCTATTTGCAATGAAGATGGAGGAGAATGAGTATGCTGCTAGATTCATTGCTAGAGTCAAAGACCTGAAGGACAGATTGGGAGATATCGGAGAGAAAGTTTCTGATTCAGATCTGGTCACGATCACATTGAACGGAATGACAAATGAATATCAGATGCTCATCACTGGACTGGCAGCGAGGGAGAAAGCCCCTGCGTTTGAAGAGCTGACAGGGATTCTGCTACAAGAAGAAGAGTGACGACAAAATTTGAAAACACAGAGCAATGATCTTGATTTGATGGCCAAAAGGCAACAATATAGAGGGAAGTAGCCACAACAGCAACAACAACGAAAACAACCGAAATGAGCCAACATGTTTCAAAAGAGACCGTTGAAAGGTATGTCTGCTAATAATTTTCCCAGCAAGAAATGTTTTTACTGTGGAAAACCTGGTCATCAGATTAAAGAATGTTATAAGAGGCAGGTAGACGAAGCAAGAAATAAATAGAGAAAGCACAAAGGATACTTTGTTGAGGAAGATGAGGACCATAGCCACGAACTTCGACTATTTACAGCTGATTGTGCCCTTTCATCTTCAAAGGGAGATGAGGACGACATATGGTATGTCGATTCTAGTGCATCGTCACATATGACAGGTAAGAAGGAATGGTTTGAATGTCTTGAAGAAACTTCATGTGGGTCGAAAATCTATTTAGGAGATGATAGAAAATATGAGATCAAAGGATACGGTCATATTCCGGTAAAGTTACCTAGTGGTGACATTAGACACCTTAAAAATGTATTGTATGTGTCCGGAATTAAGAAAAATTTAGTCTCTATATCTATTATCACTAATCAGAACATGCAAGTTCAATTCTTTAAGACTAACTGTGTCGTAAAGGATAGCCAGATGGAAACAGTTCCAACAGGAGTGCGTGTGGGGAGCCTGTACAGATTAGATGTGAAAAGTATGCCACAACAAGCCATGGTAACAACTGGATTGACAGCAGAAAATCTCTGGTACCAGAGATTCGGCCATCTTAATCTGCAAGACCTCATCCTACTTCAGAGAAAAGGTATGGTCGATGGACTCCCTGTTTTCCATAATGTTCAGTTGGATTGTGATGGATGTGCATTAGGGAAAATGCATAGAGAAGAGTTCCCTTTGCATGTTAATAGAAAGGAAAGAGATATTTTAGAACTGGTGCATACAGACATATGCGGACCTATGCAGACTAGGTCACTAGGAGGTGCATATTACTTTCCCTTATTTACAGATGATTGCATTAGGTTCTCATGGATATAATTTCTAAGTAAAAAGAGTCAGACCTTTCAGTATTTTAAAGAGTTTAAATCTATGGTAGAAAACCAGACAGGAAAAAGAATAAAAATTCTCCGCTCAGATCAAGGGGGAGAATACAGGCTGGGAGAGTTCATGAATTTCTGCAAGCAGCATGGGATTTTTCAATAGTTTACAGTGCCTCACACACCACAGCAGAATGGAGTGGCAGAGCGAAAGAACAGAACTCTTGTGGAGTGCGCAAGGAGCATGCTTCAAGGTAAGGGTCTATAAAATGGTTTTTGGGCAGAAGCTATTAACACTGTTGTCTACTTAAAAAATAGGAGTCCTACTAAATGTTTAGGATTCAAAACCCCTTTTGAAGCATTATCTGGATTCAAACCAGCAGTGAGTCACTTAAGAATATTTGGGTCAAAAGCTTACGCTCATATACCTAAGGCGGATAGGAAGAAGTTAGATCCTAAAGCCCTGAAATGTATCTTTGTTGGATATGGAACTGAGTTCAAAGCATATAAGTTATTTAATCCTGTGACTCATAAGGTTTTTGCAAGCAGAGATGTCATATTTCATGAATAGGTTGAAGAAGGAAAGGATGACTGTAATAATGATTGGCACATTCCATTGTTAATGGAAGAAAACAATGAGGATGATGAAGAACAGGAGCAGAAACAAGAAGAAGAAGTAACAGGTAATGTAATCAATGATGCAAGCTTGGAGAAGGCTGAGATAGACAGATTTGAGGTAAGTCCCCTACCAAGGAGATCAACTAGGAAGACTCGATTATCATCCAGATTGAAAGACTATGCATTAATGACAAACATTTTAAACATTGTAGAACCTGCAAATTATGAAGAAGCATGTCAATCTGATGCATGGAGGGCTGCAATGCATGAGGAAATTGAATCAATTAATAAAAACCATACTTGGGATTTGGTTGAATTTCCTGATGGTAAAACCCCCATAGGATGCAAATGGTTGTACAAACCTAAAATAAATGTAGATGGGAGTATAGAAAAACTTAAAGCTAGACTGGTAGCAAAGGGTTACTCACAACAAGAGGGAATAGATTTCGATGACACCTTTGCTCCTGTAGCCAAATTAAACACCATTAGAATGCTAATTTCCTTAGCAACAAAACATAAATGGCAGCTACACCAGCTAGATGTTAAGTCTGCATTTCTGAATGGTGACTTGAAAGAAGAAATTTATTTAGTTTAGCCTGAAGGTTTTGTGATAAAGGGGCGGGAACATCTTGTTTGTAAATTGAGAAAGGCACTTTATGGTTTAAAACAAGCACCCAGGTCGTGGTATGAGAAGATTGACTCATTTTTTGTACAGCAGGGCTTCCATAGGAGCTTGAATGATCCAAATATGTATACCAAGTTTAATAAACAGAGGAAAATTATTTTGATTTCTTTGTATGTAGATGATATGATCATAACAGGGGATGCTAAAAATATGATCAAAGAAATCAAACGGCAGATGTCACAAGTGTTTGAGATGAAAGATCTCGGAAATCTCCATTACTGTTTAGGATTGGAAGTATGGAGAGATTCTGGACAAACTTTTCTTACTCAAGGGAAGTATGCCAGAAGCTTGCTGGAAAAGTTCAGAATGGAGCAGTGTAGATCAGCAGCAACACCATTGCATCAAAACTTAAAATTGAGCAGTGATGATGGTACTAAAGAGGTGGATGCCACTATGTATAGATAGCTAGTTGGCAGTTTGATATATCTTACTAAAACTAGACCAGATTTGGCATACTCTGTTACTACGTTGAGCCAGTTCATGTCAAAACCACTCGAAAGTCACTGGGTCGCAGCAAAAAGTGTGTTGAGGTATCTTAGTGGTACTAGTAATTATGGTATTTTGTACACTGACACTTCTGATGTTACTCTAGCAGGTTTTTCAGATTCAGATTGGGCAGGTAACTTGGATGATCGAAGGTCTATCACAGGTTACGCTTTCAGCATTGGATTCGGGGTCATAGCATGGAGTAGCAAAAAGCAAAGCACTGTAGCCTTATCTTCATGTGAAGCTGAGTAACAAGCATTGTGTGCAGCCACATGTGAAGCTATCTGGTTGAGAAGACTTCTCAAAGATGCAGGAGAAGAACAGAAAGAATCAACTATTATCAAAACTGACAACTAGAGTACCATCAAGCTTGCATACAATCCAGTCTTTCATAAAAATACCAAGCACATCGATACTCAGTTCCATTTTGTTCGAGAGAAACTACAGTCAAAAGAGATATTTGTTGAATATTGTAAAACTTGTGACAATATGGCTGATATATTTACTAAGCCTCTTGGGCATGTAAAGTTTGAATTGTTTAGAAGGATGCTAGGAGTTCAGGATAATCCTTTCTCCATTAAGGGGGGGGGGCGTTGAAAATAATTAATATTATTTTATATTAATGGAGAAATTGTTACACAAGTTGTAACGTATCTCCTTAGTTTAGGATTAGTTCCTACAATTTAGGAGTTTGTTTGCAACTTCCTAATTCCTAGTGATATACTTAATGATGTAATTTCTCATTCATGAATGTATAGTAAACTTAGAATGTTCTCTTTGTTTGAGTGCAATCTCCAGGTGCCGTACTCACCTGTGAGCTGCAACTCCTTTTTTTTCAATTCAGTGTGATTTTTATCTTTCCCCTTAATTACACATATATAATAGTTCAACATCTATAGATCCTAAAATTTTCAAATGAAATTAAAAAATAAAATAAATATTGCTAATTACTTTGTAAATATGTGAATCAATTAGTTTTGTGAATTACATTATTGTAGGCAAGTATCACTCTTATTTACAAGATTTCTAATAAAATTATATGTAGTATCTATATTCTTTATCTCTTTGCAAAAAAAATGTTTTTGGACAATGTTATGGTTGAGTTGTTGTTGCAATAGATTTGAGGTAGTTCTTCTTGTAAGTATGCATAACCACATTGCTTGATAGGCTACTACTATCCCTGCTATGTACCACACCTATGCTGATGAGAGAAAGATAATGTGTCTCTTTTTAAATGCACATGATATTACCATGAAACATAATGGAGAACATATCATGAAATTATCTTCCCAACATATAGGCCGACTACAAAGTCATTTGTCCATATAGTCAACCAAAAAATCATTCCTTATCCATGAATGTAAAATGAAATATGAAGTTCACCCTTTAATGTGTCTCAAAATTTCTTTTTCAACATCCTAATGCATCTCTTTATGTGTGTCCATAAATTTTGAAATCAAGATAACTAAATGCATGATATTCAGTCCCATAGTTGTGAGATACATGATATTTCCAATAGGAATTTTGAATGTTTTTGTATCTACATCTACACGTTTTCTTCTTTGTTGAGTTCAGTTCTTGTTGTTGCAGTGATGGGTGTCTTATTACAATATCTCACTCTAAATATTCTAAAGGAATCGGGTTCATATTTTGATTTGATTTTCAAACAAATTTACCTCTATGTCAATGGAAAAATTCACTAAGCTTATATCACTCATCTCAATGTTCTTTTTCATATAATATTTAAAGTCACTTATAAGAAAATACCCTACACACACACACACACACACACACACACACACACATATATACAAGAAAACAATTCATTCAAGGTGATCTACCTTTTCGTAAAATGTAGGTCCAATGCTAATTCTATTGAAACCTTCTTTTATCATATGTGAAATTATCCTATTTTACCAAGCTCTTGGAGCTTGTTTGAAACTATAAATAAATTTCTTCAACTTGTACACTTTTCCATCATGTCCTTTTATATCATAAAATTTTAGTGTCTTGCACATAAAATTCTTCTAGAATTCCATGTAGAGATGTAGATTTAACATCCATTTGATACACTTTTCATTTTTTTTAGGATTCCAATGCTAAAAAAACTTGTACTATGTCTAATTATGAAATGGTTTTAAATGTTTCTTCACATTCAATCATGGGTTTTTGTGAAAACTCATTTTCCAATAAACTTTCGTTATATCTATCCACTTTTATTTTTTCACTCAATTTGGTTTTATAATCTCACTTCACTGCAATATAATCTTTGTCTTTGGGTAAGTCAACTAGACCACATTTTTCATTTCTCTCAATGAAATGTATTTCATCATTGATTTTCTTAACCCGTTGTTCATGTTTGATTCCTTCCTACAAAAATGTGGGTTGAGAGGTGAATGATGCATTATTTGATACAAGAGTAATTCTGTTCAATTCCCAATTATACTAAGAGGGGGATGAATATGTATAATAATAAAAATTACTTGTTTAGAAATTTAAACTGCATAAAACATAAATATCATTAATTGAACAAGTAAAAATAGATAATCATGGAAACTATTACTTTAGAAAACCAAAAAATTTCTTTGTATGAAATCTCTTTTAGGCATTAAACTACTATTGCTTCTGTTTGTTGGAAACAAACAAAAGGAGATAGCAACCCCCTTTTTTTCTTTGTAACCACCAACCAACATTAGGTAGCAATCGGATTCCTTCTAGGCACCAATGTACGTCACTTGTTTTTCTTACCTCTCCACAATGATTGTTAGATACTTCTACTATCACCAATCATGATAGTTACTTATGCATTCACTAGTTAGGTTAGTTTCTTCTACCTTCACTAGTATTACTTTTTTCTTCTTCGTTCATCGATTCTACTTATCTCAACACTTGTATATTTTTTATTCTTCCCCACAAGAAACTTTCAAAACATGACACATATCTAATTTTGCATGTTTAGTACTGAAATTTCTACCGCATGTACCTAGATATTTCTTCTCTATATCATCCAAAATTCACAATATGAAACATCCCAGAAAGAAAGTTATAGACAAATGTCAAGTTAGTTTTTCTGGAGCATTTTTTAGGATCATTCAAGAAAATTAACTTCCTTAGATCATATCTCAAAAATTATTGTGAAACTAAGTATGATATTATAGTGACACTTAGTTTGACCAACTACAATCAGAAAATTTATTCACCATTGGAATTGGTCATTCCGATAATAGAGAAGTTTTATTTTCAAGAATCATTGACTAACAAATACTATAAAGACATGAAAAAAGAGAGAAATAAAATAATAAGTAATGGCATATACCCATGATGTGAACAATCATGAAAGAGGAAGGTAATATTTTTAATCATGTCACATTATCTCATGTTTATATATGACATCACTCCTTAGTTTTTATAGTAAGTAGTGTCATAGCAAGAAGTGAATTCTAACAACATGTTTTTCTCCGTGAATTTTTTATTTAGTAGGGAAACATAATACATAACTCTTAGTTGGAGACAATGCAAGATTAAGGTGGATGCATCTTCTCATAACTACTTTACTAGATAACTAGCAAGCACAAAAATTGGAACCCGTGTATCTTAGTAGATGGAAGTAGGGCCATAGGATGGCCAATGACTTAGGCTTCATGGTCTGATTGATGTGTGGCCCTAGAATAAAATAGTTCTCTTTTGAGTATGAGGTGTCAAAGTTCTAATATTTCTACAAATAATATGTGATGATAGTTCCTTGGGTGAATGGAAGAGGATGGATATACTTTTAGGTGGAAGCGAGTTGCATTTTTCTTTCTTGAAAAAACAAGGAGTTTATTTTAGTCTGAACATATGGAGTGGAATCACATGCTTAAATAAAGTAGGAGAAAGGTACCTTGGATACACATAATGTATATTTTCATTTTAGTCTAAGTAAATTACATGACAATGCTTGTGGAAGCACTATGAAAGCATTGGAAATTAGTTGAAGCAGTATCAATAGAGATTGGATGATAGTCGAAAAATAAATGTGTGTTGAATACAATAGATTGATGACCGTATTGTAATGTGAGTCACACATTATGTTTGTATAAATTATACATGTCATGTTTTACATGATGTAGTCATCCTAGAAATGTTTTTAGTATGCACATAGTATATCCAAGGATGGAGTGTATATGTAGTGGAATCAAGCGATGATGTAATATTAATGAGGGATGTGGTACTCCACGTAGTTTGTCGTAATGTAATAACTAATTTTTATGTGAAATTTGGTGGTAAGATAAAACCACTTGTCAAGATAGAGGTTTCATGGTTTGTGGTCATCCAAAACCCATTCAAGCAGTTATTTTGGAAGGTAAGAAACCACTTGACACATTTACCACGCTAAAAAATAATAATATCAGTTTTTGATAATAAATAAACATGTGCAAGAGGATGGGAACATATGGATATGGTTTCATGTAGATTTTTTTCTCTTCCTCTAGAATCTGGTGTAGGAGAATCAAGAGCTTGGTCGAGGGTAGGTAGAGAAAGCCCAAGAATGATTATGATGATGTAGGTGGAGTTAAATATAGATGTACAAATATGAATATATAATGGTTAAGTATACCATCCGCACAAATGACATCCTAGTAGATCAATAATTGCAATGGCGAGTCACCAATGCATTCACATGGATTCATATTTCTTTATATGCGAATCACCAATTTGGTGTTAGGTATCGATAATACTAGGGTAGGCACCCACTGTTATTATTGTTTATCCCTTACAGTACTAGTGTTATATAGGCCCTAATTATGTTTTAACCGTTTAGACTCTTATATATACTAAAGAGGTCGTTTATTCAAATCATATAATAAATGTTAATTTTTGTGATGTAAAAGGAGGTTCGCACCAAGAAGAGGTTTATTTTCAAGTCATTGATCTATGTTTTTTTTTTTTTTTGTGATCTCGTTACTTAAAATTTGGTATGAGAGATTTGGATCCTAGGGTTTTCTTGGTTCAAAAATGTCATCTTGCAATTTTCCCTTTAATTTTTTTTTCTCCAAGGCTTCAGAAGATGAAATTTTTACCATAGGGAGGTGAAATATTAATGAAAATGGTTTAAAAATTTTACATCTTTGTTCGTTGTATTCTTAGGGAAATGATTCAAGGAATTTAGGGTTTTTGCATGCTCCATAATTCTCTCTGAAAGATGTGTCCTGGGGAAAATCATCATAATGTTCATTTCAAGCATCCAAATTGAATTTTATAAAATTAGGAGGAAATTGAACATCTTGTAGTTTATTAGGTGCCATTTTTAGGGCTAGAGTATGAGACCTTGACATGTGAAATTTTGTACAAGTTTTCTCTACTAAACTAGTCCATAAGAAGGTCATCTTGGAAGATTTGGCCCATGTTTATCTTGAAAAATCCAATCTTGGTCTAACTAGTGGTTTTGGAAGCAGGACGCAAAGGGCTACCATAGGATAAAATTTTAGATATTTGGAGGCCTAAATTATAGAGATAAAAAACAATTTAAGATCAACCTCCAAAAGAAAAAGAAAAAAGATGTGTATTTTTTAAATTTGCATAAATTTTGTTTCAAGTGATTCAAAGGGCATAGTAAAGAAGATATATCATTATTTGGTTCCAATATGCCTCACAATAAAAAATAGATACTCTGAGTAAGAAATACAAAGCTCTATTATGGCAGATGAAAAAGAGAAAGAAATGCAACATGATATATCAAAATTATGAGACGAAGTGCAACATTTTTTCTCTCGCAAAGAGTAACCAAAAATAAATTGAAAGCAATGATGAATGTGAATATGGATGGTTTAACCCAGACGTGGGTGAGTATCCCAATACTGATAAGCTACCCCATTAATGAGGAGTGTCATGCTTAACCGGAGCAGCTGGAAGGGTGCGTGGCGGAAAGGTGTCAGCGCGAAAAAGAGGTTACAAGGACATCGTAATAGTAGCGGCTCATACTCCAACCGTTGCATGAATCTCAAGGTGATTAATGCCATGAATTTCACATTGTGGAGGTCTCCACTGCATGCTCCAATTACTATTATGCATATTCCTGATTATGCCATCGGATGCTACATCCTTTGGTGCATCCTCATGAAGTTCATTTTGCATTACACTGGTAAATATCCCTGGAATTCCTCACTTTGTCTCCATCTGGTTCGGGTTCTATTTCTAAGGATTCCTAGGGTGAGACAATCATGTCGTCACAACCATTGGGGGTAGAGAGCTTAGGGTGCCTATAGCAGATTCAGTGAAGAATACAACGCTCCCCTGCATCCCCAAGACAATTTTGAGGAAGGGATTCCCAAAAACATTCAGGAATTGGTTGATCGGGTGGAAGAGGAGGATCAGAAAACCATAAATTCTCAGAGTGAGTGGGCAATAGATAGGTAGTGAAACATGAAAAATCTTTTTTCCTGGTCACTCTAGAAAAGGCAATTGGAAATGGAACGTGTTAACGACCTCATTCTTAAAGGCCACTCTGCCTTATTCATGGCCATAGAGATATGGGACATCATGGCCCATGATAGGGAATTATTTTTTCCAATTGGTGGTAAGAAGGTGGTTGAGATTATACAAGTGGGAACCCTGCCCTTTATCGATTTGAAAGAGAAAGCAGGATGTAAAGAAGGACTTGGCCGAGCCCAACAGTAAGTCTTGGCACAAATCCACCATATCTAGATACCTACCCCAGCTATACTTCAATATTCGCAGTGACTTTGGAAACAACACGTCCTCGCAGCGTGCCACACCAACACTGATCCTCCTGAAGGGTATTCGGTCAACTCCTCGTCAGATGGGGATCAGGCCACAACCATCCCTATAGCAGTGAAACCTTCTGAGATTTCCAATTAGCCTCTAGCAGTCACCGCTTCCCAACAAGGCACTCAGTAGGAGGACAAGGCCAAGACAAATACCATAACACACAACGCTCATCTAACGTCATCTTCCTCTCCTTATGCTTGCTGGATTGAGGAGGAAATCTCGATTGATGCTAGCTCTTAGCAAGTTCTTTATTTTTTTATGTTACTATTTTTTGGGGCTTAGTCCTATGTTTCCAAGAACTCTATATTTTTGTGCCTCTGATGATCAACAAAATTCTCAAGGTTCTGGGGTGGTGAGGATGGCTTCCTTTTGTTGGGAAACCCACCACCTCCCTGCCTGACTGTAACATAAAGCTGTATATTTTTTACCATTAATAAATGAATAAAATTCCACTTTACAAAAAAAAAGAAAAAGTTGGATGGTTTACAAGTAAATCTAGAAAAGGTACATTGAAGGTTTGAAGAATGGTTTAAAAACAGACGTGGAATAAATTTTTAATATCAAGATGGAAGGTTTGAAGCAAGCTTTCACCAAGTTATTTCAAGCAAAGATTCCTAGTGGTGACAAGGTATTCCATGAAAATAAGGATGAGGAAAAAAGGAAAATGATTTATGATTTTAGGGACTCCAATAGTGGGTTGAAGGCTAACCACATTTCAAAGTTCTATATGAGGAATTTTGATGGAAAGGATTTGGTAACATGGATACTACAAATGGATTAATTCTTTGAACTGCACATGTGCAAGACACAAAAAAGGTAAACATTGCTAGTTTATATTTAGAATTCAATCAACTTGTATGGTATAGATGGATTTCCTCTCATAAAGAACTATTCACTTGGACAATTTATATGGAGTATTTGATGACTCATTATGAGGATACAAAGAGTAATACATTATTTACCCTTATGATAAATCTAAAAAAAATGGGATTATTTGAGAGCACATTAAGGACTTCCAAAGATTGAATATCAAGGTAACTGATATTCTGGAGGAGCTTCTAATTGATGTTTTCCTAAGGACTTTAAAGGATAACATACAACATGAGGCTCAAATTTGGGAACCTAATTGATTATATAATGTATTCAAGGTGGAAAGAAAATTTGAAAGAAAAATTATGGAAACAAGGAGGTATAACACTCACAACTATAAAGATGGAGGAGTTGCCACTCCTAGCCGCCCACTACCTACAAGGTTGACATGACTAAAAATGGAGGAAAAAAGAGAAAAATGGATTCGTTATAGTTGTTATAGAAAATATACTAAGGGTCATAAGTTTTAAAAGAAGAAATTAGTTTACATAGATTATGAAGAAGTGGAAGAAAAGGAACAAGAAACATCAAAAGAAGAATATATACACCAGGAACCAACCCCAACTATTGAAAATAAAGAAATGGATGTGACCAAATATTGTAATGCACTGGAAAGAATTAGTAATCCTCAAACTCTCAAGATATAAGGATGGATCAAGAAGAAAAAAATAATAATACTGATTGATTTAGGTAGCACCCATAATTTTATTCATTTTAAGATAGACATGTATTTGAATTTCCTTATATACCTAGTTCCACAGTGTAAAGTGATAGTTGCAAAGTTTAGAACTATAAATTTCCTAGGGAAGTGTCATAATATAAATCTAAAAATGGGGGAATATGTATTGAATAATCCAATCATTTCCATTCTAATGTGTGGTGGATATGTTGTATTAGGATTCCATTGGTTACAATATTTGGCGATGATATATTTAAATATTCAAGAACTTCTCTTCAATTTTTTTTGGGAAGGAAAGGAAATTCAATTAAGGGGTATCACAGGGAAGAGAGGGAATATAATTATCTATAAAATGATGACAAATATTTTTAATAAGGAACAACGAGGAGTAATTATGCAATTATACTCACTGGATGTTCAAACATCTAGGTCATCCATTTTTGTAGGTCTCCAAAGATTCCTTCATAATCAATCCAAGGTATTTGAGACTTGTAAATGCTCCCACATATTCCTAATCATGGTAGTTTTATTCACTTGATTCCTTGAAGTATTCCTCCAAACAACAGACTGTAGATATATCACTATACTCAGAAGAGTGAAATTGAATGTATAGTTTCAAAAATGCTAGAGGTTAGGGTAATTCAACCTAGACAAGTCTCTTTCACTTCTCAAGTATTATGGGTACACAAGAAGGATGGATCCTGACATATGTTTTGGTATTATAGAGAGATCAAAAAGTTCACTACTAAAGATAAATTTCCCACTCTTTTCATTGATGAATTGTTTGATGAACTACATGGCGAAATTTACTTCACCAAGCTAGATCTTCGTTGATGATATCATCAAATTAGAATGAAGATAAAAGACATTATGAAAACAACATTCAGAAATCATGAAGGTCATTATATATTTTTGGTCGTGCCTTTTGGTATTACTAATTCACCTTCCACATTTCAAGGTATGACAAATTTCATTTCAAACCCTTCCTTAGAAAATTTGTGATAGTATTTTTTTATTATATACTAATCTACAACAAGTGTTGGAAAGATCATGTTCAACATGTTCACTTGTTGCGCAAGCTATTGGGGGAGAAATTTTTTATGAAAAACCCTTAAAATATATCTTTGGGGTACATGAAGTGGAATATTTGGATCATATTGTATCTCATGAGGGTGTTAAGCTAGACCTACAAAAATTAAATTCATTAAGGAATGGAAAATTCCCACAACCTTAAGGTATCTTCAAAGATTTCTCAGGTTGAAGGGGCATTATCGCAAGTCTGTTAATATTTATGGGAAAGTAGTAGCACCTTTAAAAATATTATTGAATAAGGATGCATTTTTTGGACTACATAAGCAACTTACACCTTTGAACATCTTAAAGAGGAAATTTGTCTAGCTCTGGTATTAATTACACCAGACTTTAGAAAAAACATTTATTATGGAATGTGATGCCTCGGGAAATGGAATTGGAGCTATTTTAATGCAATAAGGAAGACCCATTCCTTTGAAAGGCATCCAATCAAGGGAAATATTTACACAAACCAATTTATGAGAAGGAAATTTTGGAAATTCTACATGATTTGAAGAAATGGCGCCCTTACCTAATGGGAAGACACTTGAAGGTAAAAAAATATCATCATTGTCCTAAATACTTATTCGAAAAAATATTATGTTAAAAAGAGAAATAAAGAGGGGTGACAAAGATGTTGGGTTATGACTTTGAAATCATCTATAGAGAATGGAAGAAAAATGTTGTTGCAAATGCACTCTCTAGAAGGGATGAGGATGTCAAAGAATTTCAATTTATAATTTCTATCATCCAACCTAATTGGATAACTAAAGAAAAGGATGGATGGAAGAATTAAAATAGGTATGGATAATCATTCAAAATTTGCAACAAGATCCTAGTAAATCTGATACATTTATCTAGAAATATGATTCACTATGGTACAAAGATCGCTAATATCTATGTAATAACTTAAAACTAAAACAAAAGGTTCTTTTGGCATTGCGCACCTCTCCTATATGAGGGCACTCGGGAATTTTTAAAACTTACCACACGGTCAGGATGGAATATTTTTGGGATGGCCTTAAATCTGATATTCAAAATTTTGTGGCATAATGTTTGGTTTTCCAAAAAAATAAAGTTGAAACAATTAAAACCCTAGGACTTTTGCAACCATTATCGATTACAAGTTAGCGTTGGGAGGAAATCTCAATTGATTTTATCATAATTTTACCCAAGTCTGAACGAAAGAGTGTCATCTTGGTGGTAGTTGATAGACTTATGAGGTATGCCCACTTTTGTGTACTATATCATCGTTTCAAATCCAGTAAAATCACTACTTCATTCGTGGAAATAGTTTAAAAGCTACATGAAAACATGAAGATCATTGTAAGTGATGAATATCTCATTTTCATTAGAATTTTTTGGACAAAATTATTTTCTTATCTTCGTACTCAATTACCTGATAGCTCATCTTATCATCCTCAATCTAATGGAAAAAAGAAGATTGTGAACAAAATTTTGGAAGGATATCTTCATTCATTTTTATATGTTAAAAAACACAATGGATCAAGTGGTTACCTCTGGTAGAATTGTGGTATAGCACCTGCTTCCATACTACAGAAAAAATGACACCATCTATGGAAATTTATGGATGTCATCCACTATCTATCATGTCATATTTAAGTGACAATTCTAAGGTTCAAGTAGTGGAAGATCACATCTATAATCAACAAAAAATTCTCCATCTCTTAAAGGATAAACTGACTCTATCGCAAAATCAAATGAAACAATACGCAAATCAACATCACAATAAGTATTTTTTAAATGGGCGGTTGGTTATTTTGGCTACTACAACCATACAAAAATATGTCTCTCAAGTAGCCAAAGAAGGATAATAAATTATTAGCCGAGTACTATCTCCATTAGAAGGTATTGTAAAGGATTAGTACTACGGAATACAAATTGGAGTTTCCTTCATCGTCATGAGTACACCCAATTTTCCCTGTTTCATTCTTAAAGAAGGTTACATGTGACAAGATCCCAGTTCAAACTATATTTGAAGAACTCGAAAATGAAGATCAAGTCACATTGGAACATGATGCAATGAGAAAAAAAAAATTTGACTGCTACGGAATCAATCAATTTCAAAGTAGCTCATTAAGTGGACGAACTTACCTGCTGAATATTACACATGGAAGGATGATTATTTCGTATATAAGCATACATAACTACTTGAGCATTGAGGATAACAATTTTTCAAACGTTATGGACATGTTATGTCCATGTAATACTAGTGTATCCCCCATATTATTATTGGTCTGCCCCATATAAACCCACTATTGTTATTGTTGAGCCCTTAAATTATCAGTGTTATGTAGGCCCTAATTATATCTTGAACCTTTAGACTCCTATAAATACTAAGGATGTTTTTTCATTTGACTCATCCAATAATTTTTCATTATGTGATGTAAAATGAGGTTTCCCCCTCAAAGAGGCTTATTTTCAAGTTGTTGATGTATCTTTTCTTTCATTTTTTGATTGGGTTATATAACGCCATATTATAATGTGAATAATAGTTTGTATTTGTAGCAAGTATACATCTCATTTTTTATTTGATGTAGTCATCCTAGAGAATGTATGCACCTCATATATCCATGGATGGAGTGTGTATGTAGCGAAATGAAGTGATGATGTAAGATGAATGAGGCATGTGTTACTCCAAAAAGTTTGTGCTAATCTAAAAACTACTTTGGATGTGAAATTTTTTGGTAAGCTAAAATCACTTGTAAAGATAGAGGTCTCAGGGTTTATGGTCATCCAGAACCCATTCGTGCAATTATTTTGGTAATTAAGAAAACAATTGACACATTTTTCATGGTAAACAAAAAGAACATGAGGATTTGATAAAAAATGCACATGTGCAAGAGGCAAGGAATATATGGACATGGGTTCATGTAGAGTGTTTTTCGCTTCCTTGGGAATCTTATGTAGGAGCGTCAAGAGAATGTTTGTGGGTAGGAAGAGAAATCCCAATATAATGATTGTGGTTATGCAAGGAAATTAAAGGTAAAGGAAAAAATATGAATACATGAAGGTTGAATGGACCATGCACACAAATAATATCCTAGTAGACCAATAGCTGCAATGGTGAGTCTCTCATGCACTCGAATGCATGGTTGTTTCTTTATATGGACATTAATAATTTGGTGTTTTATTTTTGATTTGTATGTTCCAAGTCGGACCATAGATAAATTTTTTATTTTAAATTTATGACACGTAATCATTAACGAGGAGTGTTGGGAGTATATAACTCCTATTTGTCTTTCAAGTGTGATGATTTTTATGATTTGTTAACATAATTAGTCACAATTAAGTAGAGTCTATTCTATACCTAAAGAGTTTTTCCCTACCATTTAGAAGATTTTTGACAACTATTTGGTTGGAGATATTCTCTTCAACTAGTTAGGTTCCTAGTTTGTTCGGAGGATATTTCTCGAAATAAAAAATTATGTCTCCAAAAAAGTTTTTCTATAATAACACCAAATATATTTTACTTACTTTTATACATTAAATTATTGAATAAATATACTGATCCTTTTTATATATAAAATAATCTGTAGTCTTCTATTTTAATAAGACTAATTAAATATAAAAATTTCTCCATTATGTTGGAAATATAACCATCTAATAAAAATTTATTTATAAAATAAACCAGATTTAATTGTATACTTAAAATGAAAGAAACTACATTTACTTGTATACTTAATATGAACTTGAAATATGCCACATTTAATTGTATACTTGAGATGAAATTTAAATATACTGAAGAAACAATACACAAAAACAAAGAATGGAAATTCTCCATATGCAACCACTACAACGCTCAGCCGATGGTTTTCACAATTATTTTTTTTATTTTTTTGTATGTAGCACCTACATGTTCTAGTCTCCCATATCAAGCATTCAATTTCATATAAATTACTTGTGTATAATGATTCATATATTTCACACTTGTTAGAAGAAGGTATCGTTGTTGGGAAAGTTGATAAGTCACCTAGATCGAGAGCTGACATAAATATTCTAAGAAAAAACAACTAAGAACTAATACAATAGGGTGAATAAAAATCCACCTCATCATGTTCTCTTTCTCTTACTCATATTTATTTTAATTAGTTAAAAATGACTGAAATCATTCATATATAACAAAGGTGTATGCGTCAACACACACACAAAAATTACATTTGGATTACTCTAATATATAAAGTTTCAGAGATCTAACTTATTTCTAAGTTATAAAGAGAGGTTCAGAGAATTTCTCAACCATCAAAAACCAACATCTCAAATATATGATGTAAGCATTAATTCAAGCATCACTTATTAATAATTAAATTACATAAATTTATTGAAATCACCCATAAATAAAAAAATACACAATTATTCTTTAACTGGTTTAAAAAATATCAATATAGGCCCCATAAAGTTGCCTCATAACCCTCGTAAAGGTATAGTCAACAAGTTGGATTCCTGAGTTAGACTGTTGAACTATCAAATCAAGGACCTCTTGAGTCAATTATCGGACAACGTCGCAAGATGTCGCATAATCTCGTTAGAAGACCACTCCACGTCTTCAATGAATGATGGATCGTTCCCTAGACCTGACACTTCCATACTATCTAGAGAACCATCCATGTTGAGCTTGAAGTGTGGTTGTTCTAGAAGTGTTTAAGTGGTTGAAATTATTCATTGAATTCATCATCAGAATTCGATGGATATTAATTTGTAGCTATATTTTTTGAATCTTTCCCTTTTAACAGATCATTGGCATGACTTCTACAATTCCACATTGTATGGCCAATGTCACTGCAATGTTATCATTCAATTTTACATTTTCTTGCATTATTCTTTTCATCCCTGTATTTGTAAAAATGCATTTTATAATGGAGAGTTCTCTTCTGTATCCTCCATTTTTTGTCTCTTTTCCTCTGTGATAATTTCTGCAATTATCTCATGAAAATTTTCTGAAGACATTTGACTCAAAGTAAAGAAAAAATTACTATAACTTGAAGGAATATTGTTTAGTAATATTACTTCAACATCTTCATCCTCCACCTTCGCACTTGCTTCAGCTAATTCTATTAAAAGAGACATTAAATTATTTAAATGACTGGACATAGATGTCTCCTCATTCGTTTTTAGTCAAAATAATTGTAGCTTTATGGAAAATTTTTCATTTGTAGTTTTTACACCAAATAGCTTAGCCAAATGTTTCCATATTTCCTTAAATGGTTTAGTGAGATCTACAACATGTAATTTCGAATTAGAAAGAGTAAGTCTGATAATGGACTTAGATTTATCATCTTTATTTTTCCATTTAATTAACTCTTTGGCATTTGTAGTTTCTACTTCTGAACAATTCACTATGCCCCACAAGTTTGTATTCATTAATTGCATTTGTATTTTTAATTTCCATGAGGGAAAATTTAAACCACTGATTTTTTCCAACACCACCATGTTCACATAGGAGATTCAAAACCAGAACTTCCTTTTAAAATTTGAATATGCCTCTCTAAAATACTGAAAATATTATAATTATAACTTGAATATAAAATATTTAAGTTTGTTGTAAGGTTATAATCAGAGTAAATATATTTAATTACATGAGACATTATGTATGATAATCTATAGTGTGAGGTTCCCTTTGTGGATAAAATAAGTAGGGCTCTTAAAAATAAAATTAAATGAATGTGTGATATAAACCAACCTTTATAAGGTAGAGTTTCAATGACATGTATGTAAAAATAGAATACTGACCATGACAATAATTAATAAAAATAAGTAAATAAATAAATGGGTTAGTTGGAGTTGTTACAAATGGTATCAGAGCCCATGTTGAAAAATCTAGGCTTATGGATCCCAACACAGGAAAATAAATTCTGCTGTGTTAAAAAAAAAATTAAATAATTTTTTTTTGAATGCAAATTTAATTCTGTGTAGAGTGATTGAAGTGTAGAATCAGTTACATCTCTTGTTTTGAATAACTAAGAAGATTTGTACTTAGAACTGGGGGATGGGGAAACCCCACTAGATCCAAATGCTCAAATGCTGGAAATGATAATGAATATGCAACACGAAATGGTTCAACTAAGGACTAACAATGAATTGTTATTGCAGGCCAGTAATGAGAAAGAGAGGTTGATAATGGAATTAACCTATAGTTCTAGTCATCAAAGTGAAGACCAAGAAAGAAAGAGAAAATAAACTGAACCAAACTCACAAGGCTATGAGAGTGGGGAAGAATCTAGATCAAAATCAAGAAATAAAAAAGAGTTGTAAGGGGAATTTCGCAAAATAAAACCTCCAATCTTTGATGGGTAAAAGGAAGATGATGCAAAAGATTAGCTCCTGAACATGGTAAAATACTTTCAAGAAAATGAATATAGAAGTAATTTAAAAGCCATATTGGCAGTTTACCATCTACAAGGTAAAGCCACTCTTTGGTGGGAAGAGACAAAATTTTTACACGTTCTTGATGAACAAATTGTTACATGGGAAGAATTTCAAGAGAAATTGAAATATAGATAACTTAGTGAGAGGTATTATGATGATAGAGCAAAGGAATTTCATGATTTGAGACTTCCACAACTCACGATTGGTGAATTTGTTACAAAATTTACAAATTTTTTTCATTATGTGCCTTACATCAGAGGAGAAAAGGCCAAAGTAAATGATTTATGAATTTCCTACCTACCATCTACAAAGAAAGAATCGAATTTGATAATCCTAAACCAATGGATGAATTTTTTCGAAAAGGAAGACTGTGCTACCAGAAATTTAAAGGAATGGATGATCAATTGAGAAACTAGCAGAACGAATAGAAAGGGAAAGGGGAGTCAAGTACAAAAATATCAAAACCACTCTATCTGAAAATTTTTGGGAAAAACCACCAGCTCAAAAATTTTAATAAGAGTGGGGAAAATCAGACAGCAAAATACCACACTGGTTCCATGCCAATGGAAACAAACAACAAAAGGGAAGTAGTAGTAAAAGTGAAAGAACCATTAAAATTTTGGGGGTGTTGAGAACTTCATATTTTGTGGGGTGCCCACACAATACTCGTACAATCCAGAATATCTAGGCAATATGAGAAGCAATTACAGTAAATGACATTGCCCACAATATTCCCCAGATCAGTGTTGCATGAGAAGATAGATAAGCGAAACAACAATCAACAATGATAGAAATTGAAGGTATGATTGCTGACCAAACTGTTTCTATTTTAATTTATCCAGGAGAAAATTTAAGCTATATCAGACCTAGATACTCGAAAATTGTAACCTAAAATTAGAAAAATTTCAGCAAGCTTGGCTAGTGCAGCTAGCTACGGGAACAAAGAGAAAATTTACAAATAAACTTCCTAATACTGTTGTAAATTTAAATGGATATAAAATTGAACTCCATTAAAAAATTCTCGCTCTAGGATCCTATGATCTGTTGGTAGGCATGGATTGGTTGGAAAAACAAAAAGCAATGGTAAATAGCTTAGACAAAACGGTAAATTGCACATATGAGGTAGGAAAATCTATAATAGTAAAAGGAAAACGAAAACCAATATCTGTCAGATAGATTTCTGCATTGCAATTAAAAATAACAACAAGTAAAGGTTGTCAAGTATATGTTGTACAAGTTGAGGATTTGGGACGGAAAATAGAAAAAGAGGTTGTAGAAGACTTACCAGTAATCAAAAAATTTAGGGACGTATTCCCAAAGTAAATCCCTCATCTACCCCCTAAAAGAGACATTGATTTTTCCATTGAGCTAGTACCAGGAGATACTCCAGTTTCCAGGGCACCATATAGAATGAGTATTCATGGAATACTAGAGCTAAAACTTCAATTTCAAGAATTATTAGACAATGGGTACATTAGAACAAGTGTGTCTCTGCGGGGAGCACCAATGTTTTTTTTCAAAAATAAAGATGGCACTTTCCAGATGTGTATAGAATACAAATAGTTCAATAAGTTAACTATCAAGAAACAATATCCTCTTCAAAGAATAGGCGATCTATTTGATCAAGTAAGCAGAGCCACCATATTCTCAAAAAATGAATTGAGATCTGTATTTAAGATGAAGACATCAACAAAACAACATTCAAAACTAGATATGGACACTATGAGTTGTAGTCCTACCCTTTAGACCCAAAAATTCTCCCTTTACATTCATGTGTTTAATGAATAGTGTTCTGCATAAATATCTATGTATGTTTGTATTCGTGTTCATAGATGACATTTTGGTATACTCCAAAAATGAAGAATAACACCAAGAAAATATTAGAATAGTACTTCAAACCCTTCGAGAACATACGGTATATGAAAAAATCAGCAAATGTGAATTTTATAAGAACAAGATCCAATATATGGGTCATGTCGTTTCTAAAGATGGATTAGTAGTAGATACGAAATAGGTACAAGAAATAATGAATTGCATTGTAACCACATATGTACCACCAATACGATAATTCATTGGTATTGCCAGATACTACTATAGATTTTTTGAAGGATTTTCTACATTGGCATACCCCATTACTTCATTGTAGAAAAAATGAGTGAAGTTTGAGTGGAAAGCAAAGTGTCAAAGTAATTTTGAGAAACTAAAGCAAAAATTAACGACTGCACCTATATTGAAAATTGATGAACCAAACATGGAAATTGTAGTATGTACCGATGCTTTTATAGAGGGTCTCAGAGGAATATTTCTGCAAGACAATGTAGAAATAGGTTATGAATCACGAAAAATAAACAAAAATGAAAAAAAATATGCAGTATATGAATTATAACTAGTTGTTATTATACATGCACTAAAAATGTGGAGACATTATCTATTGGGAAAGAAATTTATATTAATGATAGATGACATAATTTTAAAATATTTCTTCGCCCAACTAGCCTTAAATGCCAGAGAAGCAAGGTGGTTAGCTTTCATTAGTGAGTTTGATATGGAAATAAAACACATAAAAGGAAAAGAAAACAGAATTGCAGATGATTTGAGTAGACATCCTCATAAAATTTTGACATATACAGGAAGTAATGTAAAGTTTGATGTAGAGGAACATATTTAAGGAGTATTGTCACAATATCCACAATATGTAAACTTGAATGAAAAAATACAACAAACAAAAATTGCAGGATATACCATAAACTAACAAGGACTAATAAACTACAAACAAATATTGTATATTCCAATGGTAACATCTTTAAAACATGAAATATTAGATGAATACCATAAGAGACCTTATGAAGGTCGTCCTCGTTATCAAAAGCTAATAACGACATTAATGAAAAACATGTTTTGGCCAGACATGAAGAAAGATGTAGCTGATTATTTAGCAAGGTGTTTGGAGTGTCAACAAGTAAAAGTAGAACATCAACATCCTGTAAGACTACTGAACCTGCTCCCTTTTCCAGAATCGAAGTGGAAAGTGGTTTCAATAGAATTTATTACTATATTGCAATGTACTGTGTATCAACATTAATCTATAATGGTGGTGGTGGACACTCTAACCATAAAAACACACTTTCTGCTAGTGCAATCTACTTTTCACACATCAAAAGTGGCCAATGTATTCATGAAAGAAATTTTTAAACTGCATGAAATTCCAAAAATGATTATCTCTGATAGAGATGCCAAATTCACATCATCATTTTGGAAAAAATTGTTTGGAGGAATGGGTACAAATCTAAACATACGTACAGTTTACCATCCTCAAAAACATGGATAGACTGAAAGAACCAATCAAATATTAGAAGACATGTTTCACATGTACGTGGTGGACAACCCCACTAAGTGGGAAGATTTTCCGCATTTGAAAATGTTTTCTTATTATAATAGTTAAAAGGCTTCAATTAATATGAGTCCTTTTTAAGCCCTGTATGGTAGAAAATTCCACACTCCACTCAGCTTGAGTCACCTAGAGGACAAATTAGTCCTTGGGCCACAAGAATTACATGAAATTGAGATAACGGAGAAAAGAATTCAACAAGGTATCAAAGTAGCTCAAGATCGTCAGAAGAGTTATGCAACAAGAAAATAATTCATATGGAATTCAAAGTGGGATACATGTTTATTTAAGGGTTAAGCCTCGCAAAAGTACATTTTATGCTGGTAGTTATGCTAAGCTAGCACCATACTACTATGAACCATTTGAATTTTTAGAGAGAGTGGGGCTAGCAGCTTATGAATTGGCTCTACCTAGTGATATTAAAGTTCATAATGTTTTCCAGGTTTCCTTATTGAAGAAGTATGTACATGACCCTAGTCATATGATTGACTGGATTGTGATACAGGTGGAAACCGAAGGGGAATTTATTCCAGAGCCACTCCGTATATTGGAGCAGGAAGAAATCGTGCTTCGAAATAGAATAGTAGCTCGGGTGAATGTGAAGTGGAAGCATCTTACACTCGAGGAAGCTACTTGGGAGTGACAAAATGAGATGAAATAAAAACATCCATCATTGTTTAAGGAATAAACAAAACAAATTAGATCAACGAGGATGGTGTTTTGGTCTACAGGGGGAATATGTAATAGGCCTATTTTTCATCTTTTGTAGAAAATTAATAAACCTAGAGGTCAAGTGGACCTAAGGAAATCTTGATGTGGACATATTATTTTGGAATTTAACAAATGAATGTGAAGTTTTATTATTGTATAAAGACTAGAGTAAAATTGAGGCCAAGAATTCAAATCCATGACGATGGACTAGAATCTTAAGCCTTTCCCAAAATTTTCTAGAAATCCTTGGAGAAAAAATTAAATAAAATTTAAAATTATTAGGTGTGAGAAAAAAATATAATTTTAGCCTAACTAAAGTGGAAACTTACTGAGAAGAGGTGAGAATAAAACAAAATAGAGGAAAAGCTAGTTTTAAAATGAGATTTTGTGGAAAAAACAAAAGCAAAGCCTAGGCTAAGGAAAACATCATCCCAAAATAGATTGACACAGTTATGGAAACAGGTTGAGGGAAAGAAAGATTAAATAAGCTATTCCTAGTATGACAAATGGGTTGTGTACACTAATGAAGAATTGGCCTCTGCTCGGTGGAGAGATGTGGACTAAGGTCAAGGTTTGGAAGAAAATAGTCTTTATAACAATGGTATGCACATTCTATGAAGTGTTTATGTTTTATATTCTTGTTAATGTTTATCTAATTCTGATATGGAATTTATAAAAACTATAATTTTATAAATTCTAACTTGAATTTATGTAAATTAAATTATAGAAATTAGGTGTATTATAGAGTGTTTAGTACAGAAAATTGAAGTGTCATATGTATTTGACAGAGATTAACTATAGAAGAATACAATTAATATTTATGTGTTGTTACATAGAATTAATTGAATTTAGGGACAAACATACAAAATCTCTAAACCCTTGGTAAGGGTCTAAATTTATTGTTTTAGCCCTACAAACTATCTGAATTTTCACTGAAACAGTTACAATATTTGTACTATGAAATTAGACATAATTCAGCTATAGTAATAGAAGAAAATATGAAACATAAAAGAAATTCTTAACAGAATATAATCTAGATATACAACATGAATAGTAATACATATATGAATGATAGATATAGAATACAAATTTAAATTTGAAATATAAATATAGAGATATGTTGTAGTATATGAATTACTATATATTTCTATCCATGCCAAAATTCAGTCACACCATTACGAACATGTAAAAAGACTAAAATAAGTAGTTGTATAAATTTTCACGTGTCAATCCTTTTCAATAAAATCCTCTACTGGAGACAAGGATTAAATAATATGGTTAAAATTCAGTAATGAATCCATTATAGAAAATTTTGTTTATAATTTCAGTAGGGTCATCATTTAAATTAAAAATACAATGTGTGAAGATGAATTATACATAATGCACAAAATGGTGGAAGAGCCTCCATTACTCTAACGACAGACCTGAAATTGGATGAAATTGATAGTCAATAACTTTGACTGTTGATAGCAAAGAATTATATCAGAGAATGAAATCGAGAAAACATGTAACAAACAAATAAATCAAAGTTAGAATTGTAAATTGACCAAAATGAAAAGGAAAATTTTAGAAAAACGTGTAGGAAATAGAATTACCTGTGAAATTATCTTCAGGCTGGAAGCTTTCTTCCTGTACATACAAAGAAAGGAACTATATTAATGACAAGTGGATAATAAGAAACTATTTAACTATGTGAAAGTAATGAATGAAAAAATGGGAAAACTCGATACTAACCAGAGGGAAGAGGTGTTCTGAATTGAATCAGTATTTTACATAGTTGAGGAAGACTACGAAATTCTGGAAAAGCGATATCCAGATTAGTTCTAGAAAGAAATTATTATAAATTAAGTTCATAATTAGATTCTGGAAGGATTAGTTCAGTTTCAATTACTCTAAATGCACTGAGTAATAAGATATAAAAATAGAAATCTTAAATGTAAATAGAGACAAATTAAATTCAGGATTGGTAATATATTAAAATAGAAAAAAAAACTTTTGTAAAGAGTTAAGATAAGTAGCAATAAAAAAAATAAATTTTTTGTATAGATACACAGTAAAAATTATAATTTTACCCATCCTCTTTTACACCAAGGAAATAGAGGAATACTTATAGGGTGGAATAAACCAAAGAAATGTTACCTATAACATTTAAAATCCCAATTGAGAATTTAGTGTCAGAATAAAACCCTATGTAATACAATTTCATAGCCTACGAAGAACAAAACGAAATGTAATTTCGTTTAAAATCAATATCTATTTCATAAAAACTTTAATTGGATATATTTGTAAAATATTAAATAGTTCAGAAGTCGTGGAGGAAACTACTATAATGACGCTGAACTTATTTAAATATTGCAATATGTAGAAAAGTAACGAAAAAAAATATCTAACACAATTTAGTGAGAAGTAAGAATCAAACCACTTACCATTATAGAGAGCATAAGATATCCCTGGTGGTGAAGGACGAGAAAGTCTCTCTTGCTACGAAGATGCACTATGTTTCCATATGAAAAAATACCAACATATCCAAACTAAACAGAAATGATAAAGTTTGAAAACAAGAATTCATAAAATAGAGGTATATAAATTTCAATTACAGTGAAGAAAAATTATACACAGTTGTTCTAAGTAATTCGAAGAGAGAAATCAAAACTTTAGGTATCGTATCTCTTTAAACTATGACTATAATGTCGTAAGAGTTATTCAGTGAAAGACTAAGAAGCCCAAATTCGGGGAAATTCCCATTCCGAGTAGAATACATACATATTATAGTTGCAGAGAGAATTTATTTGAATTCATAATCAAACGATTATGGTTAAGGCAAACATAAAATCCGTAGAGGTAAAACGAGAAATACTCCATCAATACAAAACACAAGCACGGAATGAAAATGTTTCAAACAGGTACAAATAGTAGAGCTAATAACCACAATGATGAATTATAAATCTTGTGTGTAAACCTGTCATTTCTTCAACTGAAGGCGAATCCATAAATTTCATTTTAGAAAAGGAAGTATACAAATTGGGAATTTTTATACCATAAAAATCATTCCAAAAAAAGAGAAACCGTATAAGGGTTTCGAAATTCTGAATCCAAGGGAAATTGAAAACCTACTAGTTCCATTCATAAAAATTCTTACCTCATCTCCTTAGTCATGAGGAATACACTAGAGATGAAAGTATTGAAGGGAAAATCCAATGTAATGATCTCCTGTCATAAATAATCATATTTCAAAATTAAAGCCTAAAAAAAACTGAAAGTATCTCTAGAGATACAACTAAATAAGTGGAATGCGGAATGATAAACATCCTTCCCTGAAACAAAAAAATTAAAATGCTAGTTTGAGAGTAGCATTGTAAATTCAGCCTTCCAGTGAGGTTACACAGTACGGGAATAGAAATATAAAGGGCATAACTATAATACTTTCACCATTCTCATCGAAATTCATGGAAAAAACCTTTGGATAGCTATATCTTTGTACATGGAGTTATCCAAGGAGAAAAGAAGCTGAATGACAAAAAAAATGAAAATATGAAACCCTAATGAAAGTCATTCAAGGAATGGAGAAATTTTGGATTAATCACAACCATTCATCACCACCATACAAGTGTCCTCGCAAGGACTGTAGCCATGTGATATGCAGGGTTAACTAACCAAAAATAAAAGTTTTATAAAAACAAAATGATAACATGCAGAGGCTGAGTAAATGGAGTATAGGTACAATCCCATCGCTCATAACTCGAGCTATCAATGTTCTGCCACCGAATTAAAACCAAATATTAAACTATGTTAATTCGAATTGAGAATTATGATGGGATTTCCATAGTATACCATATTTTAATGAATGTGGTGAGAACCTTATGAAATACCTTAAGAGTTATGCGTTTAAGCCTTCCTTGAATTTTATATGTTGTGGGGTAATATATCTATATATATATATATATATATATATATATATATATATATATATACACTCAATGAATATATATATATATATATATATATATATATATATATATATATATATATATATATAAACACGAGGTATGGTATATAGTATACATAAATTCTTATCCCACCAATGAATACAATGATAAGGTAGGAAACCATATGGGGAGTATTATGTAATTAACTCGTTGAATTATAATTGAATGTATAGGTAAATCGTTGTATGGTTAATATGCTCACGCGTATAAGGGTTTTATAATAGATGAAAGTTATAATTCATAAATTATAACTTGAATATAAAATATTTAAGTCCAATGTAAGGTTATAATAAGAGTAAATATATTTAATTACATCATACATTAGGTATGATAATGTACTTAAGAGGGTCCCTTTATGGATAAAATAAATAGGGTTCTTAAACATAGAATTAAATGAATGTGTGATATAAACCAATCTCTATAAGATAGAGTTTGAAAAAAAAATAAAAAAAAAGGTAGTCTTTAAGGTTGCACTGTTAGTGTAAAATAATTATGAATGACGAGTATGCCGAAATAGACTATTGATCATGACTAGAATTAATAATAATAATAATAATAAAATGGGTTAATTGGAGTTGTTACATAACTAATAAACCCAATGGTTTAATATTATAAACCAAGAAATTGGTCAACAAAATGGATAAATATTAAAAATATAGGGGATTAATAATTGCAAGGGATCAATATTAAAAACACAACATATTAATAAAGCCTGCAAATTAATATTTCAAACACTAAGGATTGATAAACTCATTTGATTATTAATATTATTAACCCAAGGGAATAATGTTTAGCCTAAGAGATTAATATTTAAACTTGATGTATATAAAAACCCTTAGATAAATACTATAAATCGTAAAATAAACATGGTTGACCATGCTTGATTAAAACATAGAGACAATTATTGTCACAATGCAATGTTGGGCGAAGAATTACCATGGTTGGGCATGGTTGATTTTATGTTCAGACAATATTTGTCACAACATGACATTCGGCCATGGAATATCTTGATCGACTACAACCGATGATGATTAGCATGGTCGCCCATGGTTGATTTCCATATCGATACAATTTTTTTCATAATGTGACATTAGACCATGCATTAAAATTAAAGTTTGGGACTAATATTTAACGCCTAATATTGGCATTTAATAAATTGAAGGCACTAATATTACCTACCCAAAGAATTAGAAAAATCAAGGGATCAATGTTATAAACTCAATGGGTCAACAAACCTAGGGAATTAATAATATGATAAACATAAAACATCAATAAAGCCAAGGGATTATAAATATTATAAAGAAAAAACATCACTAAACCCAAGAGATTATTAATATTATAAACCCAACATAATAATTTTATAAATATAAATTATTAGTAAACCAAAGTTATTAATGAATGATAACAATTAAAATTTTAAACTTAAGACATTAATAAGCCCAAGGGATTATTAATATTATAAACCAAAAGAACTAATAAGCCCAATGTTTTAATATTATAAACCAAAGGAATTGGTGAACCCAAGAGATCGATAAGCATAAGGGAATACATATTAGAAGCATAAGAGATTAATAAAGCCTAGGAATTAATATTTTAAATATAAATGAATGAGAAACTCACATGATTATTAACGTTATAAACTGAAATGATCAATCAATGTTAGGGATTGTTAATATTATAAACCCAATCAATTAATAAACTAAAGGATCAATAAACCCAATGGATTGATATTAAAAACCCAACGAAGTAATAAACTGTTAGGTCCCTATATTATTATTGTAGTCCCTTACGTTGTAGTGTATCCCCCTTATTAATATTGTTGTACCCATGTAGTCGCCATATTTTTATTATTGTGCCCCATAAAACCCTAGTATTCCTATTTTTGGCCCTTAGATTCTTACTTTTAGGTTAGCTAGGATTATATTGTGACCCCATGGACTCCTATATATAGAAATAAGGTCTTTTCATTTGAATCATCCAAGAATTGTTCATTTATGTAATATAAAGAAGGTCACTGCCTCAAAGTGGCCAATTTCTAAAGGGTTTATCTCTCTTTTCTTCTATTTTTGGAGATGGTTTCATAACATTTGGTATCAGAGATTTGGATTCTAGGGTTTCACTACTTTAAAAAGGTCATCGTGGAATTTTCACTATAAGTTTTTTTCTACGAAGGTTCAGATGCTAAAAAAAACCATTTGCGAAGGAATTGTAAGGATGTTTGTGTAAAAATTTCAAATCTCTGTTCGCAATAGTCTCAGAAATATGATCTGTGGAATTTAGGGTTTTTGCAGGCTCCCAAATTTCATCTCAACAAGGTGACCTTGGGAAAATCGTCATAACTCTCTCTCTGAGAATTTGACTAGAATTCTATAAAAAATGTATGAAATTACATGGACTGCAATTTTATGTTTATCAATTTCAAAGCTAATGGAGGAAACAATGACACGTGGCACTCTACAAGTTTTCTCTACTGAATAAGTCCATAATTAGGTCATTGTCAGAGATTGAAAATAAATTTTCCTTGAAGAATCCAAATGATGTCAGATATGTGGCATTGGAAAGAAGAATCAAAGGGCTATTACATGACTGATCCTTAAATATCAGGGATCTAAAATTACAGAGATACATTAGTTTCAATATCAATCTCCTAAAAAGAAATAAAAAGGTGTGTATTTTATTTCCTACTGCATAAGTATTTTTTGAAAAATCAGTTCGAAGTGATTGCAACGACATATGGAAGCATAGATATCAATATTGGGTTCTAAAATTCCCCTTAAAAATAATTCAGCACCCATTAAGCCCTCAGAAGGCTCTACTATGACTCATGAAGAGAAATAAGTGGAACATGATATATCAAAATTACAAGAGAAAGTACACCAAATTTCTCTCTCGCTAAGAGCAACAAAAATGAAATGGAAGTTTTGAAGAAAGGCATGGAAGCTAAGCTGGATGGTTTGAATAAAGGCATGGAATCTAATATGGATGGTTTTAAGAAAGGCTTGGAAGTTAAGATAGATGGCATGGAAGCTAATATGGATGGCATGGAAGATAACATGGAAGACATGAAGAATGAGATAAAAGCAGACATGGAATCTTTAAAGGAAGGTTTGAAAAAGATGATACAAGAAATTATTCCTAATCGTGAGAAGGTAGTACAGGAAACTCATGATGAATAAAAAATAAATGTTAATCATTATTTCATAAACTCTGATGTTGGATTGAAGACCCAACATATTCCAAATATGGATATGAGGAAGTTTGATGGAAAATATCTCGTAACATGGATACTATAGATGGAGCAATATTTTGGTATCCATAATGTGTAAAACACACAAAAACTACGCATTTCAACTTTACATTTAGAAAAAAATACATTGATATGGTATTGATGACTTTTCTCTTCTAAAAAAATTGTCACTAGGTAAATGTTTATGGAGTAAATGATAGCACATTCTGAGGATACAAAGAGAAACACCTTCTTTAGCCAATTGATAAATCTCAAACAAAATGGTTCGATGGTGGAGCACATTGAGGACTTCCAAAAACTGAATATAAGGGTAATTGATATTCCAGAGGAACACAATATTGATGTATTCATAGGGACTTTAAAGGATAACATCCAACATGAGGTTCAACTTTGGGAACCTGATTCATTGGAGAAGGCATTCAGGTTGGCAAGAAAAATTGAAAGTAAATATATGGTGAAAAGGAAGCCTACCAATAGCATCCATAAAGATGGAAGTGTTGCTAGTTCTAGACTTCCATAACCTACAAGGTTGACACCACAACAATTGGAAGCAAAAAGATCAAAAATGATTTTCTACAGTTGTGATAGAAAATACACTAAAGGTCATAAGTGTGCTGAGAAGAAATTATTTTACATAGATTGTGAACAGGAGGAAGAAAGTGCACAAGAAACTTCAAAAGAAGAGGATATACACCATGAACCAACCCTAGAGAAAGAAGAAATGAATCAGACCATATCCTGTAATGCATTCGCAGAAATTACCACTCCTCAAACTCTCAATATAGAAGGACATATCAAGAATAAAAAGGTAATAGTTTTGATTGATTCATGTAGTACCCATCATTATATTCATTGTAAGGTAGTCAAGAAATTGAATTACTTCCTATACGCAACACTAGAGTGTCAAGTGATGGTTTCAAGTGGAGGGACTATAAATTTCTCTGGAAGATGCCATAATATCAAGCTAACCATGGGGGAATATGTATTGAATATTGCAATTCTTTCTATTCATATGGGAGGTGCATATGTTGTACTAGGAGTAAAATGGTTACAATCTTCAGGGACGGTAGCTTTTAATTTTCAAAACAAATTGTTGAATTTTTTTTCAGAAGGAAAGGAAGTTGAATTATAGGGTATTGCAGGGAAGTTGAGAAAGATAATATGATCTAATTTCATGACAAATCTTCTGAAGAAGGAACAAGAAGGTGTAATGTAAAATTATGCTCACTAGAAGTTCCAAGATCAAAATCATCTATTTCTCCAGATCTCCATAAAGTCTCGGACAATCATTCCAAGGTGTTTGAAACTTCCAAAGGACTCCCACCTATTCGTGATCATGATCATATATTAATTTGATTCCAGGAAGTGTTCCTCTGAACAGGATACCTTACAGATATGCTTATGTAAAAAATATCAAAATTGAATGTATGATTGCAGAAATGTTAAAGGATGGTATAATTCAACCTAGTCAAAGTTCTTTCTCTGCTCCAGTAGTATTGGTGCATAAGAAGGGTGGATTAAGGCACACGTGTTCGGATTATAGGGAGTGCAGTAACCTCACTATTAAAGATAAATTTCCCATTCTTGTGATTGATGAATTATTAGATAAATTACATGGAGCAATTTATTTTACCAAGTTGGATCTCTATTCAGGATATCATCAAATTAGATTGAAGATTGAAGATATTCTGAAAACAACATTTTGAACTCGTGAGGGTCATTATGAATTTGTGTTCATGAATTTTTTCCTTACCAATGCAGCTTCTACATTTCAAAGGTTGATGGATTCCATTGTTAAACCCTTGGAAAATTTATGTTAGTATTTTTTGATGATATACTAATCTACAACACGTCTTGGAATGATCTTGTTCAACACGTTGACAGGTTTCTCAAACAATTGGAGGAGAAACAACTATATGCGAAAACCTCCAAATGTTTCTTTGGAGTACAAGAGGTGGAATATATGGGTCATATTGTATCTCAGGAGGGTGTTAAGGTAGACTCTAACAAAATTAAACCTATTAAGGAATGGAAAATCCCCACAACCATAAAGAAGTTGCGAGGATTTCTCAGGTTAACAAGGTATTATCGCAAGTTTGTTAAGAATTATGGGAGAATAGTAGCACATATAACAACATTATTGAAGAAAGATGCATTTCCATGGAATCCTAAGGAAACTAAGGTATTTGAACATATTAAAGAGGTAATGTTCCTGGCACCGGTCCTAGCTACAATAGACTTCACAAAAATATTTATTATGGAATTTGATGCCTCATGAAATGGAATTGGTCATGTTTTAATGTAGGAAGGAAGACCAATTGCTTCCTAGTAAATAAACCCTTAGTCCTGATAATTAACTAAGAACATATCGTGAACGAGGCCCAAGGGGAATTCCAAAAATCCTTATCTCCCAGCTTTGGTCAATCGACAGACCTGCAAACACTAGAGCAGTAGTGGTGCAATGTAACATACCCCGATGACCTCACAAGAAAATGCATGGAGTTAGGAACTTTTTTCCAACATTTACGAATGTGTAACATTATAAATTACTTTATATATTTCCACATTAACCATTTAAATGCCCTGCATCATCACTTAGAGAAATATTTAGTAAAAATCATAGTGAATTACACAGCCATTAATTGTCCTTGTTGTAGCATATTAACTTAAATTTCCTGCAATAAGTATGCATCGATCCCATGATCATTTTAATTCAATTAGTAGATCACCCAATTGATAATATCAAAATCACATCATGAAAGAAATTAACATCATGAAAATGACACAATGAACAATTACATAAATAGACATCGATATACCCTGGAAACCCTGTAGGGTGAAAACCAGCAAATGTTTAATTTTATTATTAAACGCTCGTGAGGGTTGTCACCCCTCACTCAATGGTTATAAGGGAGTCCATCCCTTGACCATTGTCATAAAAATTACATATAAAAATAATCTTAAATGAAACATAACTAGCTATAAGCTATTACAATCATCGTGATACGATTTACCCACAAATCATCAATCTCTGTCTTTGTAGTCAGACTCTTTCCTTCAGTGGATCATCGTACAATTGGAACTAGTAAACCTGCATGGACTAACAACTCTTTTTCAATGTTAAACTTGAAAATTCCTTTTCTCAAGACATCTTTCTTTTCTTCCATTGCTGTCCTCAGCACACTTGATATCATGATTATATAAAATATTAATACACCAATAATCAATATCTATTTATGACGCTTCAAAAAATATTTGTATGCATGTATAAAACATAACCACATTGACATTAGTTTCCTTATTTAACATCATTTCACATGCATTAGTAACAAATAAATCACTATCAAGCATCCTCTTTCTAACAAACACTAACAAAATCTTGCATGCACTTTCATATTACTTCCAAAAGAAAGCTAACATACTATATAATAATATTGTGCATGCAAATGCATAACAAGATTTCAAGGTAACTATCCCAACAAGAAATTTCTCTTTTTTCCTACTCTTATGTTTTATTTTCAAAATAGATTAATGCAATAGATGTTATACTTATGCATGTGAATACATGTTCTTTTCCAAAAACATATTTTCCACCCAATATCTATTCATAATGGTTATTATGTATAACAATGAAAATTCTATTTCAAACAAAGTTAACATACAAGTTATAGTTTTGTGCATGTAATAACATATCTTGTTCTTCCTGCATGTAAAACATATATTTCTTTCCAAAAGAAACTAAATAAATATTTCATGGAAAAATAAACACATTTCTTTTCCAAGGGTCGAACGCATACCACTTATTATTTCATGCATGCAAAGTGACATTTCCCTCTCATCCAAAAGATATAACCAATAACTATGCATAATAATATTCTCCCAAGTTAAAGCTAATACCATAGCTAATCCCTTTAGGTTTGAAAAATACATATTATTTTTCCAAAAAGAGGGCTAACACAATAAATAATATGTGATTTCATCTTCATTTTCTCTAGAAATATAATACTCAAAACTATATTTTTCTCATGCATACAAGAATATATGTTTCTCTAAATAATCTTACATAATAAAGAATGTGATTACCCTTTTTCCTCTCCAAGAATCTAATCCAATAATGCACACAAGGATATATTTTTCTCTTCTATTCATTTTGAAGAGTTTTAACACAATAATTATTTCCTTGCATACAATTATGTAATGTTCCAAAATAGGCTTAGTAGGGAATATCTTAAGATATTCCACTATGGAATCACAGCAATATGGAATTACAACAATAGATTTAAACCAGAAATAGACTGGTAGGGCATTTACTGGATGCATCACCTTCACAAGGAAGGGTGAAATCCAGAGGCTTCCTGGCCCGTTCCAGACTCTGTCTATAGAAGAATGGTGAAACACAGCAAGTGTGGAAATGACACACTCCTCTTAGATTTTGTTTCTCTTAGGAACCTTAGATTTATAGATCTAAACAATGGATCCAAAAGAGAAGAAAAAACCAAGCAAGGAAGAGGTGGGAAATTCCACTCTCAGGAAAATCTGCAACAGGCTCAAGGAGGATGCTGTATAAGAAATCCTGTGTGAAAATAATCCAGACCAGGGCTAGGTTCCCTTATTTTAGGCTGTGTGGGGCCTCCAAGAAAATTTTCAGAAAAATAAATGAGTTTAGAGGGTTTAAACAGATCTCCTACAATCAACACTAGTTGAAAATTAGCTAAAGGAGAGAGCTGATAAATAGAGAAACCCTCCTTCAGGAATTGCGCAGTTTCTGCTGGAAGACACTGGAAATTAGCCATTAGACTCATGTTATAGTATGGCATCAAGAAATCATATCTATAATCAAGTTATTTTGTAGAAGTGTTGGATTTACTTGAAGCAAGAGCAAGAATCCTTCAGAAATAATAACAGAAACAAATGGAAAAGCTGCAGAAAGACTTGAAAACATTTTATATGAGGAGCTTCAGCTGGTGTAGCTTAATATTCAGATCTACAACTGATATATGGCTGAAATATCAGATCCATACCAGATCTAGAAATATTCAGCCTTCTTAACAAGATCCCCTTGGGTTTTATCAAAATAATGCATAAATAAGTGTAGATCTAGCTTTTAATACACTGAACTTTTTATTGCAAATAAATTCAATCATTATAGAATCATGGCCCATATGCAAACAAAAATATTTTCAAAGAATATGGTTACTTATCTCTTGATGCAAGCTTGGAATACTCTCTTCCTCTTCCTTGGCTCCATTCTCCATGTATTCACCCCCTCCACTCTTCTATTTCCCTCATAGTATTATAATAATATGAATTAATTGAATTGAATAGATTTTATAAATCATAAAAGTATTCCAACCTTTTTCTAAATCATAAAAGAATTCCATCTTTTCTAAATCATAAAAGCATTCCAAATTTTCTAAATCATAAAAGTATTCCATCTTTTCTAAATCATAAAAGCATTTCAACTTTTCTAACTCACAAAAGCAATCCATAAATCTCTCATGCTTTCATTTTTAAAGCTATATTTGTTTTTTTCCTTGTGAGCAAATATCACTTTTCCATAATTTTTCCAAGTCTATTACTAATTATTTCTAAAACCAAGCTATTACTCATTATTTCTAAAACTCATAAAATATACCAAATTGGAAATATAATTTATTTCCATAGAATAAAATAATTAAGAAGTAATTCTTTCAATATTCTTATAATCAACAATTACAAGAATATTCTTCATGTAATATCAATGTAATAATAAATAATATTTAATTATTTAATAACCCTCATTTTATGAGAGTTTTTATGGTGGCTTACGCCAGGGATATTACATGCAAGGTCATTGACGTGACAAATCTAAAACAATGACAATTGAAATTATAAAAAAAAATGTATATCAGGTTCAATCTGTGGCATATACCTAGAAGAGTGGGAAACAAGTTGGTCGGAGAAATTGCTTCGAGCCTTCATACATAACAAATTTCATTTCTGTAAATAGAAATGAGGCCCGCGAGACATGATAAAACAACCTTACAGAAATTTTCATCATAAAACCCTTTCAGAATTAAAAACTGTTGCTAAGAAATAGATGACAGTGTTGAATAAGATTTTAACCAAAATTAGTTAATGAAACAAAGAAGAAGTGAAAGGGATTTGAAACAAACCTCCATGATGGAAAGTAACTAAGGTTGGATTATTCTCGTAAGAAACAACAAAACGTTAAAGAAGCCATTGGATGCTAGTCAACAAGAAAATACGATGAGTTGCAGAGCCAGGAATCGATTTCCGTTGGCGGGACAACTGACTGACCGAACAGGAGGATGGGGTTGGTGGTTACCCTAACCATCCCATCCTGAGCCCACACCGTTTATCCCTTGGATAAGGATCAGACAGTCCAGATGAATCCAGGACGAAGCGCGGGTAGAGTACAACGAAATGAGGACAGGCGTAAGTGTTACAAATAACTAGACATGCAAATCAATAGCAATCATTAACCTACTTAATATCAATAGTACCGTCATCAAATGGGAAATAAATATTTATGCTATGAGATCTACTGTCGACGGACATTAAACCATGTATTCAATAGATAATCGGTGGATCATGAATACTACAGAGGACTTTAATCTGTGCTGTGGGAATCCCAATTGGGATGACCAAATACATATAAACCATGTAAATAATGTCAACCAAACGTGGATTATGGTATGTGAATTTATTTATAAATATATGGTTAGACTATAATCATGTATGTTAAGCATAAATTTAATTCCTTGATGAATACATGAGGGTTGGATATAATTAGTTGTCAAGTGTAAACAATGATTTCATAATTGGTTTACATATGGCTAGGGGAAATTATGGTCAACCGTAATAAGAAGTTTTTTTTTTTTTATTAATATGAATATATTTTAAGATGTATGGATGTTACATACTTAGTGTATATTGCAATTTCAGTTCTAATTAATGTGTAAAATTTGTCTTCGTCTCATGTTTTTTTTTTTGTTGTTCTCTGTCTATGTTGTAATTTATCTATAATAAATTCCAGTTCTGATTAATGTGTAAAGTTGTTGAGTTCTAATTTCTTATAAATACATTTTAATAATTTATTTTTTAATTAATTAAATATATATATATATATATATATATATATATATATATATATATAATTTTTTATTTTACAATTTTTTTTTTATTTTTCTTAATTTATATTAGATTTTCAATGTAAACTCTATGAATCAATTTTTGAAATTATTATATTTAAACTCAACATTTTTTCATATATGATTTATCTGGGCAAGAAAATCTGAGACTAGCGAGATGCCTACTCCATTTAATGCACACTCCGGAGAAGTTTAACCCACGAACCAAAGAGGCTGAAGCGTCAGCTTAACCTCGTGCTCTCACCAACAACCAGGCAAAGCTGCACGCCTTGTTTTCCTTTCTCATTAAAAAATTGTGGGGTGTTTAATTCAGTTTTAAAAATTTTATTTTTTTGTTAATAATTATTCTGTTAATAATTTTTAAATAATATTTTAGAATACTTGCAAGAGTAGTTATATTGCTATTTACTTTTGAATAATTTTACCAATTATTTTTATTTATTATTTATTTTAAATTGTTATTTATTTTAGAATATTTTTATTGATAGATATAGTAGTTATAATTATTTTTATTTATGATTTATTTTAAATCATTATTTATTTTAGAATATTTTTATTAGTAGATATAGTAGTTATAGAATATTTTTATTAAGAGTTATAGAGTATTTTAGATTATTAGTAGTTATATATTATTTTAAATTAATATTTTTATAGGTAATTATAGATTGCTAGAATAGCTTTATTAATAATTAGAAATTATTATTTTTAATTATATTGTTTAATTCAAAAATATTATATGAATACTAAGTATGATGTTTTGGGTATATGGTATCTGTAAATAAATATATTAATTCATGTTATTGTAACAAAATTTATTTACAAATTAAATTACAAATGAAAAATCTTCAGATAACTTTGTTAAAGTGAATATATATATATATATATATATATATATAATAGTTTCTAATAATAATAATTTACAATAAAGTTATTATTTACTTAATTTTAATAATTTAATAATTTTAGCTATTTAAAATATATAAAGAAATAAATATTTTCATGAACATCCATTTACAAGTAATTAAATTGTAATAATTCATATCATATTATAAATATAATTGATTATTAAATTATTGTTGTTTCAAGGGTCTCAATAAAATAAAATATTTGTACACCATTTGTTATATGTTGTCTTTTTAGATATTTGAAAGCATTATCGCTTATGCATGAAGCTTTATTTTAATTTGGGTTTTAAATCATGTTTTTTTGAAAAACGTGAATCACATATTCCATACATTGTGATTGGAGAGGATGCAATTCACAATTTTTTCTTTGAACTTAGATTTGAAGTCAAAAAGCTTTTGTTGTTGTACATGAGGTTGCAACTTGTAAAGACTTGAAGAAATATGTATTGGTATTTTTCTTAAACCCTTTTTGCTCTTCAATTTTGAACTTTTAAACCATTTAGATTGTTGTTTTAATCCTTTTCTCCATAGGTAGTTGCAGGTCTCTTGCATCTCTCTCTTATTGGAAACCGGTGTGATTTCCTGACTCTTCCCTACATTGATGAAGTTGTTGGTTCATTTTACGTTATTGTTGTTATTCAAACCATTGCAAACATACATAAGAAATATTTTGAGTTAATTTGATTCTATTATGATATATTTTGTTTATTGCTTGTTAGCACACATATGGTTCCGATTCTGTACGAGAAATATCTAGAGAATGTCAATTCCTTTCTGCACAAAGTATCTGTGAAAGCTAAGCAGCATGGAAAAGTTATTGATACCAAAATTTTAGAGAAAATCCCAAGGGGTCCAACCAAGGATAAAAAACATTTTTAGGGATTTTCCTTTCTATGAGGCAAATTTTAAAGGAATTTTTGAATTGTTAGATATCATGTTTTTTTTAAGTGGCTTTTGATGGTAGTCCTTGGCTGGAATGATTACAATTATGGTTTGTTATCTAGGTGCTATTGTGCTATAATTGAATTTTATTGTCCTGTTTATTTTGTGTTTTTTATTTCTTATGAAATTATAACAGTTACATGCATTTCTTAGAACTTAAAAGGCTTGCAAATATGTGATGTTTATGGATTAGGTATGAAAAATATCATGTCATTTACAGGATTTAAATTCTCAATATGAAAGGCATACAGATACGTTGAAGAGGACGTTTATGATTTTGGAAAATCAATAATATCATTTATTTTTTTATTTTGAGTTTTCTAGCCAGTAGAGTGTATTTTTTTTGTCTAAGAGATTATGTGTTGCAAAAATTATTTCCTAATAAACATGCCAATAATATTAATGACTCTCACATTCCATGTTTGTTCATCAAACATAGTTTCATTCATTTTAATCTATCCAACATGAGAAAAAATAAGAACAATAATTGCACTTGGTTCTAATATTGATAATATATTTCTTTCCAACATTTCTATAACACATTTCCATTAGGAAAAAATCAATTTAGGACTTGAAATTAAAACAAGACAACAATGTATTTACTCTTTAGGAATATTGAATGAGGTCTCTACTTATGGTATACTTAGTGGAAAGAAAAGGTTCTAACACAGAGAAGGACAAGCTAATGTCTGCAAATAGGTTGGATGGCAAGAAGGGTTCAAGAAAACAATATGTTTCTCATGATCATCTTTAATGTGTATATTTGTCTTGAAAAATCTCTCTAATTTAGTATTTGTCTCTAATTTTTATCTGACATTTTATTAATCTCCTATTTCACATGCTCATTGTAATGGGGTTCATATAGTATGACCTTTTTTGATCAATTGGCACCCAAAATGAAACTTGATCTTCTTCTCCCCTACTCACCAACCATTCCTTTAATTTTAGTGAAACTGTGAGGAAATAGATCGTCATACTCATGGAGAAAATATACACTATGCGTGACTATCTACTCAGCCGAGTATACTTTACATGCATTCAAACTAGAATGGAATTGAAAACAAATTGGTTGATAAAAAATGTGGTACCACGTGAGTTTTTGTTCCCCCTACATGTAGAGAACTTTTCTTCTCTACTCATTTCTTAAAAAAAAGCACAGTAATTCAACCTTTAGATCAAAGATAATACCAAATAAAAAAAAGGAAAAAAGACAAACCAGTTTGTAATTTAATGTATTCATATTTAAATCCAAATTCTAGCTCAATTGGAATACCAAATTGAAAGGGAAAAAAGAAAAACTCGTGTTTCCATGATTATTGTATGCAACAACAAAATAAAGAAAACAATAATTATTTCTTACTTTTATTTTTTATTACTTATTTCTCGGTTATTTCTTACATGGAAGACTCCATATAGTCTTAATAGAGATCCACACACTGGGCTAGCCATTGATAATACACCCATTACTGATACTTATAGAAATCGTGCCTTCAAGTGTGATTGCATCTTCAACAACAATTCCACTTGTCATGTTGTGAAAATTTAAAACTTTTTGCAGCTGTACTATTTTGATTTCTTTTGATGTCTATTTAAGTTAGGTTCAATGCGCTGTTACACTTCCAGTGAACATGAAGTTGTGTTTATTTATTTTTAGATCTCATCCCAAATTGGTCTCTTTTGAAATTATAATTGCAAGACCCAAGTATCCTAATCCATTAATTTTTTTTTCTTGCAGGAAATCCTATGTAATTGACATAACAGGAGAAATTCTTGCAGAATTGGATAGGTTGACTTACCTCCTGGATTAGTACTCTTTCTTATTTTTTAGTAAACTGAATGTTGTATTGTCTAATGGCTACAGGGAATTGTATTTTTTTTCAATTAAAACTTGTGGAAAATAAATAACATATCATAGTGGATGTTTCTCAACATTATTGTCTAGTGACAAAATGTTACAGAGTCACAAGCTCCTACAAAGAACAAGGTCAGACAGGTGAGACTATATTATTTTATTCAACAAAGAATTGATGTGTCATTTTCTCTAGGTCCCCACCACATATTCTAGAGATTGTGTCTCTAAAGAATGCAATTCACAATCTTGCCTATGAACTTAGATTTGTAGTGAACAGAAATTTTGTTTTTTTACATGAGGTTGCAACTTGTAAAGACTTGAAAAAACATATATTGATATTTTTCTTAAACCCTCTGTGCTCTTCAATTTTGAACTTTTGACCTGCTTGGGTTGTTCTTTTAATCCTTGAGGTCAATAGATAGTTGCATGTATTTGGCTTCTCTCTGTTATTTGAAGATGGTGCGAGACCACTCCTAAACACAAATTTCCAATTTCAATATTTGTAACAAAATCTTCTATATGTGAATATATTATTTTGGGTTACATATATGTGTATTGATGACAGTTTGGTGATACAAGTGGGTTAATCCCTTGGAATTGCCTCTTCCATGCATATTCCGAGCATTTCTACTTGTTGATCACTCTTATTATCTATATCATTGAAACATCCATGATCTAGTTTCATGAAAGAAGATTTCACCTTTCATTCCATCGTGATGGCTCATTCTTTGCAACATTTTCTTTTTTCTACACTAATTTTTCCTTTGATACTGTCCTACAGAATTTCTTTTGCAACATACAGTACAACTCCAAGTTTTGATATCAAACTCGACCAAAAGAAGCTCCTCATCATATTGGTTTTTGCCACTCCATTTCATCTCAAACATGCGGAGCGTTTAATAGTGTGACCTGTTAATTGTCAAATGCGTCGACTATGTAACCTATGGATGGTTACATGACGTGGACTTTAAACTGCCCGTGAAGGAACATCTAAGTTTATAAGCAATTATAAGAAATTTTTATTGAAACTTGCCCGAAAATAATCTATTTTTCACTGCCAAGTTATCGTCGGCTATGATAAACATTCACTTAGATTTAAACGCAAACCGATAGAAATTCTAAAAAGACTCTTGCAATAGGTTTAGACAAAACGTCCGCATATTAATAGTTTATTAATTAAAAGGAAAAGTATATAACTATCTAATGTCAATGATAGCGTCAATGTGTTTGTGACCATCACACATTGACAATATTATTTGCACGCAGAAGGTGACAAGGTTTTATAAAATCGCCCCATCTGCTTTGTTTCACGAGTTCCCCGCAGCAAAATTCCTTCCATAAACGAAGGAATACATCGGCTCTATACCATGTGAAATATATATATATATATATATATATATATATATATATATATATATATATATATATATATATATATATAGATAGATAGATAGGCATAAAAAAAAAATATTTCAATTAAGAAATTCAAAAATAATGATGGTTAACATACTTTTGTTATGTAATTCTTTCATTAAATGATATATTAAAATAATAGTTACAATATCTACCATAGGTATAATTTATTCTATGTTTTGTTGATATAGAATATTTAAAATAAAATATATTAATTAAAAGAAATAATGTAAATTATAAATAAAATATTTTAATGTTTTTTTTTTTTTTTTTTTAAATAAAATTTTTATATTATTCGAAGAAACTATTTGACATGGATATTGGATATTTGAGTGTGGCATTAGAGGGGGCGCGACTCTTTTAAGTAAATGTTGTCTGCTGTTCAACCACAAAACGATAAGCTTGAGAAAATACATGAGAATCAAGGAAAGATATGGCTTGGATACCTCTCTATACATATTTGAAACCAATACAAAAACCAAATATCCATGAAGGGATGACTTTAAAACTCTATCTCCCATTGAAGCATTCACCAAACAAACCATATGAAATGATTATTAAACCTCACTGGGAGCATTGCCAAGACCTGTATCATTAATAGGTAAAGAGCCTTTAAGCACTACTTTGATTACATCCATCAATTATGATGAAAACCCAACAAAGCCAACCTAGAAAAAACACAACCTTCCACAAACAATGTAATATGTATACCACCACAAGCATGTAACAAAATGATAATACCAAAGACCAAAAAAAGTGCCAAAAGAACCTCACAGAAAAATAATGTTTCGACCAAACTACATCATAGTTATCTAAAGACAAAGAATCCAACAAAAAAATTGAAGAGAGAATACTAGAGACATTGGATAAGCCCCAGACTTCGAACCCAGCACCCATGCTCACTGATCATCATATGAAGACAAAAGACCTTTCATTTGAGCCACTAGGATCCATCAAGTCCCCACCATAGAAGTCACAGGATATACGAATTTCCACAAGTGCCTAATGAGCATCAATTTTGTTAAGACAAAACCTTTGATTCCTCAACATCCTGTTAACATTGTCTAGAGAGGTGAAGGTGTTGTATTTGTCCACTTTCTTCTCCATTAGTGCAACGCCTAGTAAATTATTCATTTTGAAATGAAGATCTACTAAGTTTAAATAGTGTTTCCTCCTGCCACTAGTGTTCCAAGGAGCGAAACAAAAAATGACACACCCTCTAAGAGATTAGAGTCTGAAAGGGACTTCCTTTCCTCTCCTACTTTTATATGTAGATCATAGATTTCCTTATGCATCTCAAATGAAACTACACTAAATATGTAGCCACTAAATCTGCATGGGAAAACAACCTTTCCCTTATTATCGAGGGTGAGCTCTTCCACCATCTCCCCTCCTACTCGTCATCCTCTTCCTTGGAGAAATCATCAAGTCTCAGGGAGGAGAATATGTAACTCTAAAAGGATTTCCTCTACATGCAAAAGGACACAAAAAGTAACTCGTCCCACCATCTTCGATAGAAAAAAAATAGTAAAAAAGATTCACAGTAACCCCATACAAAATACTTGACTTTAGTCAAAGACCCACCAGAGAGGGAAGTGAATAAAACTTCCTGAGTCGGAGACTCCTCAACATTGACCATTAAACAAGAAAAACACAACTTAGTGAACAAGAAAATTCGATACCCAATATAAAGTAGACAAGCCTAATTCCCACACCACCCACTTAGGCACAAAAAAAAAACCCTCCGAAGCCGATTCTCTTAAAAGCTTCCACCTACTACGGGATACACCCTCCTAACATCAATGGAAAAAGATAGAAGACAGAAACTGAACCGAAACTAAAACAATGTGCTTGACATAATCCCCATGCCCAAGATTAAAATTCATTCACAAAGCATTATACTCAATACTCTTAGGACTAGACCCTCGAGAGGACCTATGTAGGAAACTTAATAGACATGTACGAAGGACATCAATGAGAATAGATAATTTACATATGGAAAACCCTAATACGACCTTTGCAATGGATACTTCCACCAACCAACGACACTAGGCTTTGAATATGTCTCTCTCGGCGATGCTCTAATTGAATAGAACACCTTGAAATTCCTAGTTTCCTAGCATAAAAATTCACTACCCACAAAACCTAGACCTTGATACATGCCCACTTTAGTGAAATACTTCAAGCAGGAGACCAAGGACATTACCTTGGCTCCTTCCCTTGCACCACAAATGAGCTTGTCAACCATCAGAATGCCTACATAAACCCTGCACCAATTGTGAAGTTAAATGCCCATGCTTCTGTGGCTCCATCTATAGAGTTCCATCATAAATGTGTAAATATGAGCTCGAGCGTGGTGGGAATTTGGTCCCATGCCCGGGTCCATCTATATTTACATCCCCATTAGTGGATTTCAATGTCCATATTAAATAACATAATCTTATGTCAATTTTATAATGAAAAAATAAATTACTTTAAATTAATAGTTTTATTATATTTTCACTTTCCATTATAAGAAGTGCAATTTATTTGATTCTTGATATGAGATATATAATATTTCGCAATTTCGAATAATAAAAAACCGTTTAATGTGAGTTATAAGTGAAATATTTAAATATCGAGGGTAAGTTAAATATTTTAACGTTAATATATATAAAAAGAGTGAAATATATATAAAGGAAGGAATATTTAAGTGCGACTTTTGGGACATTCTAGCTGATTTATGGCTCGCATTTGGCAAAAACAATTGTTCCCAAATCTTGATTTGTGTTGTTTAGACTGATTTTTTTTTACTACATCTATGAATTTAACACCCTAAAAAACCCCTCTATCACTCCTATTGTGAAGATATTACCTATAAAAATTTTGATTTCGATGAATCCATGTTGGATTTTAGACAAATTAGATGAGATAATAAAATGGAAAACTTTCCAAAAAGTCACACTTAAAAAATACTCTTATATAAAGTTTCTATCTCGTTAATAGGTTCCTTATGATTAAATGTATGATGGATATATATTTTCTACTTCCAAATATGAGAGATGATTGATATATTACTATTTTAATATGGAAAATATGATTCATAAATAAATTATTTCTTTGGCAAATACATATATATGTTCATTGTAATTAAAAAAAATTATTAATATATTGTTAAAAAACAATAGAAGTATAAGCTTTATATTTAAAAAATAATTATACATTTTAAAATATTTAAAATCTTCACTTAATAGATTGAAAATTAAAATGAATATATATAAATATATATAACAATTAAAATTAATATAAAAAATAAGATCATATTTTTTTTAAAAATTTGATAAATTAACAATATTTATATCACGTTCTTTCAAATAAAAAATAAAAAACATCTAAATTATATATCTGAAAAATTAAAATTTTCGAAAAAATGGCAAAACTTATGAAAACAATTGTATTTGAACTCATTTATGTGATATATTTTAAATAAATATAATTTTTTATTATCAACTTTTAGAATTAAAAGTACATATTTTATCATTTAATAAAGATTTATTAGAAATTATAGTTAATATCAAAAATATTTGGATACATGTGTTGATTTATTAGTATTATGTTATTGTGTTTGTTCCTAAAGAAATATTGAGAAAATAATATTTATTGTAAATATTGTTTTGTTTCATTTTGACTTTTTTAGGATATTAATAATTATTAGGTGGGTGGTAGGGATTTAACCTCTAAGAAATATTATAAAATATTGTTGGTAGTATTCACAAATCAAATATTTTATCCTTAAAGTAGTTGTGCCATTTTCCTCTTATAATTAAATTGATTAATTGCACCTAGCCCAGTACCGTAGATAGGTTCTATTGTAATGCAATATATAGTTGTTGTACGGCTTATATATATATAAAGATTTGATTGCGCTTGCAACTTGGTAGAATAGAAGGTAAGATAAATCTATCCTAATAGCTAAAAATATTATTAATATTTATATAAATTTCACATCTGTATATAAATAATTTTATTTCTAATTTTATTAAAACCTTAATAATAGAAATATTTGCACATATATATGGGATATCTTTTATAATATCTTTTTATATGACATCCTTTGCATTGGTTATATATATAATTTAGAAAATAGGTTTGTTGTAAATATTGAAATTTTATATGTTTATTAATTAAATTTAATATGAAATTTTGAAATAAAGTAGTTAAAGAAATGAGTTATTATTTCAAACTATTATTATGTTTCTTATTTTATCTTATTATTTTATTTTTTAAATGTACATGTATATATTATTTTATTATTTTTTATAACTAATATGATATTATGTTGTTAAATTATAATTATTATAATGATTATAATTAGAGTAATGTTTACAATAATTTATGAAAAATACATATCTTCTTTACAATAAATAAAATTAATGAATAAAATATAGATTGAAATATTTCAATAATTTTTTTTTTTGTAAATTTGGTAGTGCCTCTCTATTCATTCATATAAAAAAAAAAAACAAGAAGCTACACTATCAGATTCTATGCTTGGTAGCCTCAACCTACCCGAAAGAAACAAGGTTTGTTGGCCACCTCAAAGAGTTAAAAGACAACCAAAATTGAAACAATTTATCATGTCTCTAAATGCCTTATAAGATATATTATCTACTATATCTTTTCACATACTAATAAAAAAGTAAATGTTATCCGCCCATTTCATGTTCCAACAAAAAATTAGACTTCTAGAATTACTCATTTGAAGATTGAATAGGTGTAGGATCCTTAACACTTGATCTAGGCATATATACTTGATGCATACATTGGAGTTGATGTTCGATTCAACCTAGACACACATTATGGTGATGTATATGAAGTTGTATTTCCTTAATATCTCTATGCATATCACACGATATGGAAGTTTCCTTTAGGTCTCCTCCTACCTCTTGAACTTCTGCAGTGACCTTTTCCATTAGAAACTTCATTGTCCAATAGAAATGGATAGACTGCTTGAACAATGATAATCTAGCTCTTGTGTTCTCAAGATCAATCACCATAGGTTCTATTTCCTCATCTAGAATGTCTTCCTAAATTTTGGCTCTGATGTCTCGCTCCAAACATGAAATCAAGACTTTTTACTTGTCTTCGTGTCCCCATAACATAGGCATGAAGTATGTTTTCCATGATTTCCTTACCAGGTTTTCTTCCTCATTTGATGGGACCCACCTTCTCCTTGTCTTTGTCCTTTCTTATATCACCAAATGGGCCTCTTTTTCCAGCATTTCCTTTACCTACCTACACTTTCACCATTTCATTTCTTGGTGGGTGTCCCAGTAGCTATACTTTCACCCAAATCCACTCTACGGTTCTCACCCGACGTGAAGAGATGAGAGGATGAAATAAGCTAGTGGGACTAATACATAGAAACAAAGAAAAATCACTATTTTTATTTAGACTAAGTAATACCCTCTCTTGTCTATTGAGGGTCATCTTTTTCCATCCCAAAATATCCCCATACTAATAATTTATTAATTAAAAAAAAAAATATAACATGAAATAACATAGAGCCATCTAACACATGATCTATTATGCACTAAGAGGGATCAAATATGAAGAAGTGAAAATATTCTTTTTGGAGTGTAGAACTTCAGAAAATATTTGCACATAGAGGGATTTGATCCCTATTTTCCCTTAATAAATCTGATGTTAGATGGATCTAAGGCATGATAGATCTAATGTTATATGGATCTAAGTTGGTTGTAATTGAGGGCAACAATGTCACATTTTTAGATTTTCATTATTCTATCTATGTTTGAGATTGACTTAAAAATTCACATTATATATCCTTTGCTTGGCATGACCATATCATTCTCTTGGTTAATTTATTTTGTGTTGCTTTACTTGAATGGTTTGTACATATGTGTTTGGATTCTTTGAGTGGTTTGTGATTTTACTTGTTTTCATTTGGATGGTAATGTTTGTGAATGTTACGATTGTTGTGTTATATTTTTATATGGGTATGTAATTTTCTATTAATAATTAGTTGGAGATGAACAAGAGAGACATATTTTTCAATATTTTGCAAGAGGATTGGTACTCCACATGTATTTCATTTAATTTTAGGTATCACAACTTATGACAAATAATTAATTGTAAATAGTGTTGCTCTAGATATATCTTGATGAGTAGTTTTAATAATTTACTAAGTCAAGATTACTCTTGAAATAAATTGTTTCTTTGATAACTTTTGAAATAATTTATTTCCTTCAATAATATTTTGATGATTTTTTTTATCGATAGTCTATTTTGAAAGTAAAGAAATAATGTATTTTTGAATTTTTTTTAATGACTGGGCACATTTATAAAATATTTACATCCAAAAATTTATTACATCTCTTTCAAGAATATTTTGATTTGTGTTGAATGATTAAAAATATATATTTTCCTCTTATAAAATTTTTTAATACATTGTTTTACGAAATTATGTATTAGTTATTTTGAATATACTTTGAATATATGTAACTATGATAGCTAATTAATTCTTAAAACTGTCCCTATAGGTATTACTAAATATATCTCCCTTTCCCTTCTATTCCTCTCTCTCCCTTTTATCTCACTTCCATTTTTCTCTCATCTCTCCCTCTCTTTGTCTCCCTTATCACTCTCTCTCTCTCTCTCTCCACATTTATCTCTCTATATCTTTCTTCTTACATCCCTCTATCTCACCCTCCCTCTCTCCTTCACTCTCTCACATCCTCTCCCTCTTCCTTCCCCTCTCTCCCTTCGTCTCCCACCTCACTCTGTCTCCCCATCCTCTCTCTCTCTCTCTCTCTCAAAATCAACCACTATCTCCCTCCCTCTCTCCTTATCTCCCCCCTTCCTTCCATATCTCCTTCTTTGAGTTTAAAAAATAACGATGCTTAGCGTACTGTTTAGTATAAGTTATGTAATTATTTCATTATATGAGATTATCAAAATAATATTATTAATATTTATGTTATGTTTAATTAATTATATGTTTTGTGGAAATGTAATATTTAAAATGAAAATATATTAATTAAAGAAAAATAAAATAAACTATAAATAAAATATTTCAATTGTTTTTTTCAATTAAAAACTTTATATTATTCAAAGAAACTATTTGACATGGATATTTTTTTTCATTTAAAACCTTTATATTATTCAAAGAAACTATTTGACAAGGATACTTGAGTGTGACATTAGACAGAGGGTGTGACTCTTCTCAGTGAATATCCTCTGTCGTTCAACCAAAACATGATACACTTGAGAAAATACATGTGAATCAAGGGAAGGTATGGTTTGGATATCTCTCCATACATATTCGAAACAAATACAAATGAAAATATCCAAGAAGGTATGACTAAATATCTCTCCCACCAAACCATGCACGCAACAAACCATTTGAACTTACTATTACACCTCACCTAAAGCATTTCCAACACCTGCACGATTGTTAGGAACATCCCTCTAAGCACTTCTTCGATGACATCCGCCGATTATGACTACAACCCATGAAATCCAACCTAGCAAAAACACATCCTTCTGAAAGCAATGTAATTTGTATACCACTAGTAGCATATAAAGAAATGAGAATTCCAAAGTCCAAAAAAGTGTCAGAAGCACCCCACATAAACATAAGGTTGTGACAAAACTACCTCACTGTTATATGAAGACAAAGAAGTCAACAAAAACATTTAAGAGAATAATACTAGAGACATTAGTTAAGCCTCATACTTCCCACCCACCATCCATGCCCATTGATCATCATATGAAGAAAAAATCCCTTGTGCTCAAGCCGCTAGGATCCATGAGGTCCCAACCATCAAATCACACGATATATGAATTTCCAAAAGTACCAGATGAGAATCAATTATATTAATACAAAACCTTTGATTCCTAAATATCATCTTAACATCCTCTAGAGATTTGAAGGTGTTGTATTTTTTCCACTTTCTTCTCCCTTAGTGCAACACCTAGTACAGTATTCATTTTCCAATGTAGAGCTACGGAGTTAAAATATTGTTTCCTCCTACCATTTGTGTTTCAGGGACTGACACCAAAAATGACATAACCTCTAAGAGATTAGAGCCCATAAAGGAATTGTTTCCTCTCCTACTTTGATCTGTAGCTCACAATTTTCCTTACATGTCTCATATGAAACTACATTAAAATAACTAGCCACTGAATCATGGGAAAAGAGCCTTGCCATTATTATCCAGGGTGATATATTCCACCATCTCCGCTCCTACTCGCCATCCTCTTCCTTAGAGGCATCATCAAGTATCGAGGAGGAGAATGTATAACTCTAAAAATATTTACTCTACATGAAAAAGGACACAAAGACTTTCTCATCCCACCCTCTTCAATAGAAACAAACAAGTAAGCAAGCTCGTCACAATAACCCCATACAAAAAGGCTTGACGTTGGACAAAGACCCACCATAGACAGAGGAGAATAAAAATTACTTAGTGAGAGACTCCTCAAAATTGACCATTAAATAAGAAAAACATCACTCAGTGAACAAGCAAATTTGAAAACAAATATAAACTAGAAAAACACCTAATTCCCACACACCCCACTTTCTTAGCCACAAAAATAAACCTTGTGAAGCCAATTCTCTTAAGAAATTCTAACTACTATGATATCCACCCTCCCAAGATCAAGGAAAAGAAACCCAAGACAGGTCTCGAACCCAAACTAAAACTATGTGCTCAATGTCATCCCAATTCCCAATAAGACAATTCATACACACAAAATTATACTCAATATTGTTAAGACTAGATCCTTGAGAGTACCTAGGTAGGAAACTTAATAGACATGAAGGAAGGACCTCAACGAGCATAGATAATTTGCATATTGAAAAAAATGATATGAATTTTTCAATGGATACTTCCACCAACCAACGATACTAGTATTTGAGGATGTATCTCTCATTTATGCTCTAACTTAATAGAACACCTTGAATTCCTAGTTTCCTAGCATAAAAATTCACAACCCACAGAACCAGGACCTTCACATATGCCACCTTAGAGAAATATTTCAACCAGGTGACCAAGGATGTTACCTTGGTTCCTTCACTCAAACCACAATTGATATCTTCGATGATAAAAAAATCTTACATAAACCCTCCACCAATTGTGAAGTTGTATGCCCATGCATGTGAGGCTCCATATCCATAGTTCTATCATAAATGTGTGATTAAAAACTCAAGGGTGGTGGGAACTCTGTCCCAGGCACCAATCCGCCTATCATTACACCCCCTTTGGTGATTTCAATGTTCATATTAAATAACATAATTCTATGTCAATTTTATAAAGAAAAAAGTAATGTACTTTAAAAATAAGAAATTTCTTATATTTTCACTTTCTATTATAAGGAATATGTGTAATTTATTTGATTCTTGATATGAAGCTGATATATAATATTTAGCAATTACTAATAATAAACAAGAGTTTAATGTGAATTATAAATCAAATATGAGGCTAAGCTAAATATGTTAACACACACACACACACACACACACACACACACACACATATATATATATATAAAACTGAAGATATATTTAAGTGGGACTTTTTGGAGTTTCTCCTCAATTTATTGCTAGAATTAGGTAAAACAAATTGCCGTCAAATATTTATTTGTGTTGTTTAAACTTGTTTTTTTTACTGCATATATGAATTCAACACCCTCAAAAACCCCTCAGGAACTTCAATTGTGAATAGATAACCTATCAAACTTGTCATTTCAATGAACTCCTATTGCATTCTAGACAAATTAGATCAGAAAATAAACTCGAAAAATTTCCAAAGAGTCACACTTAAAGACTACTCTTATATAAAGTTATTATCCCATTAACATGTTCCTTATAATAAATATATGAGAGAGACCAACTATATCCTGCAAATATATATTTTCTATTTCTAAATATTAATGATAATTCATATATTACTATTTTAATATGGAGAAACTCAATCACAAGTAAAATTTTTAGTTGCAAACTATATATATTTCATTGTAGTTAAAAAAAATTATTAGTTTGTTGTTAAAAACCAATATAGAATAATCACTCTAAATATAACAAAAACTAAAACGAATGAAATCTCTTAAGATCATAAGATTTTCCAAGTTTTTTATTCTTAAAAAGAATTTCATTTTCAAATATTTAACATTTGTAAGTGATTAAAATGAATATATTTGAATACATATAACAATTGAAAAAAAAATTATCCTTTTAAATTTGATAAATTGACAATATTTTATATTATTAATAATTAATTCATGTATTTTCAAATACGAAATTAAAAACATCCTAATCTGAAAAAGTTAAAATTCCTTCCCTAAAAAGGCATAACTTATGAAAACAATTGTATTTAGACTCATTTGTAGGATAAATTTTAAATAAATATAAAATTTTGTAATTAATAGAATGTATTTTATGATTTAATAAATGTTTATTATATATTATAGTTAAAATAAAAAAAATTTGGATACAGGTGTATATTTATTAGTATTATGTTATTGTGATTGTCCTTGAATAAATATTTAAAAAATAATATCTACTGTAAATATTATTTTTTCTACTTTGATTCTTTTAGAATATTAATATTATTAGGTCGAGATTTAATTTCTAGAAAATATTTTAGAATATTTTTGGTAGTATTCATAAATCAAATATTTTATTTTCAAAGTAGTTTTGTCATTTTCCCCTTATAATTAAATTGATTAACTAGTAGATTATAAGTTAAGAAAAATCTTTCTTCATTGTTGAAAATATTATTTATATTTATATGAATTTCACATTTCTATATAAATAAATTTATCTCTAATTTTATTAAAACCTTAATAATAGAGATAATTACACATATATATGAGAGATTTTTATAATATTTTTTATATGATACGCTTAGCAATGGTCATATATAAATAGATAAATATATAATTTAGGAAATAAGTTTGTTGTAAATATTTTAATTTTATATGTTTATTAATTAAATTTAAATATGAATTTTTGAAATATAGTAATTAAAGAAAATTAAAGAAATGAATTAATATTTAAAATATTTATTATATTATTATTTTATTAAAGTTATATATATATATATATATATATATATATATATATATATATATATATATATATATATATATATATTATAACTAATATGATATTATGTTGTTAAATTATAATTATTATAGTTATTGTTATTAGAGTAATGTCTACACTCATTTATGAATACTATATCTCTCTTTTACAATAAATACAATACAGATTGAAATATTTCAATCTTCAATATGGAATTAACGATTAAATAATATATATATAAACTAAATATGGGACCTTTCTCAACAATTAATAGATTTACAGTTAATATAAATATATGTCGCAATGCTTATCGTATTGTATGTATGAGCTTCCTTTAGTGGTTCCAAGAGGTCACCTTTGTTAAAATGAGTTTTCTAACCTTGTAAGTATTCGTCGCACTCATTTGAAATATTTTGAGAATTGTTGCACAACTGTCGTCACAGTCGTCAGAAAGTGTATATTTGGTGTCGCACTTTTCATAATCGGCCGTAACATTTTTGTGCAGAGGAAAAATCATTGTTTGTATGTGATGGATAATAGATGTTATTTGAGTCATGAAACTATGTTGAGTGTGTCATCACAGTTGAATCTCATCATTGTTCACACTAACCTCATCGGTCCCGCACTTAGCCCTTTTTCAGAAAACTTCCCAACCGAGCTATTTAGCTTCACCCGAACTCCCCTGAGTTGTGTAATATGCAGTACCAGTCCTTTGCTTATGACCTTGCTACTTGGCAGTGCGTAGTGCGAAGTATATTCCTTTCTAGGATTGTTCCATTGCATAGTTTCTATGAGCAAGCCTTGACCGTGACCTCCATAATTACTCAGTCATGGCCTTTATCTTGGCTTGAACTACATAGTTCGAAACCACAATCCTCAAGCTCAATATCTAATCCCTTGAAGTACGTAGTAACCATATATTTGTTGACTCCCAAAACTACATAGTAATCTCCCATTGCACATTACTTCATCCTAACTCATTAGCTCCTAAAACTGGGCAGTCTTGCCCCTCAAACCAGCTTCAACTATGCATTGTGTAGTCCCAAAGCTCAATGCTTCCCCTTGCCTACCTGAACTACACAAGTTCTCAATCACTGAGCCTCCCTTCACATCCTATGACTTGTTCCATTCTCATTTTATGGATCAAAATGCAACATCTTAGGCTAGGGGTCTTTGGATTTATTTCGTCTCGTCATGAGCGGATTGCAAGAACATGTAATATATCATATAATGGTAAGAAGATGAATAAGTATATGGAAGAGGAAACATATTGAGACACATATTTGTATTTGAGCATGCAAGTTTCCGATCACTGCCCAAGAGGTAAATAGAAGGGACACTAGTTTGCGATCACCACACAAGACATGAGATCATGGAAGATCCCTTATCACCAAGCCAAGTAGAGGTGAAGAGAATACACTCAAGACACAACAACAACAATGGCTTGAAATTTTACATCATCAAATATTCCATGTCAACAGTTTCATGTCATGTCGTGTCATGAGTTGTAATATGTGCTAAGTTAGTTGAACTATTTCAATTTTTTTAGGGCTTGCCTTATTGAGAATGTGTTGTAATATTTGTTATTTCTTTCACATCCATGTGGACTATTCCACATGATATCAAGGATATGTTTCTGAATTTTTGGTTGAAATGCCTGTCACATCCCTTGTGGACTATTCCGCTGGATGTTACATGAAATCATATGGTTCATGTGTGTCTCTTCTTGGGTGGTACTATTACCTCTCTCTTAGATGATCACTTCTCTTTCTCCCCTCGCAGTAGGAGAAATTTCACACACTTGCCATTGCAAACTCAGTAGGAAAAATTCCCTTTCTTTTCGAAGGCATATATATAAGAATACATGGAAACCAGGTTGATATTTCGGATGGGGCTCCTACTACAAACAGTGTGAGGTCTAATTGGGACTTTACATCGGGGAGACCCCTTGGTTGACATATTTCCAGCACTGTCAACTATGCCACTAGAAGGAGGGTCATATGAAAAGCTAAGCCCATCGAGTCTATTTTGAATCTCCTATCATAAATTTTTCTTTCAAAAATCGCAATCCCCTGGTTATTTTATAACCTTCCTCCTAGAAAAATTTCAATCCCCGTGGAACTTGTTCATTCCTTCTCTCAAATCTATTTAAATGGCAAGGGTTGTATATTTTTATCGAGACACATAAATTATTTTCCTGGGTTTTTTAAATCTACCCAAATAAGTGATGAAGATGTTACGTGTATTCTATTTACCCTTACTCTTCATTGCCATGTTAAGAATTGGTGTCATACCTTACCAATTTCTTCCGTTCATTCTCTTCATCATTTTTATAAGGAGTTTAATCAATATTTTGATTTGTATGATAACAGAGATGTTCACATAAGAATCAACCAACTCAAAATGGATCCTGATGAATCAGTTTAGGATTTTTCTAATTGATTGCTTCATATATGTTATGAGTTTCCCTAATAAGATATGGATTGGGGTTTTTGTGCGAGAAATTTCAAGATCTGGTATGGATTTCATTAAATCAATTTGAATCTAGACTACCTTATGTTTCTTTGTCCCCAAATCTTGTAAAATAGGAGACACCCATAATTTTAGAGGAGGAACCTAATTTTACGTTTTTTTATTTCTTCTCCTCCTTTTACAGCCTTGATGCGACTGCCTCCTTGTGGTGATCGTAAAGTTGTGAAATTTTGAAATTGGATTCCTAATTCATCTTGTCCTTGTTCTTTTGTTTTTTACGATTCAATTTCAATGGAGGAAACTCGAAATCATCCCATTCTCCCATGGTGAAGACTAACTCCATTCCACAAGACGATGTTGTTATTCATAACTATAGTCTCAAATATGATTCATCTTTCTGTTATCATCTATCATCTAGATGCCATGAATCTTTGTATGATGATCCGCTTGAAAAATATATTCCACAAGTTCGTTTTTCACACTCTCTTGATTTTTGTACTATTGGTTCAAATTGCGATCATATACAATGCAGTCATATTACCCAAGTACGGAAGGAGGAAGGCGAAGATGCCTTCAATATTTCTTTTACCTTCGAAAATATTCCATGTGAAGATGATGCACTCCCATTCTTGGATGATTTTCAATCCAAAAATCTTGATAATGAATCAAATGCAATCAATTCTTTGAATCAATCCATAGTCTTGGGAAATAGTCATTCTGATGAAGATGATTTTGTTGATGTATGCGATGAAGAACTCCCAAGCGGATCAACTGATATTTTTCTTTCCTGTGAAAATTTGAAATATTTAGATATGGAATCTGTTTCGATCAAACATAATACTCTTGTTGAAACTTCCTCTTCATGCCACTATCCCTTGTGCTCTCCTATTTGTGATGCACCTACATGCGGTGAAGATATTCCATGCTCCATTTTATTCAACACATTATTTCACTTCACAATTGACACAAGGTAGTGAGGTTTTCCATGATAAAAGAGAAAAAAATCAGATCATTGAGTGTCTTTTCCATCCTACATCATTTCTTGTTTTTCATGAAGAAAAATCTTCAAATCATCTTTCTAATGAAATTTCCCCTATTCATTCATTTTTAATTTATGATAAAAAGAATATTTGGACTTGAGTAATCTAGTTGTTGAAGTTGGAATATCTAGTAAAATCAGTGATAGAGGTGGCTTTGATCCGATGAGTAGTGCTCTTATTGAAAATAATTGTAGAAGCTATCCTCAAACCATGCATGATCTGGTACAATTTTCAATATGAGATTTTATAATCATGGAAAATTTTGGGACCTTCCAGGGAGTTGTGGCACTTCAAATTCTATTGACGGATTTGACAGGGTCTGATGACTATGGTAAGCCCCCAAAAATAAGCCACATATAGTTTATTCCACATAATCCTTCTCTTCTAATGGTTTCACTCAATGAAAATGCATTTCTAAAAAATGTTTGGCATTTTGGGTTTTACGTTTCAAATGTTCAATATTTTACTTCTGACTGGAATGAAGAATATTTTTTAGTTTTCTCATCTTCATGCAAATCTCTTGCATCGAAATCTAGTTTGGAATTTGAATCTCTCATATAGTCATAGAATTGCGAAGTTGATCATCTTGAGGACTATCTTTGGCTAAAGTAATAATGTTTATTGAATTAATTTCTTAATAGTCATCTCCTAGTTCTTATTGCAAATGTTATATTTCAAATTTTTCCTCTCGTAGCATCGCAAATCCTCTTGAGTGATAGTGAATGAACAAGCTATCGCATGAATCAAGTTCCTCTCCATTCACCATGTCCTAATAGGTATTTAGTATTTTTTGTGTTTGCATCCATTTTTAATTCTTTTGATAATTAGGATTCATGCACAATTTGTCACTAGTTATAGGAAAATGGTTTGTCACATTTATCTTGCGAGGAAGTTGGTCCAATTATTTAGAAAACTCATAGAAATATTCAAAATGTTTTATATTTGTTTATTACAAACTGAGAATTCAATGCTTTAATTATCTCATCTTATCATTATTATTTCCTTTATTATTTTCATTTGTTTTATCATTTTATTATCACCACATCCAATGAAACTTGTTTTACATCCATTGACCTTCATCATTCAACATCTCACTATTCACATTTTTATCGATCAGTTGAGGCACTTCAGCCTTCAGTAATCATTATGTCAGGTCCTCTCTATCTTGACATGCCCGCTAAATATGATCAAATTTATTTTCCCTCACAAGATTCCCATCATAATTCCTTGCTTGTAATTGAAATTTCATCCTCTCAAATATTATGGGGTTTTCAAGAGGATCATCATGAAATTTTTGATCCAATCGTTAAATGGTTGGAACAGTATTACCTCACAATCTCTATTGAAAATAAAAAGTTTCTACCTTCCTTCGCGCTTGGTAAGGAGTTCAGAGTGGATGGAGTCACATCTTCGAGTAGCTTCCCACGATTGCTGAAAGATGGTATTCATTGAAAAGGTAAGAATCTTAATTCGATGAAAATAGTGGCTGTGACACATCTTTCCGCTCACAGGAAAGACCTTTGAAATTTTGTGCAATTTATTCAAGTTTTTATCTTTTCTGTTGCACATTAATTTTTATCTGTTTTAATTGTTCATATATTTGTGGATGCAAGTGGAGAACAACTACAATGATTTCACTGGAAATTTCATTATATGTGACCCCGATCCTGTAGCTGTTAGGTTAAGAGTAAGATTTGTTACATCTTAGTTTTTCTTCTCTTGCACCCATCCCGTATTACTCTTCCAATATTTCTTGTATTTTCTTACTCCTCTCATGCATCATGTTTGGTTTAGGTTTCTTTGTTTCTATTTTTGTTTCAAATTATTATTGTGTCATGTATTTTCCTCTCATGTGTTGAATAAAACTTTGCATGAAGATACTTCAATGGACTGAAAGGGAATGTGAAAAAATAGAGAAATACTTTGTGAAACTGCAAAATTTTGTTAAGACCTTGTCCTCCATCGTTGTTCGGGTTACATATTTTGGAAACTGATGCTCTGAAAAAAATATTATCCTTCTATTTAGAAAGCCTTGTGTCAAACCATGAACTCCTTGTCTATTCTAGAAAACTTATGCGTGCACTCGGTTTTATGTTTTAGTTTTCTCATGCTAATCGAATCAAGTGTAGAAGGACAAGAGAAAAATCTAAAAGAGAAAAATAATATCAGAGGTCTTACTTATGCTTATCTAAAGGGACAACCTATCTTACTCTCAATAATTTGGGATCCCTCTTCTTCCCATAAATAAATAAGATGCGATGCATAACTCTTTCAAAATAAATAAATAAAGGGGAAATAGGAGAAAGGCTTACTACACAGAGAGGCGAAGAAAGCAAGTCCATCGGGGTACTATCTAGGCTCAATAGAAGTAGAAATTTTTTTGTGTCCTTGAAGTGACTCCATGAGGGTGTTGTCCACACAAGCTCGTAGTGGAGTAGCATCAGAAATGAAAAAATATACTATGAAAATATAAATATTTAAAATTTCACTACCCTATCTATATTTGAAACATTGTGTGATCATTGATCTTATGCTTGTGTTCACCTGAGTAAAGGGATGAAGGGGAATTTTTTGATGCACGGGGTAAGTGGGGAAGCCATGGTAATATGGATGATGAATCAATAGTTCCTGAATAACTAAACCATGCACAAAATAATTGACCAAGTGAGAGAAGCTTGAGTACTACAAGTCTGTCACCAAGTTTTTTCACTGCAATAAACACCCTCCAAAATTTTGTGTACATTCGAATTGTGGAGCCTACCGTGAATCTCGTAATCGATCGTTCGATAGTCACTTCTTGGTTAGATTATTCTTTTTGAGATCCCCCTTGAACTAGATATGTTGAAGTCACTTGAACTCAATTTCTCAATCTACAATAACTTCATGAGTGCATTCTTCTCCAAGAGCTTGAAAATGAGTAGTACATTCCATAGGCACTGTGCTTGTGTGATTTCTAATTCATGTCGACATTTAGTGCCCACTTACAACGATAGTTTCTCATATTATAGGAGTTTTATATTTTCCATTTTAGTGAGTTTTGAAAATTGTCGCTCCCACGCACCTTTGATTTTTGCGAATATTGCTTTCATGTTTCATGTTGTCACTTTCGCTTGCATTCACTTAATTAGTGTCACTTTAATTTTATGTTTTATATGAGATATGTTACTTTCAACTTCGTTCGGACAACAAAATTTTCGTACACAATTTTTATAGCAAGTGTCATCTTCTAGCATGGGAATGGTTGCTTATCATGCAAAGTGAAATTTTGGTTTGTTTGAAGAGGCATGATTAGTGGTGATTGGTTGTTCTTGTCATGCAGGAATTTTTCACACAAAGGGAAGTACGTATTCATGTATTATGAATTATTTATGTTGTTTTACCAAATGTCTAAGTGTGTGATCCTTGTCAATTCCTATCATTGTTCTCATCGGCCTCACTGATCCCACACAAAAGAAAATTTGAGAAAATTCCCTCGGTGTGCAAACCTAGTCCCCATTTTCCTCTAGAAGCTATGCATATTTTCCCCTCAGTTTGGACTGTGCAAATGTTTACCTCATTCTTGACTACACATATTTTTACCTTAGAATGGCTTGAGCTGCGTACTACGTAGTTTCAGTTATTGATACTGACCCCTGACTGCATGAGTTGCGAAAATACACATTAAATAATCCTCTCTCTTGGCCTACCCCTCGATTGTGACTTAATCAGTGCAACATCACCCAAAATCTTAGACTAGGGGTTTATAAAATTGATTTGATCTTGTTACGAGTGGATTGTAGATACAAATTTTTTATCATGCTATGAAAATATGATGATGAAAGATATAGAGAAGGAGGACATGCTATTAGACACCTAAGGAGTTGAGGAGAAGTTTAACCCACGAACCAAAGAATCTTAAGTGTCAGCTTAAGCTCCTGCTCTGACCAAAAACCAAGCAAATCTACTGGCCCTGTTTTCCTTTCTTATTAAAAAATTGTGCAATGTTTATTTCAATTTTAAAAATTTGAGAAAATTCCCTCGGTGTGCAAACCTAGTCCCCATTTTCCTCTAGAAGCTATGCATATTTTTCCCTCAGTTTGGACTGTGCAAATGTTTACCTCATTCTTGACTACACATATTTTTACCTTAGAATGGCTTGAGCTGCACACTATGCAGTTTCAGTGATCGAGCCTAACCCCTGACTGCATGAGTTGCGAAACTACACATTAACTAATCCTCTCTCTTGGATTACCCCTCGATTGTGACTTAATCAGTGGAACATCACCCAACATCTTAGACTAGGGGTTTATAAAATTGATTTCGTCTTGTTACGAGTGGATTGTAGATACAAAATTTTTATCATGCTATGAAAATATGACGATGGAAGATATAGAGAAGGAGGACATGCTATTAGACACCTAAGGAGTTGAGGAGAAGTTTAACCCACGAACCAAAGAGGCTTAAGCGTCATCTTAAGCTCCTACTCTGACCAAAAACTAGGCAAATCTACTAGCCCTATTTTCCTTTCTTATTAAAAAATTGTGCAGTGTTTATTTCAATTTTAAAAATTTGAGAAAATTCCCTCGGTGTGAAAACCTAGTCCCCATTTTCCTCTAGAAGCTATGCATATTTTTTCCTCAGTTTGGACTGTGCAAATGTTTACCTCATTCTTGACTACACATATTTTTACCTTAGAATGGCTTGAGCTGCGCACTACATAGTTTCAGTGATTGAGCCTGACCCCTGACTGCATGAGTTGCGAAAATACACATTAAATAATCCTCTCTCTTGGCCTACCCCTCGATTGTGACTTAATCAGTGGAACATCACCCAACATCTTAGACTAGGGGTTTATAAAATTGATTTCGTCTTGTTACGAGTGGATTGTAGATACAAAATTTTTATCATGCTATGAAAATATGACGATGGAAGATATAGAGAAGGAGGACATGCTATTAGACACCTAAGGAGTTGAGGAGAAGTTTTACCCACGAACCAAAGAGGCTTAAGCATCAGCTTAAGCTCCTACTCTGACCAAAAACTAGGCAAATCTACTGGCCCTATTTTCCTTTCTTATTAAAAAATTGTGCAGTGTTTATTTCAATTTTAAAAATTTTATTCTTTTTATGTTAATAAATTTCAAATAATATTTTAGAATATTTTTAAGAGTATTTATATTACTATTTACTTTTGAATATTTTTCCTAATTATTTTTATTTATTATTTATTTTAAATTATTATTTATTTTAGAATATTTTTATTAGTAGATATAGAATATTTTTATTAATAGTTAAGGAGTATTTTAGATTATTAGTAGCTATATATTATTTTAAATTAATATTTTTATAAGTAGATATAGATTGCTAGAATAGCTTTATTCATAATTAGAAATTTTTATTTTTAAGTATATTGTTTAATTCAAAAATATTATATGAATACAAGGTATGATGTTTTGGGTATGTGGTATTTGTAAATAAATATACTAATTCATGTTATTGTAATAAAATGTATTTACAAATTAAATTATAAATGAAAAATATTTAGATAATGTTAATAATGTTAAAGTGAATTTGTATAATATATATATATATATATATATATATATATATATATATATATATTTAAAATAAAGTTATTAGTTAGTTCATTTTTATAATTTTATAATTTTGGCTATTTAAAATATATAAAGAAATAAATATTTTGATGAATATCCATTTACAAGTAATGTAATTATAATAATTCATATCATATTATAAATATAGTTGATTTTTAATTTTTTTTGTTCTAAGGGTCCCAATAAAATAAAATATTTGTACATCATTTGTTATATGTTGTCTTTTTAGATATTTGAAAGCACTATCTCTTATACATGAATCTTTATCTTAATTTGGGTTGTGAACCATGTTTTTTGAAAAACGTGAATCACATATTCCATACATTGTGATTCGAGAGGATGAAATTCACAATTTTTTCTTTGAACTTAGATTTGAAGTCAAAACAGATTTTGTTGTTTTACATGAAGTTGCAACTTGTAAAGACTTGAAGAAATATGTATTGCTATTTTGCTTAAACCCTTTGTGCCCTTCAATTTTGAACTCTTGAACCACTTGGATTGTTATTTTAATCCTTTTCTCTATAGGTAGTTGCAGGGCTCTTTCATCTCTCTCTTATTGGAAGCCGGTGTGATTTCCTAACTCTTTCCTACATTGGTGAAGTTGTTGGTTCCTTTTACATTATTGTTGTTATTCAAACACTTGCAAACATACATAAGAAATATTTTGAGTTAATTTGATTCTGTTATGATATATTTTGTTTATTTCCTATTAGCACACATATTGTTCCGGTTCCGTACAAGAAATATCAAGATAATGTCAATTCCTTTCTGCACAAAGTATCTGTGAAAGCCAAGCATCATGGCAAAGTTATTGATGCCAAAATTTTAAATAACATCCCAAGGGGTCCAACCAAAGATAAAAAACATTTGTAGGGATCATCCTTTCTATGAGGAAAATTGTAAAGGAGTTTTTGAATTGTTAGATATCATGTTTTTTCGAGTGGCTTTTGATTGTAGTCCTTGGCTGGAATGATTACAATTATGGTTTGTTATCTGGGTGCTATTGTGCCATAATTGAATTTCATTGTCCTATTTATTTTGTATTTTTTATTTCCGATGCAATTATAATAGTTACATGCATTTCTTAGACCTTAAAAGGCTTGCAAATATGTGATGTTTATGAATTAGGTATCAAATATATCATGTCATTTACAGGTTTTGAATTCTCAATATGAAAGGCATATAGATCCTTTCGAGAGGACGTTTATGATTTTGGCAAATCAATAATATCATTTAATTTTTGACTTTGAGTTTTCTAGGCAATAGAGTCTGTAATTTTTTTGTCTAAGCGATTATTTGTTGCAAAAATTATTTCGTAATAAACATACCAATAACATTAATGAATCTCACATTCCATGTTTGGTAATCAAACATAGTTTTGCTCATCAAACATGGTTTCACTCATTTTAATCTATCCAACATGAGAAAAATAAAGAACAATAATTACACTTGATTCTAATATTGATAATACATTTCTTTGCAACATTTCTATAACACAATTCCATTTGGAAAAAAATCAATTAAGGACTTGAAATTAAAACAAGACAACAATGTATTTACTCTTTAGGAATATTGAATGAGGTCTCTACTTATGGTATACTCAGTGGTAAACAAAGGTTCTGACATAGAGAATGACAAGCTAATGTCTGCAAATATGTCGGATGGCAAGAAGAGTTCAAGAAAACAATATGTTTCTCATGACCATCTTTAATGTGTATATTTGTATTGGAAAATCTCTCTAATTTAGTATTTGTCTCTAATTTTTATCCCACATTTTATTAATCTCCTATTTCACATGCTCCTTGTAATGGGGTTCGTATGTTATCGCATTTTTTGATCAATTGGCACCCAAAATGAAGCTTGATCTTCTTCTCCCCTACTCACCAACCATTCCTTTAATTTTAGTGAAACTGTGAGGAAATAGATCATCATACTCATGGAGAAAATACACACTATCAGTGACTATCTGCTCATCGTAATAGTCACATATCACTGTGTGTTTAGGTTACTCAGAAGAATATGTTACATGAATTCAAACTAGAATGGAATTGAAAACAAATTGGTGGATAACAAACGCAGTACCACATGAGTTTTTATTCCCCTACATGTAGAGAACTTTTCTTCTCTACTCATTTATTTAAAAAAACCACAGTACTTCAGCCTTTAGATAAAATATAATAGCAAATAAAAAAAAGGAAAAAAGACAAACCAGTTTATAATTTAATGTATTCATGTTTGAATCCAACTTCTAGCTCAATTGGAATGCCAAATTGAAAGGGAAAAAAGAAAAACTCATGTTTCCATGATCATTGTATGCAGCAACAGAATAAAGAAAACAACAATTATTTCTTAATTCTATTTTTTTCTTTTTTTTTACTTATTTCTCGATTATTTCTTACGTGGAAGACTCCATATAGTCTTACAAGAGATCCACGCACCGACGATCCATTGAAAATACACCCATTAGTGACACTTATAGATATCATGCCTTCAAGTGAGATTGCTTCTTCAAAAATAATTCCACTTGTCATGTTGTGCAAATTTGAAACTTCTTGTAACTGTACTATTTTGATTTATTTTTATGTCTATTTAAGTTAGGTTCAATGCACTGTAACACTTACGGTGAAGATGAATTTGTGTTTATTGATTTTTAGATCTCATCCCAAATTGGTGTCTTTTGAAATTATAATTGCAAGACCCAAGTATCCTAATCCATTATTTTTCTTTTCTTGCAGGAAATCTTCTGTAATTGACATAACAGGAGAAATTCCTGCAGAACTGGATAGGCTGACTTACCTCCGGGATTAGTACTCTTTCTTTTTTTTAGTAAACTTGAATGTTGTATTGTCTAATGGCTACTGGGAATTGTATTTTTTTTCAATTAAAACGTGTGCAAAATAACTAACATATCATAGTGGTGGTTTCTCAACATCATTTTCTAGTGACAAAATGTTACAGAATCACAAGCTTCTTCAAAGAACAAGGTCAGATAGGTTAGACTGTATTATTTTATTCAGCAAAGAATTGATGTGTCATTTTCTCTAGGTCCCCACCACATATTCTAGAGATTGTCACTCTAAAGGATGCAATTCACAATCTTGCCTCTGAACTTAGATTTGAAGTGAACAGAAATTTTGTTTTTTTACATGAGGTTGAAACTTCTAAAGACTCGAAAAAACATATATTGATATTTTGCTTAAACCCTTTCTTCTCTTCACTTTTGAACTTTTGACGTGCTTGGGTTTTCCTTTTAATTCTTGAGCTCAGTAGATAGTTGAATGTATTTGGCTTCTCTCTGTTATTGGAAGATGGTGCAGGACCACTCCCAACCCCAAATTTCCTATTTCAATATTTGTAATAAATTTTATAAATGTGAATATATTATTTTGGGTTACATATATGTGTATTGATGAGAGTTTGGTGATACAAGTGGGTTAATCCCTTCGAATTGCCTCTTCCATGCATATTTCGAGCATTTCTACTTGTTGATCACTCTTATCATCCATATCATTGAAACCTCCATGATCTAGTTCCATGGAAGAAGACTTCACCTTTCATTCTATCCTTATGGCTCATTCTTTGCAACATTTTCTTTCTTCTACAATACTTTTTACAATACTTTTTCCTATACTATTGTCTTATGACGTTTCTTTTACAACATATGGTGCTACTGCTAATTTTAATATCAAACTCAACCAAAAGAAAGCCCTCATGATATTGGTTTTCGCCACTCCATTTCATCCCAAATATGCTGGGGTTTAATAGTGTGACCTGTTAATTGTCAAATGCGTCGACTCACATGTAACATATGGATGATTTGTGTACTAAGAAATCCCGACGTATCCATTTTCAATGTTATTATACGCGCTCCCTGTTCATAACTTGCATGATTTTGGCAACCGGCTCTATCATGACGTGGACTTTAAACTGCCCGTGAAGGAACATCTAAGTTTATAAGCAGTTATAAGAAATTTTAATTGAAACTTGCTAGAAAATAATGTATTTTTCACTGCCAAGTTATCGTCGGCTATGATAATCATTCACTTAGATTTAAACGCAAACCGATATAAATTCCAAAAAGACTCTTGCAACAGCGTTTAGACAAAACGTCCGCATACTAATAATTTATTAATTAAAATAAAAGGTATATAATTCAATGTATTTGTGACCATCACACATTGACAATATTATTTGCACGCAGAAGGTGACAAGCTTTTACAAAATCGCCCCACCTGCTTTGTTTCACGAGTTCCCCGCAGCAAAATTCTTTCGATAAACGAAGGAATACATCGGCTCTATACCATGTGATATATATATATAGGCATAAAAAATTAAAAAAATAATATTTCAATTAAGAAATTCAAAAATAATGATGGTTAATGTATTTTTGTTATATAATTCTTTCATTAAATGAGATATTAAAAGAGTATTTACAATATTTACAATATGTATAATTTATTCTATGTTTGGTTGATATAGAATATTTAAAATAAAATATATTAATTAAAAGAAATAATATAAACTATAAATAAAATATTTTAATGTCTTGTTTTTTTTTTTTTAATTAAAACTTTTATATTATTCAAAGAAACTATTTGACATGGATATTGGATATTTGAGTGTGGTATTAGAGAGGGCACAACTCTTCTGAGTAAATATTGTCTACTCTTCAACCACAAAACAATAAGCTTGAGAAGATACATGAGAATCAAGGAAAGATATTGCTTGGCTACCTCTCCATACATATTTAAAACTATACAAAAACCAAATATCCATGAAGGGATGACTTTAGAACTCTATCTCCTTCCGAAGCATTCACCAAACAAACCATATGAAATGACTATTAAACCTCACTTGGAGCATTGCCAAGACCTGTACCATTCCTAGGAAACAAGCCTTTAAGCACTGCTTCGATGACATCCATCAATTATGATGAGAACCCAGCAAAGCCAACCTAGAAAAAACACATCCTTCCGCAAACAATGTAATATGTATACCACCACTAGCATGTAAGAAAATGATAATACCAAAGTCCAAAAAAAGTGCCAAAAGCACCTCACAGAAAAATAAGGTTGTGACCAAACTACATCATTGTTATCTAAAGACAAAGAATCCAACAAAAAAATTGAAGAGACAATACTAGAGACATTAGATAAGCCCCAGACTTCGAACCCACGACCCATGCTCACTGATCATCATATAAAGACAAAAGACCTTTCATTTGACCCACTAGGATCCATCACATCCCCACCATAGAAGTCATAGGCGATATGAATTTCCAAAAGTGCCTAATGAGCATCAATTTTGTTAATACAAAACCTTTGATTCCTCAACATCCTCTTAGCATTCTCTAGAGAGGTGAAGGTGTTGTATTTGTCCACTTTCTTCTCCGTTAGTGCAACGCCTAGTAAAGTCTTCGTTTTGCAATGAAGATCTACTAAGTTTAAATAGTGTTTCCTCCTGCCACTAGTCTTCCAAGGAGTGAAACTAAAAATGACATACCCTCTAAGAGATCAGAGTCTGAAAGGGACTTCCTTTCCTCTCCTACTTTTTTTATGTAGATCACAGATTTCCTTATGTGTCTCAAATGAAACTACAATAAAATAAGTAGCCACTAGATCTGCATGGGAAAACAACCTTGCCCTTACTATCGAGGGTGAGCTCTTCCACCATCTCCCCTCCTACTGGTCATCCTCTTCCTTGGAGAAATCATCAAGTCTCAGGGAGGAGTATATGTAACTCTAAAATAATTTCATCTACATGCAAAATGACACAAAGAATAACTCGTCCCACCATCTTCAATAGGACAAAAATTTTAAACAAGCTTCACAGTAACCCCATACAAAATACTTGACTTTGGTCAAAGGCCCACCACAGCGGGAAGTGAATAAACATTCCTTACTCAGAGACTCCTCAACATTGACCATTAAACAAGAAAAATACAACTCAGTGAACAAGAAAATTCGAAGCCCAATATAAATTGGACAAACCTAATTCCCACACCACCCACTTAGGCAGGAAAAAAAACTCTCCAAGGCCAATTCTCTTAAAAACTTCCAACTACTATGGGATACACCCTCCTAACATCAATGGAAAAATATAGAAGACAAAACCTCAACTGAAACTAAAACAATGTGCTTGACATAATCCCCATGCCCAAGATTAAAATTCATTCACAAAGCATTATACTCAATACTCTTAAGACTAGACCCTCGAGAGGACCTAGGTAGGAAACTTAATAGACATGTAGGAAGGACATCAATGAGCGTAGATAATTTACATATGGAAAACCCTAATAGGACCTTTACAATGAATACTTACACTAACCAACGACACTAGGCTTTGAATATGTCACTCTCAGTGATGATCTAATTGAATAGAACACCTTGAAATTGCTAGTTTCCTAACATAAAACTTCACTACCCACAGAATCTAGACCTTGACACATGTTACTTTAGTGAAATACTTCAACCAAGAGACCAAGGACCTTACCTTGGCTCCTTCCCTTGCACCACAAATGAGCTTTTCGACCATCAAAATTCCTACATAAACCGACCACCAATTGTGAAGTTAAATGTCCATGCATGTGCGGCTCTATCTGCATAGTTTCATCATAAATGTGTAATTATGAGTTCGAGGGTGGTTGGAATTTGGTCCCATGCTAGAGTCCATCTATATTTACAACCACATTAGTGGATTTCAATGTCCATATTAAATAACATAATCTTATGTCAATTTTATAAAGAGAAAATAAAGTACTTTAAATTAACAGTTTTATTATATTTTCACTTTCCATTATAAGGAAGATGTGAAATTTATTTTATTCTTGAAATGAGATATATAATATTTAGCAATTACTAATACTAAAAAATGTTTAACGTAAGTTATAAACGAAATATTTAAATATCGAGGCTAAGATAAATATTTTAACATTAATGTATATAAAAAGAGTGAAATATATATAATGGAAGTAATATTTAAGTGTGAAATTTGGGACTTTCTTGTCAATTTATGGCTCGAATTTGGCAAAAACAATTGTTGTCAAATCTTCATTTGTGTTGTTTAGACTATTTTTTTTTTTAGTACATCTATGAATCTAACACCGTAAAAAACCCCTCAATCACTTCTTTTGTGAAGATATTACCTATAAAAATTTTGATTTCGATGAATCCATGTTGGATTCTAGACAAATTAGATGAGAAAATAAAATGGAAATCTTTCCAAAAAGTCACACTTAAAGAATACTTTTATATAAAGTTCCTATCTCATTAATATGTTTCTTATGATTAAATGTGTGATGGATAAATGTTTTCTACTTCCAAATATAAGAGATGAATGATATATTACTATTTTAATACGCAGAATATAATTCATAAGTAAAAATATCTTTGGCAATTACATATAGTTTAAAAAAAAATATTAATATGTTGTTAAAAAACAATATAAATTTAAGTTTAAAAATAATTATACATTTTTAAATATTTAAAATCTTCACCTAATGGATTGAAAATTAAAATGAATATACAAATATATAAAACCATTAAAATTAATATAAAAATAAGCTTTTATTTTTATTTTTAAATTTGATAAATTAACAATATTTATATCACGTTCTTTCAAATACAAAATTAAAAACATCTAAATTATATATCTGAAAAATTAAAGTTTTACCAAAAATGGCAAAACTTATGAAAACAATTGTATTTAAACTCATTTCTGTGATATATTTTAAATAAATATAATTTTTTATTATCAACTTTTAGAATTAAAAGTACATATTTTATCATTTAATAAATGTTTATTAAAAATTATAGTTAATATAATTTTTTTTGGATACATATGTTTATTTATTAGTATTATGTTATTACGTTTGTTCTTGAAGAAATATTGAGAAAATAATATTTACTGTAAATATTGTTTTGTGTCACTTTAACTTTTCTAGAATATTAATAATTATTAGGTGGATAGTAGGGATTTAACCTCTAAGAAATATTATAGAATATTGTTGGTAGTATTCACAAATCAAATATTTTATCTTCAAAGTAGTTGTGCCATTTTCGGCTAATAATTAAATTGATTAATTGCACCTAGCCCACTACCGTTGATAGGTTGTATTGTAATGCAATATAATGTCCTCTAAACATTTAGACTAGGTCAAAATAAAATAAAAATAAAAGTAATAATTGTTGTAGGTCATATATGAGATATGTTTTATAATAGTTTTTTATAGGACATGCTTGGCATTGGTTATATATATATATATATATATATATATATATATATATATATAATTTAGAAAACAGGTTTGTTGTAAATATTGAGATTTTATATGTTTATTAATTAAATTTAAATATGAAATTTTGAAATAAAGTAATTAAAGAAATGAGTTATTATTTCAAATTGTTATTATGTTTCTTATTTTATCTTATTATTTTATTTTTTAAATGTACATGTATATATTATTTTATTATTGTTTATAACTAATACGATATTATGTTGTTAAATTATAATTATTATAATGATTATAATTAGAGTAATGTTTACAATAATTTATGAAAAATAAATCTCTCCTTTACAAAAAAACAAAATTAATGAATAAAATATAGATTGAGATATTTCAATAATTTTTTTTTTTGTGAATTTGGTAGTGCTTCTTTATTCATTCATATAAAAAAAACAATAAGTTACACTATCAAATTCTATGCTTCGTAGCCTCAACCTGCCCGAAAGAAACGAGGTCTGTTGGCCACCTCAAAGAATTAAAATCCAACCAAAATTGAAACATTTATCATGTCTCTAAACTCCTAATAACGTATATTATCTACTATATCCTTTGACATACTAGTAAAAAAGTAAATGCTCTCCACCTGTTTTATGTTCCAACAAAAAAAGTTAGACTTCTAGAATTACTTATTTGAAGATTCAATAGGTGTTGGATCCTTGACACTTGGTCTAGGCATATATACTTGATGCCTACTTTGGAGTTGATGTTCGATTCGACCTAGACACATATTATGGTGATGTATCTGAATTTGTATTTCCTGAATATCTCTATGCATATCACGCGATGTGGAAGCTTCCTTTAGGTCTCCTCCTACCTCTTGAACTGCTACAAGGACCTTTTCCATTAGAAACTTCATTGTACGATAGAAATCGATAGACTGCTTGAACAATGACAGTCTACCTCTTGTGTTCTCGGGATCAATCACCATAGGTTATATTTCCTCATCTGGAATGTCTTCCTAAATTTTAGCTCTGACGTCCCACTCTCAACATGAATTCAAGACTTTTAGTTGTCTTGGTGTCCCCACAGCATAGGCATGAAGCATTTTTTCCATGATTTCCTTACCAGGTTTTCTTCCTCATTTGATGGGAACCACCTTCTCCTTGCCTTTGTCCTTTCTTTTATCTCCAGATGGGCCTCTTTTTCCAGCATTTCCTTTACCTGCCTACACTTTCACGATTTTATTTCTTGGTGGGTCTCCCAGAAGTTGTACCTTCACCCAAATCCACGCCAGGGTTCTCACTCGATGTGTAAAGATGAGAGGGTGAAAGAAGCTAGCAGGACCAATACATAGAAATATAGCAAAATCATTATTTTTAGTCAGACTAAGTAATACCCTCTCCTGTCTATTGAGGGTCATATTTTTCCATCCCAAAATGTCCCCATACTAATAATTTATTAATTAAAATAAAAAATATATCATGAATTACCATAAAACCATCTAACACGTGATCTATTATGCACTGAGAGGGATGAAATATGGAGAGGTGAAAAATATTCTTTTTGGAGTGTAGATCTTGAGGAAAGGTTTTCACATAGAGGGATTTGATCCCTCTTGGCCCCTGATAGATATGGTGTTAGATGGATCTAAGGCATGATAGATCTGATGTTAGATGGATCTAAGTTGGTTGTAATTGAGGGCAACAATGTCACATTTTTAGATTTTCATTATTATGTCTATGTTTGAGATTAACTTCAAAATTCACATTATATATTCTTTGCTTGGCATCACCATATCTTTCTCTTGGTTAATTTATTTTGTTTCTTTCCTTGAATGGTTTGCACATATGTGTTTGGATTCTTTGAGTGGTTTGTGCTTTTACTTGTTCTGATTTGGATGGTAATGTTTGTGAATGTTACAATTGTTGTGTTATACTTTTATATGGATATGTAATTGTCTATTAATAATTATTTGGAGATGAATAAGATAGACATTTTTTTCAATATTTTTCCAGAGGATTGGTACTACACATGTATTTCATTTAATTTTAGGTATCACAACTTATGACAACTAATTAATTCTAAATACTGTCGCTCTAGATATATCTTGATGAGTAGTTTTAATAATTTACTACGTCAACATTACCCTTGAAATAAATTGTTTCTTTACTAACTTTTGAAATAATTTATTTCCTTCAAGAATATTTTGATGATTTTTTTATCGATAGTCTATCTTGAAAAGTCAAGAAATATTTTTTTTTAATGATTTGTCACATTTATAAAATATTTACATCCAAAAAATTATCACATCTCTTTGAAGAATATTTTGATTTCTGTTGAATGAATAAAAATATATATTTTCCTCTTATAAATATTCTTAATACATTGTTTTACACAATTATCTATTAGCAATTTTGAATATATTTTGAATATATGTAATTGTGATAGCTAATTAATTCTTAACACTATCCCTATAGCTATTACTAAATATATCTCCCTCTCCCTCTCTCTTTCCCTTCTATCCCTCTCTCTCCCTTCTATCTCACTTCCCTATCTCTCTCATCTCTCCCTTGCTTTGTCTCCCTTATCACTCTATCTCTCTCTCTCTCTCTCGACCTTTCTCTCTCTATATTTTTCTTCTTACATCCCTATATCTCACCCTCCCTCTATCCTTCACTCTCTCACATCCTCTCCCTCTTCCTTCCCCTCTCTCCCTTCGTCTCCCACCTCACTATGTCTCCGCATCCTCTCTCTCTCTCTCTCTCTCTCTCTTTGCCCTCAAAATCAACCACTATCTCCCTCCATCTCTCCTTCCCTCCCACCTTCCTTTCATATCTCCTTCTTTGAGTATAAAAAATAATGATGCTTAACATACTTTTTAGTATAAGTTATGTAATTATTTCATTTTATGATATTATCAAAATAATATTATTAATATTTACCTCATGTGTAATTAATTATATGTTTAGTGGACATGTAATATTTAAAATGAAAATATATTAATTAAAAAAAAATATAAACTATAAATAAATTATTTCAATTGTTTTTTTCAATTAAAACCTTTATATATTGAAAGAAACTATTTGACAATGAATTTTTTTTTTTTCAATTAAAACCTTTATATTATTCAAAGAAAGTATTTAACAAGGATACTTGAGTGTGACATTACACAGAGGGTGTGACTCTTCTCAGTGAATATCCTTTGTCGTTCAACAAAAACATTATACACTTGAGAAAAAACATGAGAATCAAGGCAAGATATGGCTTGGATACCTCTCCATGCATATTCGAAACAAACACAAATGCAAATATCCATGAAGGTATGACTAAATCTCTCTCCCACCAAACCGTGCACCCAAAAAACCGTTTGAACTTACTGTTACACCTTACTTGGAGCATTGCCAACACCTGCACGATTGCTAGGAACATCCCTCTAAGAACTTCTTCGATGATATCCGCCAATTATGACTAGAACCCACCAAATATAAGCCAGCAAAAACACATCCTTCGAAAAACAATGTAATTTCTATACTACCACTAGCATATTAAAAAATGAGAATACCAAAGTCCAAAAAAGTGCCAAAAGCACCCCACATAAACATAAGGTTGTGACCAAACTACCTCTATTATATGAAGACAAAGAAGTCAACAAAAAAATTGAAGAGAATAATACTAGAGAAATTGGTTAAGCCCCATACTTCCCACCCACCATCCATGCCCATTGATCATTATATGAAGAAAAAATCCCTTTTGCTCGAGCTGCTAGGATCCATGAGGTCCCAACCATCAAAGTCACAGGCTATATGAATTTCCAAAAGTACCAGATGAGAATCAATTATATTAAGACAAAATCTTTGATTCCTAAATGTCCTCTTAGCATCCTCTAGAGATTTGAAGGTGTTGTATTTTTTCCACTTTCTTCTCCCTTAGTGCAACACCTAGTAAAGTATTCATTTTCCAATGTTGAGTTATTGAGTTTAAATATCGTTTCCTCCTTCCAATGGTGTTTCGGGGAATTACACCCAAAACGAAATACCTCTAAGATATTAGAGCCCAGAAGGGACTTCCTTTCCTCTCCTACTTTTATCTATACCTTACAATTTTCCTTACATGTCTCAAATGAAACTACATTAAAATAACTAGCCACTGAATCATGGGAAAAGAGCCTTGCCATTATTATAAGGAGTGAGATCTTCTGCCACCTCTGCTCCTACTCATCATCCTCTTCCTTAGAGGCATCATCAAGTATCGAGGAGGAGAATCTGTAACTCTAAAAAGATTTAATCTACATGCAAAAGGACACAAAGACCTACTTGTCCCACCCTCTTCAATAGAAACAAATGAGTAAGCAAGCTCATCATAATTGTCACGTCTCTCAGACCCACTTTTTTTTTTTCATTTTCATAACATGTCTAGACACATCACCCCGATTGGGGAAGACAATTGAAACTGTGATGAGTGCTACACATATAACATAACTCAAATATTCTCCGCTTTATGCGCCAATAACAATTATAGTTTTTATACTGAATCACTTACAAATTCAAACTGTTATCCGGGGTTTAAATTCTTTTTAGTACTTATAGACAGCCATGGAATATAAGAATTTCCATGGAATATAATAATTTCCATGAGAATTTTGGGGCTTGACCTCCCCTCTTCTCAGTCCATCTAGTAGACTTATATATCTATATATATTACTTTGTATTTCTCAGGTTTTCTTTTCAGAGTTTTGTCCAACTCTAGATGATCACTAGGCCCTTACTCAAACTTCCCAGTTTGCAGGCCTGATAAAATTTTCAACATTTTAAAGTTTCAGCATCGAGGTATAGATGTATGCCTCCTCGCATACATCTATCTCTACGCAGTTAACCTCCATTGCTCCAACTACTTTCCCAGTAGTTTCTATGGACGGTAAACAGATGCTCTGTTCATGGGTACTGTTTTGTTAACATTTTCTGTTTATACACACAGAAATTAAATATTTCTTTAAGAGATAGCAAGCTATACCTATACATGGTTATTAGATTTGCTGTTCAATTGATCTATCATCTCTAACCTCATTACTACCAGATACTCATCCATACAACCCAACCATTTGTCTCTGCTATCAATAGCTTTGGTTTGTAATTACACGAATTACTTAACAATTAATCAATCTAACATTTGCATAATGCACCATAACATGACAATTTATAAACTGCATAATGAACCATAACATCACAATTCATAGTACATAATGAACCTAACATCACAATTTCATAAAACATGGATATATTGTCTTTGAGACTTACAATCTCCAATTTTATGCATGCACCTCTACTATGACGATCCACCCAACCTTAGAGTTCGTTTGTCCGAACTGAGAATAGAGATACCTCCGAAACCGGACTAACCAAAATCGCTACTGGGTAAGCATATTAAGCTATGTGTTTCCCCAAAAGCACTGTTTAAAATTATGTCTAATTTGGGATGCTTTATTGCTTTATTCCTGTTTAGCCTAGGCTTCCCATTTTGGGACTCTTTAAAGCTGCTTTAAGCTTTTCCTCGGCTTTTCCAGCTTTTTTCTCACCTCTTCCCAACTACTCCTCTTCATTGGGGAAATTTAGATTTTTCCTCAAAAATCTAAATTAGAAATAATTTCTTTCAAGGATTTTTGAAAGATTTTGGGGAAAGTCTTGTCCTTTTCCATCACCTCATGGATTAGGCATGTGATCTCACTTTCTCATCTGGTCATAGTGCATGCACAATATTTTATTTATTTTTCATAAATAAGTAGTTAACCATATCCACATAATAATTATCCATTGGGGTCCACTCCCCTATGGATTTATGTTCAAATGTCAAATTTGAAAAGCATAGAACTTGGGGGTGTTACATATTCCCCCTCTGAAAATAAATACCGTCCTCGGTGTTGACAACTATCAACTTAGTTGATTTTGCACATAATTCTGAAGGCTTTTCCATTATCTTAGCCTCCCCGTTCCATGTAGCTTTTCAGCAGTAAAGTGCTCCACTGCACCTTTACTCCAGCTACTATTCGATTTCACAATTCAATTTCTTCCCGTTTTCAGATTTGAAGCGGCTCTGGAAGGAATTCTTCTTCTGGTTCCACCTGGACCACATTCCAATCAATAATGTGAGAAGCATTATGTACAAAAATTATATTTTTCTAACAAGGAGATATGAAACTCATCATGAAATTTAATATGCAAGGGTAAGGCTAGTTTATAAGCCATTAGTTTCCCCTCCTTCCAACACCTTCCTTGGTGTTACATTTTAACGTTGACTTTTTCAACTTTGACGAAGATTTCTTCTTCGTTCTTGCTTAGTTCCAGCAGAGTACTCTCCTGCTTTATGCAATTGATTTTCTTTCTACTTCTTTGCAAGAAGTCGGTCTAGAAAATCTTTTATTCTGTTTTCTCTGTCCACAATTCATACCAATGTAAGTAATGTCAGGTACATACAATTGATAATCCACAACAACATTCTGCATTTCAATGAACTTACGAATTTTAGTTATTATTCAAACCGTTCAGGTTCATAATAGTTTAGTGCCCTTTTAGTACACTACTTATCCTTTCTTGTTTTTCTAGGTGATTTATCTTCACCTTTTTCCTCCTTGTTTCCAGAGTGCACAATTTCCTGTTACACACTTGGCTAAACAATTTTACAACTTTTCATTAGTACTCATACATGAATGAAAACAATCGTATCATATGCATGATTATGCTTGCCCTTATCTTTGAATTTAAGACTCAGGGAAATTACCTAAATTTTACACCAACAAAATTTTATAGTGTGAATGCATGTAATTACTATCATTCATCCCATTCACAAGTATTACTACTTGATAACGTCAAAATGGAATTTGACAAAATTTCCCCTTTTTCCATAGACTTACCCTAATTCATACCTTTACTTGCAGCTTTTACGGTGAATTCACTTTTAATATTTCCCCAGTGAATTATTTCTTCTTCCTTAATCTATCAGGTTTGAAGATATTATATTCATACAACCAAAGTTAACATTATAACATATAACAAGATCACCTATATTTATAATGTTAATTGTAGATTTAACTTATGTCCCACGTGAAATTTGTTTCATTTTAATTTATTATTATTTTATATATGTATATATATATATATATATATATTCTTAATAGGAATTTAAGAATTTACAATTTATATTTAATATACCTCTATTAAATATAATTTGTCATTTTTCTATTATCCACTTTTCTCTATATGTTCCACTATAAGCTTTCCTTCTTCTTTTGTTCCAATAACTATGGTAACACATAGTATTATATACATATTAGGAACATATATCCATTTCTTAACCTTATCCTGAAGGTTAATTTCCCTATAGATATATATATATTCTTGCCCACATAATTATTTATACTCAATTCCACCACACTCTAGTGGGGTTTATAGGTGTATTAATTTTTTCTTTTAAAATTCCTTAACAACCATTCCATATATATACTAAATCTAAATTTCATATGTCACCTATGAAATTATGTGTTAATTCAAGCCCTTATAATAATTATATATGATCTTCATTCCACTTTTGACCTTGAATATTTATTGGTTACGTTAACTTATACTTACATAAGTACTTGTAACCTTTCTCATTTCACCTCTTCTCTTAATTCACGATGTATATTTCTAGTTGGAATGATCATCCAATTATCCAACCTTATTTATAACATTTCTTCTTAGAGATATTCTTTCTCGATAATAATTGTGAAACCAATAGTTTAACTCGTCTCTCTTTTCCAACATCACATTTATAACACATATAATCCTATTGCACATACAATCTTATTGCCTCTATTAAGGCCCTTATATACGTACATACCTTATACCATCTATCTCCCATATAGATCCATACATATACCGAGATACACTTATGTCAACCGCTTATATAACATAAATATCATATGTCAATACATATAACGATATACTACCACATTAACCACTTGTATGTAATAAATATCATATATGCAATTATATATATATCACATAATTTGTAACATCTTGACAACGTTTTTCTCTACTCATCTAGCATCTTTATATTTATAAAACCATGGAACATTCCACTTATATTATTCTTAATCACATACATATACATCTTTGGCTTACACATATATATATATATATATATATATATATATTATCACACATATATATATATCTATGTATTACCGACATACAAATAAAACAGTTCACCTATATATATTCTCACACATATATATATATAGTACTTACATACCAATAAAACATCTCGGGTTCATGTCTGTGCGTCCACCCATATGTATATTTATCATTATAGATGTACATCCCATATATCCAAACCTCTCTTCGTTAATTTTTTCCTATCATGACTCAATCGCTCCCTTATACATGTGGTATATATATATTTCCATTATAATTATTCCACTCAACAATATCATTGCACGCATACCAAACCGATACTATTAACCCCTGGAAAACCTCTGTTTACACAGTTCATGGGTTACGTGCTCATAGCGGTTTATGGTAAATAGTTAAACGCATCCAGATCACCACGGTGCTTACCAAACCGAGAAGCGGCTATTCGCTGTACCAAAACCACGCGGTTTACTGGTTTTGACCGGGATTCAACTATTCACTAAGCGCATTCCGCCACTACTCATTTCCAGTTACCCGTAACCTATAACCACAATTCGGTGGTGTTGTTTTTAATTATTATTTTTCCTGTATTGATATTATCACGGTGGTGGTTCTGTTTACCTTTGCAGGCACGCTACCAGTGATTGTTATGATGGCCACTGCTTCCAACTGTCATGTTTTGATTTGTCACACCTCCATATTTTTTTCTTCTTCTGGTGCTCTCCCTTCATAACTGGTTGAACTTAAATTGGAGTCCCGAGGTAGTAATTCTATTCATCTATTTATCATGAAGACCTTTCATCCTTACCATACTATTCTACTAACATTTATACTCTTTGTCATTATTATATTGAATCGACCCAACATATAATAGTCTTTGTTAGGACCATATTTAAATATGTTATATCTAAACCTTTTTATTATTACCATATTTAAATATTCTAGCCTTCCATCCCTTTTGCTCTTGTCATATACGAACATGTTATATCCAACTCCTTTGTTAATACCCTATTTAAATATTCTACATTCAACCCTTTTATGATTATCATATTTGAATGGGTTATATCTAAAGTCGTGATTTAGAAATAGAATACGACAGCTTTTCCCTCGGCGCATGCATAACTGAGATGGCGACCCAATATTCTACGCTGATAGCCAGTGTAGACATACCTTGCTACCACTCGTGCATACCTTAGTGCCTTACCTTGGGAATAACTACAATAAGTTGAATATGCTACATAATATGGTTATATGCGATAACCCTAGGTACATCGGTCATGTGTATTACACTTCGTAGTACATTCAACATCTCATATAATAATTATATAAGATAAAACCTACCGATATGGTTACAAAATGTGCGTTTTACGTTTTTTCAATTTTATCGAAATTCTGGTATTGAAGCCCTCTCTATGTGTGAATACGCCGGGTTCAGGGCTGGGCTGTTAAGAATACCACGTTTCAACGCCCGTGGTTTCGGTCAAAAACCCTAGACCGTGCCCTCCTCTACACTCCGCCACCGATACTTGTGCATACTGAAGATTTTCGGACTTCGGTTTGACAGTTTTGCGTTGCGTGACTGTATTGAGTGTTTATCCCCAAGAAATGGTACCACATAGACCGCTACCATACGCCAACATGGTTTGGTTCAGGAATGTGATAATTCCTGTCACAATTTCGATCAACAGCTCTCGTCCGGCTAACGCGTTCCATCAACAGCTGGAAGGGAAGGCGGGGGAGTCATTTCGATGAGCAACAAGTCTTATGAATTCGCCGGCATTCCATTTCCCAGATATTCTGACAAGATTAAAATAATAGTAAACTGACAGAAGGGTACCAAAATTGCGGCTCGGCTTTACTTCTTATCGGGATTTTGTAAACTCGGGGACGCTAGCAGTTACCTGTGCAATCCTTGAACCGGATTTTTACCTGTACGTTTAGCGACTGCGTTTTAGGGTTTTGTTCTTTTTTTTTCTTATTAATCTTCTTTTTCCCCCCCCTGCCCGAGCTCATTTCAGTTTGTCTCCTTCATCTCGTTGTTGCCGGCTCTCGGAGTTAAGGGTTCGAATCTTCTCGCGCTTTATAGCCCACCTGTATGGATTTACTTCTACGTGAAAGGTGTGTTGCATCTCTTTTTCCAGTCCTTCTCATTTTGATATGTAGTATCCGTTAATCCTAAACTGCACTTCCGGTTTATTTCAGGAATGCATTGCAGGTTTCAGATGGTTAACTACTGTGTTCGGGGTTCCACCAGATCACTGGTGAAAAGTTTGGACTATCCAGCCGTAATATAATTTGCATATCCACAGATTTGATCCATGGCGCATACTGTCTCTTTGTGAGGCATTGACTTTAGCGTCGTAGGTTAGTACGTTTATTTGTTATTGCCTCTATCTTTTCATGCAGCGGTTGCATTTTTGTCTGTCTATCTCTTGTGGGTTTACAGAACGCAGATTAATTTGTGCCAACGCGGCCATTCATCCAACCCTAGGTGCATGTAGACGCCCTTTTAGATCAAGTTTAGAGTTGGGTATTTTTCATTTGCGTCCGGAGATATGGATTCGTATTTCGCTGTTACAGTCCTAGGTAATTTATGTAACCCCAGGGTTTTTAAATGTTTACACTCTAGATTTATTTGACCTGGTTAATCCTCCGTTTTACATATTTCTGAACTATGGTTAGCGTAGCAGAAGATCTATATGCTACAGGTGTTAAAATTTTACTACCTCGTTCTCGTAATGTACCACGAGCATGTGCTCCAGCGGCCACGACATTCATTTCCTCTCAGATGATTCTTGGAGGTCGTGTTTTATTTGCCACACCAGTTTATCATGTATGAACTCGGCGCTGCCCTGAACTACATGATTATGATATTGCCCATATCATAATACGCAACAGAGGTACGATGAATTATTCGCACCATGAACTATACCACGCATGCAACAGGCATACTTATAATGGATCCATCAGGATACATCGTGGTTGGTTTAGTTTTCTTTTCTTTTGATGATTTTTAGTTTAGCTCTCGGCTATGACACATTTTTTTTTTCTATATATATATATATATTACAGGTGCGGCACTTTTATTCTCAGTTTCTCTTTTTTTCTTTTTTCTTTTTTTCTTTTTTTGTAGGAGTATGTGTATTTAATAGTGCTCGCGCAGAGGACATGAAACTTTTAAAAAAATTTCTTTTTAATATGGGACTCGATTCATACATAAGTATTTCTGTTAATTGCCTATTCATATATTTGCGGATTCATTCGATAGGGCACACTTTGCACAAATTTAAATCCATTGCTATAATATATTATTTTTTTTTCAATTTACCTATACATGTATTCGATAGTTGATTGATAATATTTACCAAGCATATTTTTAGGCCATAACTCTAACATTTCTTCCAAGAGTTAGAGGTAATTTAATTCTACAATACACTCTATCTTGGTTATGAACGATGTAACCCTTTTATAGTACAGATTTACACTTTGGCTTAATAAGAATACTTACTCTAAAGTCCTTACTTTTAAATGTCTATTGTTCTTCAGATGTACACCGATATGTATCCAATAGTACTGGACTAGAGGAATTCAATTATAAATTAAATCTTTTGCTATGATAATTGTCTTCAAAGACTGAGAATAGATTTCGAAATGCAATATAAACATTTATAACTGTTATACAAATCAGATAGAATAGAAGTACTCTTTTTCTATAAAATTTTCGAATGTCATATTCTAATATCTTACTTTCAGCTGTTTGTAGTTATACCATGGAACGTTAGCAATACTATCAGGTTTCTCTAGCATACACAGAAGCATATAATATCACATTGGTGTCTACAGGAAGCAGAACAATAATTAATCATCTGTAGAAGATAAGTAACTTCAGATTTAAACCGACCTTGGTTTAGAGTTTCTAGAGTTTCTACTATATAGATTTCTGGTCTACAACTAAACAGAATCTGGAAGGTAAATGCCTTAGGATGGATTCTGTTAAATGTAGTACTAACATTAATCATACAACTTCTTTTAAGTTTTATATGTAGCTAATTCATACCATACTACATCAAAATGAACAAAAATTTCAGAACATACCAAAATCTGCAAATGACCAACCTCCCACCACAGAACAACCTTGACTCTTATCTCTAGAAGTTCCCTTTTCTATGTATCTAGGGAATAAATATAATTTCATTTTTCTCTTGTTTTTCATCACAGTAAGGAACACTTAGTTTAGCAGTTTTAAGAATGGAAATCATCCTTCTATACTCCTTATAGTCTTTGCTCGACATCTGCATGTTCTTGGTAGTACCATTTTCCCCTTTCCTCTTCAGTAACTTCAGCATTGATATTTTCTACTGTATTTAGATGGTTTCAGTATCTTAACTTTATGAACGCTGAAATTTCTTTTACATAACGATGATAGTAGAACAATAGCTAAATATGTCATTATAACCTTTTTTCATACTCTATTATTTTACATAGAAATACTATTTTTCTGAGAGATATCAGTTTCCAGTTTTAAACCTATTATAGGTTTAACCATTTTGGTATATGAGCCTCCTCACATTACTCCCATATCAATGTTTCTACTTCATCACAATCTGTTACATGTATACCTGAAAGTATATCCAAGATATTTGTATACTTGAAGAAATATTTTTAATATTCATAAAATTTATAACAGTTAACCATTTCTTTGTGAGCACATATCTTGCCCAATTTTTGAACTTTGGCTCCGATACCATTTGTCACGTCTCTCAGACCCACTTTTTTTTTTTTTTCATTTTCATAACATATCTAGACACATCACCCCGATTGGGGAAGACAATTGAACCTGTGATGAGTGCTACACATATAACATAACTCAAATATTCTCCGCTTTATGCGCCGATAACAATTATAGTTTTTATACTGAATCGCTTACAAATTCAGACTGTTATCCGGGGTTTAAATTCTTTTTAGTACTTATAGACAACCATGGAATATAAGAATTTCCATGGAATATAAGAATTTCCATGAGAATTTTGGGGCTTGACCTCCCCTCTTCCCAGTCCATCTAGTAGACTTATATATCTATATATATTACTTTGTATTTCTCAGGTTTTCTTTTCAGAGTTTTGTCCAACTCTAGATGATCACTAGGCCCTTACTCAAACTTCCCAGTTTGCAGGCCTGATAAAATTTTCAACATTTTAAAGTTTCAGCATCGAGGTATAGATGTATGCCTCCTCGCATACATCTATCTCTACGCAGTTAACCTCCATTGCTCCAACTACTCTCCCAGTAGTTTCTATGGACGGTAAACAGATGCTCTGTTCATGGGTACTGTTTTGTTAACATTTTCTGTTTATACACAGAAATTAAATATTTCTTTAAGAGATAGCAAGCTATACCTATACATGGTTATTATATTTGTTGTTCAATTGATCTATCATCTCTAACCTCATTACTACCAGATACTCATCCCTACAACCCAACCATTTGTCTCTGCTATCAACAGCTTTGGTTTGCAATTACATGAATTACTTAACAATTAATCAATCTAACATTTGCATAATGCACCATAACATGACAATTCATAAATTGCATAATGAACCATAACATCACAATTCATAAACTGCATAATGAACCATAACATCACAATTTCATAAACCATGGACATGTTTAATTCAACTTACAGAAATCTCCCAATTTATGCATGCACACCACTACTATGACCAGTCCACCCAACCTTAGAGTTCGTTTGTCTCCAAAACTCACCCCCGAGCTGAGATCCTCCAAGAACAGACTAACCTCAATCTGTTCTGGAGCAGCTTATTTAAGCTGTGCTTTCCCCAAGCCTGTTTCCAATTCTGCGTCCAGAATTTCAGGATGCTTTATTCCTGTTTAGCCTAGGATTCCCATTTTGGGACTCTTTAAAGCTGTTTTAAGCTTTTCCTCAGCTTTTCCAGCTTTTTCTCACCTCTTCCCAACTACTCCTCTTCATTGGGGAAATTTAGATTTTTCCTTAAAATCTAAATTAGAAATAATTTCTTTCAAGGATTTTTGAAAGATTTGGGGAAAGTCTTTTTCCTTTTCCATTACCTCATGGATTAGGCATGTGATCTCACTTTCTCATCTGGTCATAGTGCATGCACAATATTTTATTTATTTTTCATAAATAAGTAGTTAACCATATCCACATAATAATTATCCATTGGGGTCCACTCCCCTATGGATTTATGTTCAAATGTTAAATTTGAAAAGCATAGAACTTGGGGGTGTTACAATAATAACCCCATACAAAAGACTTGACTTTGGATAAAGAACCACCGTAGAGATAAGAGAATAAAAATTACTTAGTGAGAGACTCCTCAAAATTGACCATTAAATAATAAAAACACCACTCAGTGAACAAGCAAATTTGAAAACAAAGGTAAACTAGAAAAATACCTAATTCCATGACACCCCACTTTCTTAGCCACAAAAATAAACCTTCTGAAGCCAATTCTCTTAAGAACTTCTAGCTACTATGATATCCACCCTCATAAGATCTAGGAAAAAACCCAAGATAGGTCTCGAACCCAAACTAAAATTATGTGCTCGATGTCATCCCCATTCCCAATAAGACAATTCATACACACAAAATTATACTCAATAATGTTAAGACTAGATCCTTGAGAGTACCTAGGTAGGAAACTTAATAGACATGAAGGAAGGACCTCAACGAGCATAGATAATTTACATATTGAAAAAATTGATATGGTTTTTTCAATGGATACTTCCACCAACCAACGACACTAGTATTTGAAGATGTATCTCTTAGCGATGCTCTAACTTAAGAGAAAACCTTGAATTCCTAGTTTCCTAGCATAAAAATTCAGTACCCACAAAACTAGGAGCTTCACACATGCCACCTTAGAAAAATATTTCAACCACGAGACCAAGGATGTTACCTTGGTTCCTTCACTCAGACCACAATTGATATTTTCAATGATAAAAAATACTACATAAACCCTCCACAAATTGCGAAGTTGTATGCCAATGCATGTGAGGCTCCATCTCGATATTTCTATCATAAATGTGTAATTAAAAGCTCAAGGGGGTGGGAACTTTGTCCCAGGCCCCAATCCATCTATCATTACACCCCCTTTGGTGATTTCAATGTTCATATTAAATAACATAATCTTATGTCAATTTTATAAAGAAAAAAGTAATGTACTTTAAACTAAGAAATTTCTTATATTTTCACTTTCTATTATAAGGAATATGTGTAATTTATTTGATTCTTGATATGAAGTTGATTTATAATATTTAGCAATTTCTAATAATAAAAAAGAATTTAATGTGAGTTATAAATCAAATATGAGGCTAAGCTAAATATGTTAATATATATATATATATATATATATATATATATATATATATGTATATAAGTGAAGTAATATTTAAGTGGGACTTTTTGGAGTTTCTCCTCAATTTATTGCTATAATTAGGTGAAAACAATTGCTATTGTGAATAGATAACGTGTCAAACTTGTCATTTCAATGAAATCCTGTTGGATTGTAGACAAATTAGATCAGAAAATAAAGTCGAAAATTTTCCAAAAGGTCACACTTAAAGACTACTCTTATATAAAGTTATTATCCCATTAACATGTTCCTTCTAATTCAATATATGAGGGAAATACCATCTATATCTTATAGATATATGTTTTCTATTTCCAAATATTAATGATAATTCAAATATTACTATTTTAATATAGAATAACTGAATCACAAGTAAAATATTTCTTTGCAAACTATATATATTAAGTGATATTTGTTTCATTGTAGTTAAAAAAAATCATTACTTTGTTTTTAAAAACCAATATAGAATAATCACTCTAAATATAACAAAAACTAAAAGGAATGAAATCTCTTAAGATCATAAGATTTTCTAAGTTTTTTACTCTTAAAAAGAATTTCATTTGGAAATATTTAACATTTGTAAGTGATTAAAATGAATATATTTGAATACATATAACAATTAAAATTAATAGGGGAAAAAAAAAAAATCCTTTTAAAATTGATATATTCACAATATTTTATATTATTAATTATTAATAATTAATTAATGTATTTTCAAATACAAAATTAAAAATATCCTAATTATATATCCAAAAAAATAAAATCCCCCCAAAGGCATAACTTATGAAAACTATTGTATTTAAACTCATTTATAGGATAGATTTTTAATAAATATAAAATTTTATAATTAATAGAATGTATTTCATCATTTAATAAATGTTTATTATATTTTATAGTTAAAATAAAAATTATTTGGATACATGGGTATATTTATTAGTATTATGTTATTGTGGTTGTTCTTGAATAAATATTTAAAAAATAATATTTATTGTAAATATTATTTTTTTCGTTACGACTCTTTTAGAATATTAATATTATTAGGTAGGGATTTAATCTCTAAAAATATTCTAGAATATTTTTGGTAAAATTCACAAATCAAATATTTTATCTTTGTCATTTTTCCTATAAGTTCAGAATCATTCAGATAAATCTATCCTAATTGCTGAAAATATTATTTATATTTATATGAATTTCACATCTCTATATAAATAATTTTATTTCTAATCTTTTTAAAACCTTCATAATAGAGATAATTACACATATATATGAGAGATTTTTATAATATTTTTTATATGATATGTGTAGCATTGGTCACATATAAATAGATAAATATATAATTTAGGAAATAAGTTTATTATAAGTATTGAAATTTTATAACCCCGGATGCGGGTGCAATACAATGAAGCGATGGCATTCAATGTGTAGGACAGTGCGTGGCAAGGCCACATGACCGCCTGCAGCCAGACATTATGGTGCCTCGAATGTATTAACTCCTCATGCCGCCAACCTCTGAGGCATTTACGCCGGTGGGAAATACGAGGCCGTGAACTTTGCATAATGCCGCCCTCTGATTTAATTCTTTCGTTCATCTCCCCCGCGCATGAGTCCTCGGCTCTGCTGCAGCTCTGTTCAACAATCTCCATGCAGAATTGGCCTCCGCCGGTTAGCTCTGGTTGCCCTCCTGAAGCGGAGCTTCCCAACTCTCGTACCTCGCTGGGCAAGCGTTGTCACCTAGGTTGCTGCCTGGAGCTTCTTCCTGGCTATCACTTCTCCCATAGTCCCTTCTGTCCTTTGCATTTTGGCTCCCCGTCTCAGCTCAATTCTCATTCTTCCCTGTATTTCTCGTCTCCTTCTCAGCTCAATTCTCCCTGCTCTCATAGTTTTCATGGGACAATGCCCAGACTCAGGCACAGACTCAGGTGTCGTAGAGGCAGCACCCGTGCTCGGCCCTCCAGCCGATGCCACTCCCCCTCCATCAATACTTCGACTTCCGCATCTGAAAGCTCGCATGGTAGACATCCTGTCACGCGAAGCTAGCATGGGTGTGGGCACGGACGCAGTCTTCCTTCCCACATGCATGGTGGCTCGGTCTCTCAGTCTCCTCCCTGCCCCCGTCATGCCGACTCTGCTTATCTTTCCAACCCATCCACGACCATGTTTCATTTTCAATGCCAAACTATTCAACCCCTAGTCCTTACGACTATCTCTGTCACCTTCAAGGAAATTCTGCAAGTTGGCCCTGATCCTCTGCCTCCTGCGCGCCCATCCAACAAGTAGGACCCTTTTGAACTTGAACAGGCCACTCAAACTGGCGAAAAAGAGATTTCTCTGAAAGCTAGCACTGGCAGCTCTTCTCTCCAATAGGTTAAAGGCAAGCAGGAGGGTTGTGGCAAAGTGGGAGAAGCAGCAGCACTAGGAGAAGCAGCAGCACGCAATCGTCCCATTCCGGAAGACGATCACGGCTACTGGTGCAGAATTGAAGAAGAACCCCCCTCTTATGACTATGGTCTCTAGTGCAGGTAGCCTCACTCAAGTAATTTTGTTCAGATTTTATGTCATGTTGTTCCTTTTAGAAGTTACACTTATTTGGTATGTCAAACTGAAGTCACAGTTTTTTGGTTATGTTAAAGTTGGTTTCCTCATTCGAGGCAGCTCACATACTTATCTCAGGCTAGTTTCCCCTTGTGGGCAACCCATTTTTGTCATTTTGCTAAACTCATGACGCCTCTGATGGCCCTAAGCTGTATGTACCATATGTTTCAGTAATAGATTTTAGACTTACTTAGAAAAAAAAAAAAAGTATTGAAATTTTATAGATTTATTAATTAAATTTAAATATGAAATTTTGAAATATAGTAATTAAAGAAAAGAATTATTATTTCAAATATTTATTATGCTTATTATTTTATTAAATTTATATATATATTATGTTGTTAAATTATAATTATTATAATTATTGTTATTAGAGTAATGTCTACACTCATTTATGAGTACTATATCTCTCTTTTACAATGAATATAATATAGATTGAAATATTTCAATATTCAATTTGGAATTAATGATTAATATATATATATATATATATATATAAACTAAATATGGTACCTTTATCAACAATTAGTAGATTTAGAGTTAATATAATATATGTTGCATTGCTTGTCGTATTGTATGTATGAGCTTCCTTTAGTGGTTCCAAGAGGTCAGCTTTGTTAAAATGAGTTTTCTAACCTTGTAAGTATTTGTCGCACTCATTTCCAATGTTTTGAGCACTGTTGCACATGTGTCCTCACAATTGTCATAAAGTGTATATTTCGTTTCGCACTTGTCATAATTGGCCTTAACATTGTCGTACAGAGGAAAAATCCTTGTTTGTATGTGATGGATGATATATGTTATTTTAGTCATGAAACTATGTTGAGTGTGTCATCATAGTCAAATTTCATCATTTGACACACTTGCAATTTCACACTCACTAGGAACAATGCCCTTTCTTTTCGAAGGCATATATATAAGAATACATGGAAACCAGGTTGATATTTCGGATGGGGCTCCTAATCCAAATGGTGTGAGGTCTAATTGGGATTTCACATAAGGGAGACCCCTTGGTTGACGAATTTCCAGAGGGCCATATGACAAGCTAAGCCCATTGAGTCTATTTTTAATCTCCTATCATAAATTTCTCTTTCGAAAATCGCAATCCCGGGGTTATTTTATAAATTTCCTCCTAGAAAAAATTCAATTCCCATGGAACTTGTTCATTCCTTGTCTCAAATCAATTTTAATGGCAAGGGTTGTATATTTTTATCGAGACACATAAATGATCTTCCTAGGTTTTTCAAATCTACCCAAATAAATGATGAAGATGTTATGTGTATTCTATTCACCCTTACTCTTAAATGTAATGCTAAGAATTGGTGTCATACCTTACCATCTACTTCCGTTCATTCTCTTCATCATTTTACTAAGGAGCTTCATCAATATTTCGATTGGTATGGTAACAGATATGTTCACATAAGAATCAACCAACTCAAAATTGATCTTGATGAATTAGTTTAGGATTTTTCTGATTGATTCCTTCATATATGTTATGAGTTTCCCGAATAAGATATGGTTCATGATTTATGTGCAAAAAATTTCAAAATCTAGTCTGGATTTCATTGAATCAATTTGATTTTAGACTACCTTATGTTTCTTCCTCCCCAAATCTTGTAAAATAGGACACACGCAAAATTTCAGAGGAGGAACATATTTTTACATTTTTTTGTTGTTCTCCTCCTTTTATAGTCTCGATGCAGGTGCCTCCTTGCAATGATTGTAAAGTTGCGAAATTTGGAAATTGAATTCCTAATCCATCTTCTCCTTGTTCTTTGGGTTTTTACGATTCAAGTTCAATGGAGAAACTGAAAATCATCCCATTTATACCATGGGGAAGAATAAATCCATTCCACAAGATGATGTTGTTATTCATAACTATAGTCTCAAATATGATTCATATTTCTATTATCCTCTATCATCTAGATGCCATGAATATTTGTACCATGATCCGCTTGAGAAATATATTCTACAAGCTCGTTTTTCACACTCTCTTGATTTTTGTACTATTGGTTCAAATTTCAATCATATACAATGTAGTCATATTACCTAGGTAGGGGAGAAGGAAGGCAAAGATGCTTTCAATATTTCTTCTACCTTCGAAAATATTCCATGTGAAGATGATGCTCTCCCATTCTTGGATGATTTCAATCGAAAAGTCTTGATAATGAATCAAATGCAAACAATTATTTCAATCAATCCACAATCTTTGGAAATTGTGATTCTGATGAAGATCATTTTGTTGATGTATGTGATGAAGAATTCCCAAGTGCATCAACTGATATTTTTCTTTCCCATGCAAATTTTAAAGATTTAGATATGGAATCTGTTTCAATCAAACACAATGCTCTTGTTGAAAATTCCTCTTCATACCACTATCCCTTGTGCTCTCCTATTTGTGATGCACCTACATGCGGTGAAGATATTCCATGCTCTCCAAGTTATTCAGAAGATTATTTCACTTCACAATTGACACAAGGTAGTGAGTTTTTCCATGATGAAAGAGAAAAAAATCATATCATTGAGTGTCCTTTCCATCCTGCATCATTTCTTGTTTTTCATGAAGAAAAATCTTCAAATCATTTTTCTCGTGAAATTTCCCCTATTCATTCATCTTTTAATTTTTGATAAGAAGAATATTTGGACTTGAGTAATCTAGTTATTGAAGTTGGTATATCTGGTAAATTCAGTGATAGAGGTGGCTTTGATCCAATGAGTAGTGTTCTTATTGAAAATAGTTGTAGAAGCTATCCTCAAACCATATATGATCTTGTACAATTTTCAATATGAGATTTTATAATCATGGAAAATTTTGGGACTTTCTAGGGAGTCAAGGCACTTTAAATTCCATTGATGGATTTGACAGGGTCTCACGATATGGTAAGCCCCCCGAACTAAGCCAGATATGGTTTCTTCCTCATAATCCTTCTCTTATCATGGTGTCACTCAATGAAAATTTCTTTCTAAAAAATGTTTGGTATTTTGGGTGTTATGTTTCAAATGTTCAAGATTTTACTTCTGACTGGAATCAAGAATATTTTTTAGTTTTCTCATGTTCATGCAAATCTATTGCGTCGAACTCTAGTTTGGAATTTGTATCTCTCATATAGTCCTAGAATGGCTCAGTTAATCATATCAAGGACTATCTTTGGCTAAAGTAATCATGTTTATCGAATTAATTTCTTAATAGTCATCTCCTGGTTCTTATTTCAAATGTTATATTTCAAATTTTTCCTCTCGTAGCATCGCAAATCCTCTTGAGTGATAGTGAATGAAAAAGCTATCACATGAATCAAGTTCTTCTCCATTCACCATGTCCTAACTGGTCTTTAGTATTTTTTTGTGTTTGCATCCATTTTTAATTCTTTTGATAATTAGGATTCATGCACAGTTTGTAACTAGTTATAGTAAAATGGTTTGTCACATTTATCTTGCAAGGAAGTTGGTTCAATTATTTAGAAAATGCATAGAATTGTTAAAAATATTTTATATTTGTTTATTAAAAACTAATAATTCGATAGTTTAATTATCTCATTTGATCATTATTCTTTCCTTTATTATTTTCATTCGTTTTATCATTTTATTATAACCATATCCAATGAAATTTATTTTAGATCCATTGACCTTCATCGTTCAACATCTCACTATTTGGATTTTTGTCGACCAATTGAGGCACTTCAGCCTTCAGTAATGGTTATGTCAGGTCCTCTCTATCTTGACATGCCCATTAAATATGATGAAATTGATTTTCCCTCAAAATATTCCCATCATAATTACTTGCCTACAATTGAAATTTCATCGTCTCAAATATTATGGGGTTTTCAAGAGGATCATCATGAATTTTGTGATCCAATCATTGAATGGTTGGAAGAGTCTTACCTCACAAGCTCTGTCGCAAATAAAAGGTTTCTATCTTCCTTCGCACTTGTTAAGGAGTTCAGAGTAGATGGAGTCACATCTTCGAGTAGCTTCTCAAGTTTGTTGTAAGATGGTATTCATTTAAAAGGTAAGAATATTAATTTGATTAATGTAGTGGTTGTGACACATATTTACGCTCACATGAAAGACCTTGTAAATTTTGTGCAATTTATTCAAGTTTTTATCTTTTCTGTTGCACATTACTTTTTATCTGTTTTAATTGTTCGTATCTATGTGGATGCAAGTGGAGAAAAACTATAGTGGTTTCATTGGAAATTTCATTATACGTGACCCAGACACTCTAGCTCTTAGGTTAAGAGTAAGATTTATTACATCTTAGTTTTTCTTCTCTTGCACCCATCCCTTATTACTCTTCCAATATTTCTTCTCTTTTCTTACTCCTCTCATGCATCATGTTTGTTTTAGGTTCCTTTGTTTCTGTTTTTGTTTCAAATTATTATTGTGTCATGTATTTTCCTCTCGTGTGTTGAATAAAACTTCGCATGAAGATACTTCATTGGACCAAAAGGGAATGTGACAAAATAGAGAAGGACTTTGTGCAACTACAAAATTTGGCTAAGACTTTGTCCTCCATCCTTGTCCGCGTTACATATTTTGGTCACTAATGCTCCAAAAAAAAACATTATCCTTCTATTTAGAAAGCCTTGTGTCAAACCATGAACTCCTTGTCTGTTCTGGAAACCTCATGCATGCACTCGGTTTTATGTTTCAGTTTTCTCATGCTCATTGAATCAAGTGGAGAAGGACAAGGGAAAAATCTAAAAGAGAAAATCAATATTATAGGTCTTACTTATGCTTCTCTAAAGGGACAACCTATCCTACTCTCAATAATTCGGGATCTCTCTTCCACCCATAAATAAATAAGTGTCGATGCACAACTCTTTTAAAATAAATAAATAAAGGGGAAATAAGAGAAAGGATTCCTACACAGAAATGTGAAGAAATAAACTCCATCGGGGTACTATCCAGGCTCAATAGAAGTAGAAAAATGTTTGTGTCCCTGAAGTGACTCCGTGAAGGTGTTGTCCACGCATGCTCGTAGTGGAGCAACATTAGAGATAAAAAATATACTATGAAAATCTAAATATTTAAAATTTCATTACCCTATGTATATTTGAAATATTGTGTGATCATTGATCTTATGCTTGTGTTCACTTGAGTAAAGGGATGAAGTGGAATTTTTTTATGCACGGGGTAAGTGGGGAAGCCATAGTAATATGAATGATGAACCAATAGTTCTTGAATAAATAAAACATGCACAAAATAATTTACTCGAGTTCTTGAATAAATTAACCATGCAAAAAATAATTTAGAGAAGCTCGAGTTCTACTAGTGTGTCACCAAGTGCTTTCACTGCAATAAACACCCTCTAAAATTTTGTGTACACTCGAATTTTCAAGCCTACCGTGAATCTCGTAATCAATCGTTCCATAGTCACTTCTTGGTCAGATCATTCTTTCTGAGATGCCTCTTGAACTAGATATGCTTTAATTCACTTGCACTCACTTGCTCAGTCTACAATAACTTCATGAGCACATTCTTCTCCAAGATCTCGAAAACAAGTAGTACGTTCCATTGTCACTGTGCCCTTGTGATTTCTAATTCATGGCGACATTCAGTGCCCAACTACGAAGACAATTTCTCATATTCTAGAAGTGTTTATATCTTCCATTTCAGTGAGTTTTTAAAATTTTCTCTCCCGCACACTTTTGATTTTTACGAGTGTCTCTTTCATGTTTCATGTTGTCACTTTCTCTTGCGTTCACCTAATTAGTGTCACTTTAATTTTATATTTTATCTAAAATGTGTTACTTTCAATTTCGTTCGCACATCAAAATTTTCTTTCACAATTTTTATAGCAAGTATCGTCTTCTGGCATGGGAATGGTTTCTTATCATGCAAAGTGAAATTTTGGTTTGTTTGAAGAGGCATGCTTTGTGGTAATTAGTTGTTCTTGTCATGCAGTAATGTTTCCCACAAAGGGAAGTATGTATTCATGTATTATGGATTATTTATGTTGTGTTACCAAATGTCTAAGTGTGTGATCCTAGTCAATTCCTATCATTGTTCTCATCGGACTCATTGATCCCACATAGAAGAAAATTCCAGAAAATTCCTTCAGTTGGAAAAACTAGTCCCCATTCACCTCCAGAAACTATGCATATTTTTCCCTCAGTTTGGACTGCGCAAATTTTTCCCTCATTCTTGACTGGACATAGTTTTACCTTAGTCTGGCCTGGACTATGCACTACATAGTTTTAGTGATCAAGCCTGACCCCTGACTACAGGAGTTGTGAAACTACACATTAAATAAGCCTCTCTCTTGGCCTACCCCTCAGTTGTGGCTTAATCAGTGGAACATCACCCAACATATTAGACTAGGGGTTTATAAAATTGATTTCATCTTGCTTCGAGTGGCTTGTAGATACGAAAATTTTATCATGCTATGGAAAGATGATGATGGAAGATATAGAGAAGGAGGACACGCTATTATAAACCTAAGGAGATAAGGAGATGAGATGATCATTGGAAAAGAAAGTGAAGGAACATTGAATTACAACAGAATAAAAAATATCAATACCTAAAAAATAATCCATCAGATTTAAAACCAGTTGGAGGGTAGATATGAATAACAAAGCATACCTCACATAATGAAAGAAACAATGAGGAGGGAAGCCTATCACTACCACATCATCATGCTATCAATACAATGTGTCGCTCGAAATATTGAAAACCATTCCATGTGTTTTCTTGAGGTATTTTTTTCCCTTTGAAAAAATGTTTTCTTTTCGCATGTTGGGTTTTGCATTGTATGTAGGAGATTGTTTTAGTGGTTCCAAGAGGTCACCTTTTTGTATATGAACTTTTCTAACCTTGTGAGTATCTTTCACACTCATTTCTAAAATTTTGAGCATTTTTGCACAACTGTCGTCACAGTCATTGTAAAGTGTATCTTTGGTATTGCACTTGTTATAAATGATCGTAATGTTGTCGCAGAGAGGAAGCATCCTTATTTGTATGTCAGGGATGATATATGTTATTTAAGTCATCAAAATATGCTAAGTGTGTGATCAAAATAAAATTTCATCATTGTTCACATTGATCTCACCGGTTCCACACTTAGTAATTTTTTGGAAAACTTCTCAACCAAGAAACATAGTTTCACCCAACCTCCACTAAGTTCTCCATTATGTAGTCTCAGTCCTCTAGGCGTGACATTGTTGTTTGGAACTGCACAATGCTAAGTAGCTACCTCCCAAGACTATTCCATTCCACAGTTTCTGTTACCAAGCCTTGATATTGACCTCCATAATTGTACGATCATGGCCGTAAACCTCGATTGAACTCTGTAGGTCACCCCAAAAAGACTCAATATTAATCCCTGACCCCTTAAATTGGATAACAACCTGACCTTCATTAAATCCCAGAAATACAGAGTAAGCTCTCCTAGTTCCCATTCATTCGGACTGTCCCACTGGCTCCAGAAACTACGTATTATTGCCCCTGAACCCACCATAAATTGTGCAATGTGCAGTTTCAAGACTCAAGGATTCCCCTTACCTACCTCAACTTTGAAATTGCACAAGCATTGAGCCTCCCATCCTAGGTTGTCACTTGTTATGGGCTCATTTTATGGATCAAAATGCATCATCTTAGGATATATATTTTTGGATTGATGTCATTACGTCATGAGTGGTTTGCAGGAACAATTACTCTATCATGTCATTTAGAGGTTCTGAAGAAGGAGTTTGAACGGGAAAACATGTCGGGAGACACCTTTGTAGTTGAGAATGTAGTACGATTTATTGATATGAAGAAATGGGACACGAGTGTGTGATCACCACCCAAGACATGATATCATTGAAGATATCCTACCACCAAGCCATAGTGGAGGTGAGGAGAAGGTAATCAAGACACATCAGCAATAGTGGCTTGACATTTCCACATTATCAAGCAGTCCATGTCAATAATGTCATGTCATGTCGTGTCATGAGTATCATATTTGACATTTTCATTGCGGACCATGTATATTATATTCAAAATGTATTATCAAGTTGAAGTCCTAAGGACACACATGAATATGGAGAGTCATGTAAGTTGAAAAGTCATATGAAGTCAAACAGACATGAGGGTAGTCAAAGAGTGACATGGAAGGTGAAGCATCACCTGTTAGTAATATATAAACCCTCATTATATAAGAAAATGGATTTTTCACCTTTGCTCCACTAGCAAAGCATTAGAGAGATAAGCTAGTTATTTTGTCGAGAAAGGAGTGGCTCCAACGATCCACTATTGGAGATAGTGATGTTCAATGTACAAATGTGTATTGGAAATTTTAATTAATAACAAAATCCTTCAAGGGAAGCACATTCTTCATGCCTGAATTATGAATATTTGTAAGACTATTATGCGGGTGTTTGTACTTCATGATTTCTTTCACATGTACTCTGGTAGTTGAACTATTTCAGTTATTTTAGTGTTTATCTTATCAAGAATGTGATGTAATTCTTTCTATTGTTGTCCCATTCATGTGGACTTTTCCGCAAGATATCAGGTATATATATTTATCAATTGTTGGTATAATGACCGTCGCATTTGTTGTGGACTATCCACTGGATGTTAGACATAATCCTAAGATTCGTGTGTTTCTATTGTTGGGTGGTACTATTACCTCTCTCTTAGAGTCTCACTTCCTTTTCGCCCACCACAGTAGAAGAACCTTGACACACTTACAATTGGAAACTCACTGGGCATACCACCATTTATTTTCGAAGGTTCATGTGCACTCCTCTCTCTTGTTGACCATTAGAGCCCAAAAATATCTATACGAATACATGGAAACTGGGTCAATATTCTGAATGGGGCTCCTACTCCAAATGGTGTGAGGTATAATTAGGACTTCACATCGGAGATACCCCTTGGTTGAAGGATTTCCAACACTGCCAATAGGATAACAATTTTTTATGTTCGATAAATTTGTGCACATGGAGAGATATGTTAACATGATGGTCTTGGTGCTGGTAAATATTGTTTCAATTACAATGTCTTAGAAAATAAGTTTCAATACTGAATCACAATAAAGACGAAGGAACAGGGAATGCATAGCACTTGGTAGAGATCTGCTAATGTACAATTGGTTTGTTTGAAGAATTTATCATTCAACAACTTTCTTACCAGTGAATGAATGTGACTTTCCATTATTATTGGAGGTCTCTATTAGTAAACAAAAATTTTGAGTGGTGCACTACTTATGGGACTCCATGTATCATTTGGGAAATGTGTGAACATTCTAAGCTGAATTTGGTGCAAGAAAAGTGTTTTCTATTATTTCTATCTTTTACAATCTTTACACGATCATGTTTTCCCTCTCTTGTGTTAGAGGATATATATATATATATATATATATATATATATATATATATATATATATATATATATATATATATATATATATCTAATTATTATTTTGGATCCTTTTCTTTGATTTTAGTTTCACTTTTACGTATTCAGAGAATGGTTCTAGGGCTATTCCATTCTTTTGGTCAAGTTTAATTGGTTGTTGGTTTTATTTGTTGGGTGTCCTACTGCCTAAAGGTTAGCTGTTGGGCACAAATTAGTTTCTTGATAGGGTTTAACTCTATCTTGGATATGTTTGGGGTGTTCTATTGGTGGGTTCAGGTTCTTTCATACTTCATTCATGTGTAATTGTGTCCTCATGGAGTCTATGTTGTCCTAGTAGAGAACCCGAGTTTGTGTGGTGTTAGGGTCCTATAGTCTGAGGATCAAAGTGTGTTTGCATATTACTATTCATTTTTTGGGTCTATTTGTCAAAGTGTATCCTATGAGTTACTGACTATGATAGTCGAGGGAGTTTATTATCTAAAAAGGTCAAAATGGTCAAATGCTTCTAAGTATATGGGTCCTGAGGGGGTCTTTATGTCGTAATTAAAATTTGTGAGAGTTTAAAGTTCATGAAGGGTTCATAATCACAAATTTTCACTCATGAGGGAAAATGAGTCATTATGAGGGTTTAAGGGGTTATTTCATTGACTTTTCATCCATCATAAATCACATTTGGGGGTCATGTCAGTCAAGTACAATTTGTTAAAAATATTTATGGATATATTAGTAGTGTACCTCATCATCATTGTAGGATTATATCCATCTCACCTCACTCCCTCCACTAAAAAATGTCCATCATGACATGAAAGAAGGCATGAGGAGACATAAAATTTGAATTTCTTCAATTTTCCATCATTTTTAGTCCAACACAAATGTAATACGAGATTTGAGTTGCTTTTCAAAAGTTGGATAGGTTTAAAGGAGGCATTTAAAGCTCAAAATATGGAGGAAAACTTAGAATTAATGTGCCAAGTGACTGTTTTAGTCACCATTTTCAAAAGTAGTTTCCGATAAAATGGAGTTAAATTTCGGAAAACCCTAAGAGGTTTTTATCAATCATTGACCAAAGAAAAAATAATTCCCTCATTTTGTGCATATATTTTATGTTTTATGATATATGAAACACTCTTGGAGGTCTATCTTTCAAAAAATTAAAATTTTGTATTTTGATCCTGTTTTAGCTATTGTTTCATGGCGGGATTTTCTAACAGATGGAAGCCAATTTTTCAAAACTGAAAGAGGTTTTCTTCAAGAATGGGACAGAGAATAAAAACAACTCTCTTTTTGTGCACATGTGTCATGGTTCTGGAATTACATATGTCACTTGGAGACCCATTTTCAAAATTTATTGCTGACAAAATTCTAAAATTTTTGAAATTCAATTTATAAATTCGAAGTTTTGGAAGGTTTTAAGTATCTGGGGTAATGTAAGGTGAATGTAAATGGTTTTAAATCATCATTAGGACTGATCTAAATTTATTTTTGAACACAATAAAATACCAAAATAAACATAAATGCAGAGATGCGGCAGAAATAAAACTTCGTTTAATTAATATCAAATAAATAAAGTATGCTGACAGACAAAATGGACAAAAACTAGCTAGGGCGATGGTAGCTTATCTCTGAGAAGCGATGTGGCAGCTAAATGCCTCTCAAATCTATTACAATGAGTCTCAAGGGCATTTTTATTATTCAACAACATGAGAAAACCATAAATATCGAAAAACCTAACCCTAGGAGATGAAGCGCCAAACAATGGGCCCCATTTGGGTAAATTAATACATCAACTTCCCGGGGACATAGCTTTGGCATACGATCTATGTTTGACGAGAAAAATACCTCGTTAGAAATATATATCTGAGAACTTCTGTGGCACCTAATATTGATCATGTCACTTCTTGTACTTGGAATTAGATTTATCCAAGATATCGTGGACCTGTTGGCATACATGTTATATGTTTTCAATAAATTTCGTTGCTTTATCAGCCTCAGATAGTACATGTGAGGATGTTGGTCTGATGCGCCCTTTCTGCAACTGCTCTTTGATCTACCTCTTGATTTCATCATTATCTATAATAGAAAACATATAGATCAACCCATTAGGCATCGATGTGCCTAGGGTAAAATCAATGGACTGCTTGACCTGGTAGTGTCGAGGAACCCCTATGGGTGAGGAGAAAATGTCTGTGTATTCCTCCATGAATTTTTCCATTTGTTGCTACCGTGCAGGTGAGCCCTATTTGGAGGCTCTGAGCACAATATTGTTCTTTCCCTGTGGGTGAGTCATAGTGAAATTTTTTTCTTGGTTTTGGAAATAACCTAATGGCGTTATTTTTCAGTACTCAAAGAGATGGCAGAAGGTCCTACCTTTGATATCCTGTACAATTTATTTCCCACAGTAATAATAACAAAATGAGGACTGTTGGAAATGTTGTCATTGATGGAAAAGGAGGTAGCAAAGACAGATACAAACAAAGGAGGCAAAAAAGAAGCGAACGAAGGAAGCAAAGGAAACAGGCAGAGGCAGAGGCAGCGAATATAGAGGCAGAGCCATTATCACAACAGAGGAAGAGCCGTTATCAGAGGCAGAGCCGTTATCACAGTAGAGGCAGAGCCATTATCAGAGGCAGAGGCAGAGGCAGAGCCATTATCATAGCAGAGGCAGAGCCATTTTTTAATTCCGAGAATCGCTACCCCAGCTGGACGATACATAAACACAATTCTGGGAATCGTATCACCCAAGCAACAAATTATATATATAAATCTCATTCCAGGAATCGTTACCCACGTATCAGTATATATGCAGCATATTTACATATATTGTGCCTTATGCACAAAGCTCCAAAGCATATATATTAATCTATATGGAGTGCTTTATTATTAGAACCAAAGTACCATAAGGTGGGACCCTTCCCAATCGCATCGGAGATTATAAGGGCAGTGGAACAAGTTAACAACAGGTTGCGATTGCGATTGAAGCCCAAACCCGATGGGTCTATAAATCATGTTTAATATGTGTTTGAGGTCCAGTTCCAATCGCATCGGCAAAATGAAGTGAACAGTGGTCAATCTCATCGTACAAAAGAAGAACAACGGAGCAATATATTAAAAGAATTGCGATTACGATTGAATCCTGGACCCGATGGGCTTATAAAATATTATTAACAAATTTTTGAGTTCCAGTTCCAATCGCATCAGAAAAATGCAGTGAACAGTGGTCAATCGCATCGGACAAAAGCAGAACATCGGAGCAATATATTAAAAGAATTGCGATTGTGATTGAAGCCCAGACCTGATGGGCTTATAAACTATGATTAACAAATGTTTGAGTTCCAGTTCCAATCACATCGGCAAAATGTATTGAACAGTGGTCAATCGCATCGGACAAAAGCAGAACATCGGAGCAATATATTAACATAATTGCGATTGCGATTGAAGCCAGGACCCGATGGGCTTATAATCTATGATTAACAAGTTTTTGAGTTCCAGTTCTAATCGCATCGGAGAAAAACTGTGTAGTGGAACATGTAAACAAAGAATTGCGATTGCGATCAATCATAATCGGAAGAAGTCGAGGAGTAGTATATCGCATCGGAAAACGTGGCAGGTGGGCCCAATTTTTTTTTTTATATGTTTAAACAGGTTTTATTATTTATGCAGAGAATTGATTTAAGGTGCATTAAAAGGCAATTTGTATGATTAAACTCTGTATAATTATGCTGAGAAATGAAATTGGGTTATATATATATAAAATGCACTGTTATATATATAAAAGGCATTGTTACAGATTTGCATGATATAAAAAGCGCAGTTACATAAATACATGAGTTACACAGCAGCTATAAACAGAAAGGCATACAAAGGAGAGAAAGGGAAAAACACAGTCAAAGAAAAGACAAATGCGCAGCGATCCTGAAGGTTGAATAAGTCGAGCTGGAGCTCTCATTGTAATTAAATGTAATATTTTAATTGGTTTATATTGTGTGTGATGCATTGGCAAGTCTCCGGAGGAAAACAAAGCTCCCACTGTAATATTGAAATTAATGCATGTTGTTATATTGTCTGAATGAGCGAGTGAAAGAAATGAGAAGGCAGAAAGCAAAGAGGCATGGCTGTCCATTCCAAATTCATTGAGGAATGCTAACAGTCACAAGAAAATCCTTATAAATGATATCATCTTGATATGCATGAAGGAGGTTAGAGAGAGAAAATATAGAGAATGCAGATTATAGAAGAGTGAGGCAGAGAATATTAAGAAAAGAAGAGCAGAAAGAGATGCTACAGAATAGAGTTGATATCTGAGGTAAATCAACAAACATTCAGTTTGATAAATTGAGGAAGTTGGAGCTTCCCTATCAAGTTGCAGCTTGATAGCTGTCATTTGTAGCCGATCGAGGCTGGAGCCTGTAGGTTGGTGCCTGCAGAAAATTGAAGGGAGTTGGTGCTTCCTTGCAAGTTGTAGCTTGTAGAATTGAGGTTGGAGCCTCTTGTAGGTTGGTACTTGCAGAAAAATAGTGGTGAGAGGGAGTTGGAGCTTGCATTTGCATCGCAACAATAATAATATGTGGTTTTCTCCCTTTATGGGTTTCCACTTATATCTGGTGTCTCTGTGCATAATGTTTATGTGTTGATCTGATTTATATCATCTTCTTAATACCTGCTACTCTCATATTAATTCTACTGCTATATTATATTAATACTTGCTGTTCACATTCTAAGATTAATCACATATTAAGTTGGACATGAAATGAAGGTGTAAATAAGGTTTAATGAAAATTATTAAAAGTCCATGAAGATTTAAACTGATTCACCCCTCCCCCCTTTCAGTTTAACTAAGGGTTAAACAATTGGTATCAGAGCAGGTTCTTTTGTACCAGTCTAACAACTGAAAGGAGATCCTAGGTTCCCAAGATGGCCAGTAAAGAAGGATGCTCAACCAATAAAGCCCCTTTTTTCACTGGTGCAAATTATGCTTTCTAGAAAATCAGAATGAGGACATACATAATGTCTCTAGGAATAGAAGTTTGGGGTGCTATGTAATTAGGATATGCCCCAAAGGCAACTGACTCAGAGAAATAATCCAAACAAGATTTTGTAGCTAACGCAAAAGCCATGAATGCCATCTTGAATGGATTGTGTGAAGCAGAGTTTATCAAATTAATGCACAAAAACACTGCCAAAGAGATGTGGGATACCCTAGCGAATATCCATGAGGGATACAAGAAGGTAAAGACAGCCAAACTTCAAGTCTATAGAGCCTAGTTTGAGAACTTAAAAATGAATGATGATGAAGACATTGACAACTTCTTCCTAAAAGTTGCAGAAATTGTTAACAATATGAAATCTCTTAGAGAAACCATGCCAGAAAGTATAATTGTGCAAAATATTCTAAGATCTCTTCCATCCAGGTTTAATCCCAAGGTGTCTGCACTAGAAGAAACAACAGATTGGGAGACCTTGACCATGAACCAACTACTTGGAAACTTAACAGCATATGAGATGAGGCTCCCACAGAAGAAGCCAAGTATGAGGGAGGCAGCCTTTAAAACAGAAAAGAAGAAAGAAGAAGAGGTAGACATATGCTCTTGCTCGGATGAAGAAGAGGAAAAATTTGTCAAGAAATTGGATAGAGGCTCAAGTAAATACAAAGGTAAACTTCCTTTCAAATGCTTTAACTGTGGAAGAGTTGGAAACTATGCTGCTAAGTGTCCTCACAAGAAAGTAAGGAATCAGGCTCAAGAGTCAGAGAGAAATACATCTAAGAACTGGCAGAAAGGAAAGAAGTTCAGCAAAAAATCCTTCTATGCCCAACAAGACAGCAGTACATCTGAAGATCCAGATGAACTCTCAAGTGAAGATGGAACCTATGAATTTTTATTGATGGCTATAGAAGAACTTGAAGGTCTCCTGTTAGAAGATGAATAAGAAGAAGGTGAAGTCGACCTTGAGGGGGAGCTAAGAAGTGCTCTAGAAGAGATTGATAGACTCAAGATGAAATGCAGAAAACAAAAGGACATTCTCCTCAAGTATGTACGAGAAGAACAAAATTCAGAAGTCCTTATGTAGGTAAAGATAGAGCTTGAATAAGCCAAGAAGATAGAGGACATGTTACTTAAGCAAATCAAGGAAAAAACTCAGGAACAAGAAAATTTGGAAGAAGAAGTAGTATGTCTCAGGAAAAAATTAGAAAATGCTCAAAGGAAAGTGGTTATAAACTATTCTCAAACAACAAGCTCTAGTAAGTTGAATGAAATTCTGGTTGCTCAAAGATCCCCTATGATAAAAACTAGAATAGGCTATGAAGGAGAATCAAGTAAAGCCAAAGAAAAGTTTGACAGAGAGATTATTTTTGTAAAAGAAAAGAAGAATGATGAAGTAGCTCAAACAACTCCTAAAAAAGAAAAGAAATGTAATGAGGAAGACAGAGATCAAAAGAAACCTCTAATAACAAAGAAGACAATAAATACTAAGACAACAGAAAAAGGGTCATATGCCTCTGAATATGTCAAATTTGGAAGCCATCAAAGGAGATTCTTCCCGCCTATGAAGAATGCCACTTGTTATGCTTGCCACAAGCTGGGACACATTGCTGCATATTTTCATGCAAGGAGGAGTAATTCAAACCAGCAAAAGATGCAAACATTGAAGAGACTGCCTTAAACAAACAAATGGAAGAGACAACCTTACATCATGTATGCAAATAGTTTCTATGGTTACGGTTTTTATTGTAAGGAATTTGGCCATAAAATCATTGAGTGTAGAAAGTATGGACAAAGATTGATGTTTAACACCTCAAGGAGGTTTATGAATCAAAGAAATTTTGTTCATACTCATAATTCTACAAAAATTATTTTCAAATGTTGTGTATGCAATCAAGTTGGACATATACCTTCCAAATGTCCTCTAAGAAGATGTAGTTCATCACCTCACAAAAGATACCAAACAAAAGAGTGCCTCCAGTGGATAGAGAAGGTGAATAAATGTGACTTGGCTCTAACTGCTCAAGACTTGAAAAGCCAACGGTATTTGGATAGTGGCTGCTCAAAACACATGACTAGAGACAAAAGAAAGTTTATAACTCTTGATGAAAAGAAATATAGCAATGTTACTTTTGGCAATGATAAATCAGGTAAAGTCAAGGGAAAAGGCTCAGTCAACATAGACAATGGCAGAGGAAAGGCCCAAGATGTACTATTTGTAGATGGGCTGAAAGAAAATTTACTAAGTGTTAGTCAGATGTGTGACAAAGGCTGTGAAGTTCTTTTTAGACCACAAGATTGTGAAGTCATATCAAGCACCACAGGTAAGACTCTGGTTAAAGGAGTTCGAACATAGAGTAATGGTTTACATTGTGAAAGAGGAAGATGAAGCATGTCATCTTAGCAAACTAGAAGAGTCATGGTTATGGCATAAAAGGTTGGGACATCTAAGCTTCGATCACATAATCAGACTAAGCAAGAAGAAAGATGCCAGAGACATGCCAGAAATAAAGAGGCCTTCTAATACCATATGCAAATCATGTCAATTAGGCAAACAGACTCGCGCATCCTTCAAGGCCAAAGATGAGTTATCAACAAGAAGACCTCTACAACTTGTGCACATGGACCTGTGCAGACCTGCAAGAACTAAAACACAAAGTGGAGAATCCTACTTCATGCTGATAATAGATGATTTCTCTAGAATGACATGGGTTGCATTTCTCAAGAATAAATCGGAAGCTCTGGAAAAATTCAAAATATTCAAATATTTAGCAGAAAATCAAACAGGATGCAAGCTGAAATGCATTAGATCAGAAAAAGGAGGTGAATTCATAGATTATGACTTTGCTGACCTATGCAATGAACATGGCATAAAACAACAATTTACTATTGCAGGGACACCTCAGCAGAATGGAGTAGCAGAGAGACAAAACAGATCTGTTCAACAAATTTCCAGAGCCATGATGCAAGAGAATAATATTCCTCAAACCTTCTGGGCAGAAGCGGTACACACAGCAGTGAATATCCTTAATAAAGCTCACTTAAGGTCAAGCAGTGACAAGACTCCCTATGAACTATGGCATGGAAAGCCAGCTTCAATCAAACATTTCAGAATCTTTGGAAGCAAGTGTTACATAAAGAATAATGATGAAAATCTTGGAAAATTTGAGGCAAGAGCATATGAAGGGATATTTCTAGGATATGCATCCAAAAGTAAAGGGTACGGGTGCTACAACAAGACTCTTCGAAAAATAGTAGAAAGCATTGATGTGAGATTTGATGAAGAACTTCCAGACAATAGAAGAGATACAAACTGCTGCAGCCCATCATACAACCACGAAGAAGAAAACCAAGATGATGAGGAAACAAGCAAGACAACAGAAGATACAGAGCTGAGTTCTGAAGCTCCCTAAAGATATACTCAAAAGAACCATCCTGAAGATCAAATTATTGGAGACAAGAGAGTAGGGGTCCAAACAAGAAGGCAGCTATCGGAACAAACTGAAGAGGTATACATAGCCATGTTGTCACAAATAGAGCCAAATAAATTTGAAGAAGCCAACAAGGACAAGTCTTGGGTGAATGCTATGAATGAAGAACTGGACCAAATTGAGAAAAATAATACCTGGGAACTAGTTCCTAGACCCACTGAGAAAAATGTCATAGGCTCAAAATGGGTATTTAAAAATAAAATGAATGAGGAAGGACAGGTAATCAGGAACAAAGCCAAACCTGTCTGCAAAGGATATTCACAAATCAAAGGACTTGATTACGATGAAACATTTTCCCCTGTAGCCATAATGGAAGCCATCAGAATGTTTCTAGCCTTGGCATGCTACCAAGACTTCAAGGTATATCAAATGGATGTAAAATCTGCATTTCTGAATGGAGACTTAGAAGAAGAAGTCTACATGGAACAACCAGAAGGTTTTTCTTTAACAAACAAAGAAGAATATGTGTGCAGACTGAAGAAGGCCCTTTATGGACTGAAACAGGCTCCTCGTGCTTGGTACTCAAGACTAGATAAATATTTGCAAAAACAAGGCTTTAAGAGAGGTGGAGTAGACAACAATCTATACATAAAATTCCATGAAAATGAACTCTTAATTGTTGTAGTATATGTTGATGACATTATGTTTGGAAGAAACAGAGAAGAAATAGCAAAAGGGTTTGCTAAGGGGATGAAATCAAAGTTTGAGATGTCCATGATTGGAGAACTCAGTTTCCACTTAGGAATTCTAATTCAGCAAAAGAACACAGGAACATTCATCTCACAGGAAAAATACTTGAAATAAATGTTGAAAAAGTTCAAAATGGAGGACTGCAAACCTGTGTCAACTCCCATGATCACGGGATGCAAGCTGTGTGCTGATGATGGGTCTACTGATATAGATAAAAAATTCTATAGATCCATGATAGGAAGTCTATTGTATCTGACTGCATCAAGACCAGACATCATGCTAGCAGTAGGACTAGTGGCTAGATATCAAGCAACACCTAAACAAAACCATCTTCTGGCAGTAAAAAGAATATTCAGATATCTACAAGGAACAACACAATATGGACTTTGGTATCCTAAAGGCAAAAGCTTCACTTTGACAACATACACAGATGTAGATTGGGCCCGCTGTGTGGATGACAAGAAAAGCACAAGTGGAGGTGATTTCTATCTAGGAGAAAATCTGGTGGCATGGTTAAGCAAGAAACAAACATCTATCTCTCTGTCTACAGCAGAAGCAGAATATATAGTAGCAGCAGCATGTTGTACATAAGTCATGTGGATGAAGCAAACCCTCCAAGACATGAAGGTAAACATTGATGAACCTATCTCAATCAAATGTGATAATACAAATTCTATAAGTATATCTAAATATCCTGTGCTTCACTCAAAAACTAAACATATCCCAATCAAGTATCATTTTCTCCGAGAACAAGTGGCTCAGAAGATAGTGAAACTGGAGTATGTACCAACAAAAGAACAGACAGTAGATATATTTACTAAACCGCTTGCCAGAGAACCATTTGAATATTTGAGAGATAGACTAGGGGTAGTATCTGTAGATGCTACTCTCTAATATGAAGAGAAAGCACAATTTCAGGGGGAGAACAGAAAAGAAAATATCATTCCCAGGGGGAGATCAACCAGCAAGGGAAGCATGAAAACAGGTCCTCAGGATCAAAAGGATTATGGCAAGAATACTTTCAGCATTAAATAATCAATAAAAAGGCAAAAGGGTCAGTGGTGCAGCGGAAGAGTGGTGAACCCGACGTGAACCGAACACGGAAGAGTAGTGAACCCGAAGTGAATCTAATCCAAAGGTTGAAGCAGCAGCGTACAAAGTCAGAAAATTTCAGGGAGAGGAAATGCACGAAATATTGAAAAAGGATAAAATCACAGGATCAAAGAATAGAAGCTACACTAAGAATTCAAACCCCTTGCCATTGATGTCAACAGGGGAGGAAGAGCAAGCAACAGGAGAAAGGATCCTAACAGGCAAGCAGAGGAAGTGTATTGCCATCAATGCCAAAGGGGGAGACTATTGGAAATTTTTCCATTGATGGAAAAGGAGGTAGCAAAGACAGAGACAGACAAAGGAGGCAACAAAGACAGAGACAGACAAAGGAGGCAGCAAATAAGTGAACGAAGGAAACAAAGGAAACAGGCAGAGGCAGAGGCAGCAAATATAGAGGCAGAGACGTTATCACAGCAGAGGCAGAGTCGTTATCAGAGGCAGAGGCAGAGGCATAGCCGTTATCAGAGGCAGAGGCAGAGGCAGATCCGTTATCACACCAGAAGCAGAGCCATTTTTTAATTCTGAGAATCGCTACCCCAACTGGACGATACATAAACACAATTCCGGGAATCGTATAGCCCAAGCAGCAAATTATATATATAAATCTCATTCCGGGAATCGTTACCCAGGCTGGAGTATATATGTAGCGTATTTACATATATTGCGCCTTATGCACAAAGGTCCAAAGCATATATATTAATCTATATGGAGCGCTTTATTATCAGAACCAAAGTACCATAAGGTGGGACCCATCCCAATCACATCGGAGATTATAAGGGCAGTGGAACAGGTTAACAACAGGTTGCGATTGCGATTGAAGCCCGGACCTGATGGGTCTATAAATCATGTTTAATATGTGTTTGAGTTCTAGTTCCAATCACCTCGGAAAAATGCAGTGAACAGTGGTCAATCACATCGGACAAAAGTAGAACATCGGAGCAATATATTAAAAGAATTGCGATTGCGATTGAAGCCTGGACCCGATGGGCTTATAAACTATGATTAACAAATGTTTGAGTTCTAGTTCCAATCGCATCGGCAAAATGCAGTGAACAGTGGTCAATCGCATCGGACAAAAGTAGAACATCGGAGCAATATATTAAAATAATTGCGATTGCGATTGAAGCCCGGACCCGATGGGCTTATAAACTATGATTAACAAATGTTTGAGTTCCAGTTCCAATCGCATCGGCAAAATGCAGTGAACAATGGTCAATCATATCGGACAAAAGCAGAACATCGGAGCAATATATTAACAGAATTTCGATTGCGATTGAAGCCCGAACCTGATGGGCTTATAATCTATGATTAACAAGTGTTTGAGTTCCAGTTCTAATCGCATCGGGGAAAAACTGTGTAGCGGAACATGAAAACAAAGAATTGTGATTGCGATCAATCACAATTAGAAGAAGTCGGGGAGTAGTATATCACATCGGAAAACGTGGCAGGTGGGCCCGAAATGTTTTTTTTATATGTTTAAACAGGTTTTATTATTTACACCGAGAATTGATTTAAGGTGTATTAAAAGGCAGTTTGTATGATTAAAATTTGTATAATTATGCTGAGAAATGAAATTGGGTTATATATATATATATATAAAAGGCATTGTTATATATATAAAAGGCATTGTTACAGATTTGCATGACATAAAAAGTACAATTACATAAATACAAGAGTTACGCAACAGCTATAAACAGAAAGGCATATAGAGGAGAGAAAGGGACAAAAACAGTCAAAGAAAAGACAAATGCGCAGCGATCCTGAAGGTTGAATAAGTTGAGCTGGAGCTCTCATTGTAATTAAATGTAATATTTTAATTGGTTTATATTGTGTGTGATGCATTGGCAAGTCTCCAGAGGAAAACAAAGCTCCCACTGTAATATTGAAATTAATGCATGTTGTTATATTGTCTGAATGAGCGAGTGAAAGAAATGAGAAGGCAGAAAGCGAAGAGGCATGACTGTCCATTCCAAATTCATTTAGGAATGCTAACAGTCACAAGAAAATCCTTATAAATGATATCATCTTGATATGCATGAAGGAGGTTAGAGAGAGAAAATATAGAGAATGTAGAGTATAAAAGAGTGAGGCAGAGAATATTAAGAAAACAAGAGCAGAAAGAGATGCTACAGAATAGAGCTGATATCTGAGGTAAATCAGCAAATATTTAGTTTGATAAGTTGAGGAAGTTGGAGCTTCCCTATGAAGTTTCAGCTTGATAGCCGTCAGTTGTAGCTGACTGAGGTTGGAGCCTCCTGTAGGTTGGTGCCTGCAGAAAAACAATGGTGAGAGGGAGTTGGAGGTTGCATTTGCATCACAACAATAATAAGATGTGGTTTTCTCCCTTTATGGGTTTCCACTTATATCTGGTGTCTCTGTGCATAATGTTTATGTGTTGATCTGATTTATATCATCTGCTTAAGACCTGCTACTCTCATATTAAGTCTACTGCTATATTATATTAATACTTGTTGTTCACATTCTAAGATTACTCACATATTAAGTTGGACATGAAATGAAGGTGTAAATAAGGTTTAATGAAAATTATTAAAATTCCATGACGAGTTAAACTGATTCAACCCCCCCCTCTCTCAGTTTAGTTAAGGGTTCAACAAGGCCTACTCTCATACACAACATGTCACTTCCACAAGAATTTTTGGCCTAATAATACATCAAACACGTTAAGAGGAGCATCACCACATAGTACCTCATTCATGAAGTTCTTGATGTTGTAAGGAAGGGGATAGTTTTGGCTGATGTGGAGATCTCTTCCTTGGTGAACCCACCTGATGGTATAGGACTATGGTGTGATGTGTTCAGTAGGCCGAGTCGCTTAATAACCTCTGCTGAAATGAGGTTCTTTTGGCTTCCTCTATCGATAACGAATTCTAGTGGAGAACCCTTCACCCACATATGGGAATGGACGAGGAAACCTCCCTTCTCTGGATCCTCGGGCTCCTCCCTGTGGAGCTTGCTAGTGAAAATGGTGGCACTGGGTTACACATCAATTATCTGCTTCCCTTTGTCATTCCCCTTGTCCAGTTCTGACTCAAAATTAGAACATGCATCTGATTCAGATGCCTTCAGTTCAGCCACCAAGTACTGTTTGGCATGACACTTGCTTCTATTGTGAGTGGAGTTATTATGAAATTGACACCACTTACCCATGTCCTTTTTTAGCTTTGTGGTGTTTTTCTTAGTCGCCCCACTTTGGCTTTTCCCCTTGTTCTGCGGTTAGGGGGCACCTTTCCCTAGCTTCAGATTCACATATCAAAAGTCTCACTTCTTCTTAAATTTCTGCTCGATCTTGGCATCATATCGATATGCCACGCCAAGCGAGGTAATTTCGAGGAAATCCATTTTCTACTGAATGTATATATGAAAAAAACTGTGATACTTGAGAACCAAATATTTCTCTAAATCTTTAATACGCAACTTTGTGCATAGGGGATGGAACAAATTCATCATTTTTTGTACATCTTGATCCCTTTGTTATGGCATCATGGTCCATTGGATGTACTTTCCTCATAACTCCCCATGGGTTAATATCGTTTCTTGATTCCATCTCGAAATTAATTCCAAGTTGGTGCAGTCGATAACAGAGAGGGTTCCCTCTCGTCCTTTTTCTCATAGTAGGTTTCCCACCAGTCTTTGACATGGGGTGTGGCTTTGAGTAGTGAAAAACTAATATTTTCTTGGTCGGAGAAATCATGGATCGAGAAATACCCTTCCAACAAATCCAACCATCTATCTATGAAAATTGCATCTATCTGTCCTTCAAATATAGGAATTTCAAAGTTAACTTGTACGTTTAAAGGAATGGATCATCCACAGTGGCCTCCAGATTTAGATGCACTTCCGGTGTGCAGGTGTTGAAGGATCTGTGAAAATTTATTCATCATTGCATTCCTTTGTTTATAGAGGGCTTCCTCAGGAAATATTTTGACAATATCTCCTACTTCCAAATATATATTCTTTTCCCCCATCGGAGGTCGACGAGGTTTGTGAGGCTGATCTTGCAAAGGTTCAAACATATCGAGCCCTAACTGCTTATGCCCTGACCTCGTTAGGGCATGGAAAGAAGGATAAAGAAAGAGAAGACCTCTCTGATACCACTGATCCAAATTTATACTTGAACACAATAAAATATAGAAATAAACATAAACATAGCGACGCAGCAAAAAAAAACTTCATTTCATAAATATCAAATAACTTAAGTATGATTACAAATAGAATGGAGATAAATTGGCTAGGGCGATGGTAGATTATCTCTAAGAAGAGATGTGGTGACTATATGCCTTTGAACTATTTTTAAATTAGTCTTAAGGGCCTTTTTATTATTGAACATGGATGTAAAACCTTAAACATCAAAAAACCTAACCCTAGGAGATGGAGGACCAAAACTATGGGCCTCGTGTAGGTAAATCGGTACTTCAACTTCCCAGAGGATGTACCTTTGGCATACGATTTATTTTTGACGCCTACAATACCTTGTTATACATATATATCTGAGAAATCTAGCTTTTGAGTGAACAAAAAAACGTCGTTTAGGGCCTCAAAATGACTCTCGAAGTTGAGGACGCAAAACACTACCAAAAATAGTAAATTGTGCTATAATTAAGGAAGCTGAAAAGCCGAAAGAAACAATGGTGGGGGTTCTAGTGGAATAGGTGGGTAGCCATTAATATCTACTTAGATCAAGGGAATTTCAATAAAATATACATATTTATTTTTTTCCACAATGATCTGCAACCATGTCAAGCTTGAAGACTTATTCCACTCCATTGTGCAGTTACTGCACAAATATATCAGTGAAATTTATTTTGGAAAATTTAAAATTTGGAGTTTTTAGAAGAAATTTTGGTTATTGGATAAACGTATATATTTTTAAATTCATGTATTTTAAAGTTTTAAAGTCAAGTGATGATAAGTTGTAACTTTCTTGATGTTTCTAAAGTCGAGAAAATTGTTTCTGTTTTCTTTTGTAAATATGCATTGCATCTAGACTGCTCACCTTTTATGAAGTGAATCCAATCACGTATAGTGGTGATAAAAATTTTTCATTGCATATAAGGATCTAAAGACATGTAAAATGGTTTTGGTTGGGTTACTGGGAACAAGCTGGTCTGCAAATTTTGCATTTTTGTATCATTTCCTCAAGTGAATAGAGGAAGGAAGAAGGTGTTTTGATCGGGATTCTTGTGTGAGATGTATGTTCGTATGTGTATTCTATTTTTTATTAGTGTTTCTTATGCTTTCATGGTGTGAAAAACATTCTTCATGCTTGGCCTAAAGGGATTTTGCAGAATTCACTAGAATCTAGGTTTTAGGTTGGTTATACTGACCAAAAGGTAAGTTGAAGTTGTCTGTGCAAGGTAAATTAGTAAATTATTTAAGTGAATAATGGATGATAATGATATTTCGAAGAGGAGTAGGACATGCAGCTCTGTTGATAATCAACCAAGTTTCCTTGTATTGAGTGGATGAGTGCAACATCAAGAGGTGACAATAAGAGCATCAAACTACATATGAATTCAAATTTCCATTAGAAGAAAATGAAAGACATGAATGTTCAATTGATATAAAACATAACACATAATATCTTGGGTGATATATAGGGGGTAAATAGTTTTTATATTTGCAGGTATAAAAGATAGAGCCCAAAGTTAATGAAAAAATTAAAAAGGGGCATAAAAAATGTTAATGAAAAAACGAACACCTAGAATATCTATTGAAATTAGTGGTTTTTAAAATGGGAAGGTGTATTGGGTTCAATTGATAGGGTGTTAAATAATGTGATTTTTAGAGGTGTTTTCCAATGTATAGTCAAATTAAAGATATTTTTTAATGTGCCAAGAAAATTTCAAGAGTTCATTGAGTGAAACCTCATAGACTAACCTAACTTTTTATAATCTACTATATAAAACTCTATTTTTTGTAATTAATACAAATTTCTAAAAAATAGCAATTTTAAATTTAATAATTGTTGAAAGAAATAAAATTACAGCTTTAAATAAATATAAACTTTATATTTATATATATATATATATATATATATATATATATATATATATATATATATAATCATAATCATAATCATAATCATAATCGGTTAGAAAAAAATTGTAATCTTTGGTTCCTATCTCCTATGTTTTTGAGTTTTGTGTTACTAAACTACTACCTTATGTTTGAGAAAGATAAAGTATTAATCAACCATAATTAATTTTAACTTAAATTAAGCTACCAAGAAATGTTTTATCGAGCTATACGATATTAATCTAGTAATATAATATTTAGAAATGTTTAGTACTTATTTTTGTAGGAATAGTTTGATTGAGATTAATTCGGAAAAATATGTGTATTTTCATAAATTTTACCAAGTTATTTGTAATTCCTTGTTTCATTATAACGTAACGATAACCTTAAAAATAAATTTATTATTATTATTTATACAATAAATCTTAAGAATAACGTTTTCCTTTATTTTTCTATTTATGTAATAAATATTAAGAATTGGTTTATTTTATAAAATAAAAAGACATTGTTTACTACGCATAAAATAATTAGTAAATAAGAATATTGCTAATATACTTTTTGCATACCATAAATTTGAAGGTTATGGGTATTCCACATGCTTAACCCACCAACAAAGGAGTCTTAGAAACTAAGTTGGTCTCTATATTGGTCACAACATTTAAATTTAGATTATTATGTTCAAATTTAGATTATTATTAATATTAGTATTATTGAAATGAGAGGATATTTATAGTTTAATGTTGAAGAAATTTTGCCCCATAATATTATATTTAGAAATAATAAAATAATAATTATTTTTTACAAATTCAAAATTATTAATAACTAAAACCAAAAACATATTTCAATATTAAAAATCAATAAAATAATTTAATTTCAACTTTAATTACACTTAAAGACTTATTTTATGTCTCACTTTGAGCATGATGTGTCATTTCAAACAGGAAGTTGACATGCATCTCTTTTAAAATAAAAACAAATATACTGAAAATAAAAAACAATGTTGGCTATGATATAAATAAAAATAAATGCACATATTTAATTAGTTTTAATTAAAAATAGTATTAAATCTCAATCATTTCACTTTCATTATATTTTTTCATTTTCACTGTGAGAGCTATAAATAAAATATTAAGTATTTAGAGAGATAATATAGACATAGAGAGAGAAAGAGAGAGAAGAATAAACAATTGGATCACTCTTGTAATATCATGAAATGGGATCAATTCCAACCAGTACCACTATAACATTGGCCATTCTCTTATACACAAATATATGATCAGCTACCACTACAACCTCTAAACCTACCACTATAACATTTAAACATGCACGTAATTGTTTACCCCTTTAGAATGCTCTAAGTGAATCAATGTGATTTTAACCACTAAAGGCATAGCACATAATACTTCATTCGCATAGCACATAATACTTCATTCACATGGGTTAGTTGCGTTTTCCCTGAGAAATAAAATAATTTAAAAATAAATAAAACCTCATATTTTCCTTCTAAATATCTCAATATAGGGAGATTAGTAATTGAAAGAAAAAAGTCAATTTTTTTTATGTGTATTTTATTGTAATTTATAACATGAAGGAGATGTTTAATTTCTTCAATAATATGTGTTCAATAATATATGCGTGGGAAAAAAAATCAATAGTATTTCTTTATTGTTTAAAATTATTTGTCATTTTTTGATTGGTTAAGAGTCTTTATTGTTGATAAAATATATATATATATATATATAGATATATATATAGATTATTTGAAGACATAAATGTATATTCATTCAACTATTAATATTTATTGATATATGATATTAAAAATATTAATAATTAATTTCGATTCATATTCATTTCAGATTTATTATGTATCAAGGAATTTCTAAATTTTTAAAATGCAAATCATATTTTAGTATAAAAGTTTCCAAAGGATTTACATCTATATTGATTTGATTATTATTTATACTTAATAGTTTCAAAGTTCATATAAATCTATTATTGTTCATCATATTATTTATCTTTATATAAATTTCACACCTCTCTATATAAACAAATTTATTTCTAAATTTATTAAAACCATAATAATAGAAATAATAACATATATATAGTACATGTTTTATAATATTTTTTAAGTGATAATTATAACATTGATGATATATATAGATAGAGAAATATATAATTTTGTAAATAAATTTGATGTAAATTTTGAATTGTTATATATTTATTAATTGAATTTAAATATGAAATTTTGAAAAATAGTAATTAAAGACATAAATTTTTATTTCAAATTTTTATTATGTTTGTTATTTTATTTGAATTTATAATACTTACACATATATAAACTTTTATTAGTTTTTCCATTTTATTATTTTTTATAAATAATAAAAATGATTATTATATGACTAATCTTTACACTCATTTATAAATATTATATTTTTCTTAACAACATTTCTCCCTTGCAATGAATTAAATGTTTATTGAAATATTTCAAAAATCTTTAGTTTTCTTTTTCTTTTTCTATTTATTTTGTAAATATTACTAATTAATTAATTTAATATATATATAATATTATTCATGTAAAAAAATATCAATAAATGCATACATTGTTAAAATAGTTTCTACATAATTATTACCAATCCAATTCTAAAATATGGGTCATAGTTATCACACCTTCAACTAAAAGTTATAAGGGTAACTACTTAATCAACCCCATAGTAAACGAATATGCGAGAACCCTGCCTATGTACAAATTTTGTATATATAGGGTTAATATCTATTTCTTTTCTCAAAGTAATTGAGTGGGGAATTATTGGTCAGCTTTGAAATTGTTTCCTTATTTACAAAAATCCCCATTGAGGAAGCTATTGATGTCATTAAATAGATCTTTGATAATGACACTTCTAAATTAATTGGCCTCTGCCTCACCTCAACCTTATTTAGTTTTCAAGGTGAGTTCTATGAGTATACTTTCGGTGTTGCTATGGGTTCCCCTTTCTCCCTTATAGTTGCTAACTTATTTATGGAGGATTTTGAATCAAAGGCCTCCACCTCGGCTCAAATTCACCCTAGGAAGTGGAAGAAATTCATGGATGATACTTGTGTCATTTGGCCACATGGCTGAAAGAAGTTAGATTTATTTCTTAGACACCTGAATTCCTTGTCAGACTCCATCAAATTCACCATGGAAGTGGAGGTGGATGGTTTCCTTCCTTTCTTGGACATCATTCTCTCTATAATGGATGATGGTTCCATTTCTCACCAAGTGTTTTGCAAGAAAAATCACACAAAACAATATCTTCATGTTGGTTCTCATCATTTTCCTGGTTAGAAGTTTGGTGTCCTTTGCACTCTTTCTACCCATGCTCTAATAATCTCTCATGAAATCCACTTGGAGTCAGAGAAATCCCATTTTATTGATATTTTTGAAAATAATGAGTATATTAGATATCAAGGTCTTAGGGCCTTTCAAAAAGAAAATCTACTCGAGTGGATCCTATTTCCAAGGTTCATGTCCCATGTATCCAAGGGACCATGGACACAATTTCCCATATCCCGAGAAGGAATAATGTCTCCTCTTCGTTCAAGCCTCTATATACTATTAGGAATCCTCTCGTAACTGTCAATGACCCTATCAACCCAAAAGACATGGGTGTGTACATGGTTCCTTGTTCCTATGGCACTCCTTATACTGGTGAAATAGGATGATCCATTAGACAGATAATCGAGGAGGATGTTGCAGACATTAGTCACAGCCAATCTCGCACATCGGCTCTTGAGAACATGCAGATAAATCATGTCACCATTTATGCATTGAAGAATCAAAAGTCAATGCTAAGGTTTACCACTTTCATCATAGGAAGCTTAGGGATGATGATTGGAAGCTAACAGATAAAATAATTTTAAAAGAAATAAAATCTCATATGTTCTTTCTAAATATTTCAATATAGGGACATTAGTAAGTAATTGAATGAAAAAAATCCAAATTTTTTATATGTACATTTTATGAGGGAGATGTTTAATTTCTTCAATATTATGTGTGTGGGAAAAAAAATTCAATAGTAATTCTTTATTGTTTTAAAGTATTTGTCATTTTTTGGTTGGTTAAGATTCTTTACTCTCGATAAAATATGTTCATCTATATATATATATATATTTCAATGTTCAGTTGAAGAGAAAAATGTATATTCATTCAATTATTAATATATCAATGTATATTAATTCAATTATTAATATATTGATATATGATACTTAAATTTTTTTAATAATTAATATCTTTTTTTCAATTTCATATTTATTAAGTATTAAGGAAGTTAAAAAATTTTAAGATGCAAATCTTATTTTAGTATAAAAGTTCCCAAACAGTTTATATCTAGATTGATGTGACACTTACATTAAATATTTTTAATGGGTTAAATTAGTTAAGTAATATTTATTATTATTTGTTAATAAAAAAAAATACTGAGACAATTGTTATATGGACGGAAAGGCTCTTTCTCCATCTTGTTATTTTGAAATAATTAAAAAAAATGAAATCAAGGAGAAAAGTAAAAATAATGAGGGCTAATGATAATGTTGTTCCAAGAACTGGAAAGTGGTTGGGCAGTTGGAGCATTTACCCACTCCTCTTAGGATAAGAGATTCATTCCAAGAGGGAGTGGGGATTCTGTGAATGTTAGATAGAGGGAGAGATTTTCCTGAGCTGGGGGTGTACCAGTGGAAAATACTTTGAAATTCTGAAGATTTCTGGTTTGACTAGACCAGAGGTCCTCGGGTAATAGCAGAATCATGTCTATTGCCAACCTGAGCTTTCCAGTGGAAGAACGAGGGAAGATCTAGACGTTATTTCCACTCTTAAGGTTGGGAGGAACATCAGCCAGACAAATACAATTTTGCAGATAAGTATTTATTGTAATATGTTCTGAATACTAGAGCTAACAACTGTTATTAAGTACAGATAGATAGAGAGTTGAAATAACTGATGATTATCATTTTGAATGCAAAATATAAATGTGTTGTGATAAATTATTTCAATTTTGTGGTGAAACTTAATATTCTATAATAATTATTATGTAAAGAGAGATTAAGTTTTCTGATACTGTAAAATTTTGATAAATGAATGAGGATGTATCACAAGCAAACACCCTAGCAGTCAGATCGAACTGTTAACTCCGGGTAACAGAGTGAAACCCAAAATATTTCGTTCAAATCTTGTCTAGCTATACACAGAGCATTTCTGGGTGGTCCGGTCACCATTAGCTATGAGAGGACGATAATATTAGCAGTAAATATTAGGAAAATACTCTTAAATAAAATGCTATAGTATTTACAAAAGCAAGTAGACTTTTCCTCTCAAAACAAATAGAGAGAACCGAGTTCCAAAATCCATTTAAAAACATTATATATATCAGAAAATAACTCACCGAAATAAAAAACTTTAGACAGATATGTTGCGAGAAATAGAATTTTTATTCTTAGAAACTAAGGACTAAAGACCGACGTGAGGTTTCCTTTTTCCTTCTATTTCCTATTATTGCATGTATACAGTAAGACTATGAATAATGTGCATATAGAGAGTTCATAGATAGAAATTCTAATGAGGAGCTTTCATTATCAAGAAAGAAGAGTAAAATATCTACAAAATAAAATCATACTGTTCTGGAACTTAGCAAACCCATTCTTTTAAACAAAAAAAAATCAAAAAAACTGTAAATGTACAGCTCAAACCCGACAAGAGACTTAATAGTCCATGAGATATATATACAATGAGATAGTAAATACCACTCTCAATAACAAAATCCTGAGAAATGAAATTATCACAGTTTACAAACCATGAGGTCCTGGTATCGGTCGTCTTACTATGGTCTAATAAGAGACCTTTTGGCCTAATTAAAATAAAAAATACAGTTAAGAATCCAGACCCTAGTAAACCCTCTCTGAGGAGGTCGTTTTCATTAAAATACAAGTAAGAGTGAGAATCAAATATTCTTTTTATCAACTGAGAGGTAGCACTAAGCTAAGTATGGGATTCATTGAATCCATTGGTACCTATAGAAAATGAACCAGCGAAGTAAATGGGCAGACTTGGGTATGCGACCCTCAAAGAGAAATCAAAATGTAAACCATTTCCATGGAGGAGAGCTCACTTGCCTGTAACAACCTAACCATGCAAAAGAAAATGCATATAAGAATTCATAAGAATGTAAGATTCGCAAACAGTGAAATAATAGTAATGCAAAAATAAAAACGAAGGATTAGGGAAGTGGAAATTTTAACAGAGCTTACCATTGAAGTTGAGAGCTCAATTCATCTTTCAGTGAAAACCTATGCATAAAACAAATAAGATAGTTTGTATTATACTATCTATAACATAGAAATAAAATCAGAACTCGAACTAAAAGGATATCGGATCTCTGAAAAAATAGCCACCTGTTGAATCCAAGTTGCATGCACAGCTGAATAAGCAGCAACGATGGTCTGTTCTAACTCGGTGGCTCTGCAAGGAGTTGACAGCACGCAAAATCCTAGTAGCAAGATGTAATGCGGAGGATTTCCATATCCATAGCTCACAGTTAAGGGTATTGGTGGTTAGCAGAGCCATTATCAGATTTCAACACTGGATAAATGAAGACCGAGAAGTATCAACATCGACTCAACTAAGTGGGATAAAATGGCAGAAAGGGTTTAGGGTTGACGAGTATTCCAAGGTTGGATTATTCCCAAATCTCTATATCACTGAACTGTCACCGATCGAACGGCAGAGGAGATTTCGGGCACGTGAAGGGAGATGACCGTAGCTCTGGTGGCATTACAAATGTCACATAGCAATCAATTTCTAGCATGACCGCCATAAATACACGAGAGTGGTATTCCATGTCCCATTTAATTTATTGAATGGACGAATTCATGTATGTGCGTACCATTTCACAATTGGTTAATGCATTTGTAAGATAACAAAGGTTGAGAACAATTCTATGTCATAAAACATAAATAGAACCCCAAATTAATACATTCGTAAAGTATAGAAGGGTGTTAATTGTATTAGATGTCAATTGCAATGTTATCATAGTAATGATATGTGATAAAGATCAATTAAATGATATTTCACATGGTAAAGTTGTAATTATTCTGATGGAGTTGGTGGAAGTAAATTTTTGCTTTATTTTTTGAGTTGGAAGTTGTTACAAGTGGTATCAGAGCGACGTTCATATGATGGGACCCTAGGGATCAAACTATCGTTCAAACTATGTGTAACTTGATGCACATAATTTAGCTGCATAACATAGAACATAATGAGAAGAGGAACCCCACTGCAATCCCCTAAAGACACTGGGGAACCCCAAGTACAATGAGTGATGAACCCAAAGATGTGGGTTTAGCTAATTGTTGAGCAATAGCAAAAAACCAGTAGGCTGTTAGAAGAAAAACAACACCAAACTAGTTTCTTGTTAAATATTGTTCAACAGCTGCAGGAGGAAATGGTGCACGTTCGAAAATATAATGAGTGATTACTGCAAGACCAGGAAAAGATATTAAAAATTCTGTCAGATAAACAAAACCAGAAGGTAGAACATCCTGGTACTGATAGAGGTATGCAAGAAGAAAATGAGCAACAAATAGGAAATAACACCATATAAAGAGTGGAAAGGAACCCCTCTCAGTGATATAAGAATAAAAAATTTAATGAAGCAGAATCTGGCAACTTGTCAGATCCATAAGAAGTCAAGAGGCATAAAGTCGAACTTCAAAGAGAACTTCGTAAAATAAAACCACCAACATTTGATGGTGAGGCTGAGGAGGTGGTATAGGCATGGTTAATAAATATGAATAAATATTTTCAGGTGTATGAATATAACAGCAACCTAAAGGCCAAATTGGAAATATAACAGCTAAGAGAGAAAGCCACTCCGTGGTGGGAGGAGGTGAAGAATATACATAGTGTTGAAGAGCAAGATGTCACCTGGGAGTCATTCCAGCAATACTTCAAGGACAAGTACCTCACCAAAATATTTTATGACGAAAAGGCTAAAGAATTTCATGATCTCAAGCTAGGAAAGATGACCATGGATGATTATATTACTAAGTTTACCTCCCTATTGCGTTATGTTCCATATCTTTGAGAGGAGAAGGCTGAGGTGCAGATTTTTTGAGCAGTCTGCCAACGCAAATGAAAGAAAGAATAGAATTTATAAATCCTCAGACTATGGATGAAGCCATTTGTAAAGCTCGAATGTGCTATCAACAGTCGAAGGTGAAAGGGGAGATTAGCAAGAATTGGTAGCCAAATAAAGGACAAAAAAGTAATTCAAATTTCAAGGGTGTCAAGAGTGGCAACTTTAAGAAATCTGCACAAAATCCTAGCAACAAGTAGTTTGGCAGAAATCATCAGACGACTAGATGGCCAGTAGACGAAAAACTCACAAAAGTGTCCAGCAAGTCTGATCAAGGGTAGGTGACCAAACCACCTTTACAGTGTTGGGATTGTGGGGAAGCGCATTACTACAAAAACTGCCCACAACAAAAAAGAAATGATGTTGTAGCAAACTTGCAGGAAGCTTCTATTGTTGGTGATGTAGCACAAAACATCCCCCGTATTAATGCGGCATTGGAGGATCGGAAAGTAGATTATCAGCCCACGATGATTGAGCTAGAAGGTAAAATACTAACTCAGTTTGTTTTTATTTTAGTAGATCCAGGCACAAGTCTAAGCTATATTAGTCCCAGGATGGCAGAGTTGCGTAGATTGAAAGAGCAGAAATTTAAAAGTTCTTGGAAAGTGCAGCTAGCCATAGGGGCAAAGCGTAAAGTGACTGCTAAAATTCTGGACTGTATATTAGAAATCACGAATCAAAAGTTGCAAGTATATCTGAATATTCTACCATTAGGATCCTATGATGTATTGTTAGGCATGGACTGGCTAGAGAAGCATTGGACCCTAGTAGACTATAAGGAAAAAGTTATTTATTACAGAATGCAGGATGGAACCCGAAAGGAAATCCAAGGGATCAAGAAACCATTACAGTTACTCCCAAAAAAAACATCTCAAATGAATAAATGTATAATGAAGGGGTGCCAACTATATTCTATTCAGGTGGGATATGCATATTCTAAGGAAAAATCACTTACAATGAAAAATATACCAGTAGTGCAAGAATTTCTGGATGTTTTTCAAGAAAATATTCCTAGTTTACCAACAAAAAGGGATGTTGATTTTACTATAGAATTAATGCCTAGGGCTTCTCCTATGTCAAGGGCTCCTTACAGAATGAGTGTGCTGGAATTAATAGAGCTGAAAATGCAGTTACAAGAATTGTTGGATAAGCGCTATATTCACCCAAGTGTGTCACCTTGGGGAGCACCCGTTTTGTTTGTGAAAAGGAAAGATGGGACCATGTGAATGTGCATGGATTACAAGCAACTCAACAAATTAAAAATCAATAATAAGTACCCTTCACCCGGGATTCATGATCTATTCGATCAAGTGAAAGGGGCCAAGGTGTTTTCCAAGATAGATTTGATATCAGGTTATCACCATATTCGAATCAACAAGGAAGACATTTACAAGACAACATTTCGAACAAGGTATGGTCATTATGAATTTGTAATGCTACCCTTTGGGTTAACAAATGCACCAAAATCCTTTATGAGGTTAATGCATGGGGTCTTCCATCTTTTTCTAGATAACTTTGTGCTTATCTTTATAGATGATATCTTGATCTATTCCAAGAACCAGGAAGAGCATGAATAAAATTTGAAGATCGTGTTAGAGATGCTAAGGAAACATCAGTTGTATGCAAAGTTTAGTAAGTGTGATTTCTTTAAATCATAAATCCAATATTTGGGACATGTTATTTCCGCTGAGGGAATTGTTGTTGATCCTGAAAATATTAAAACAATTATGGAATGGCGAGTACCCCAGAATGTAGCAGATATTAGATCGTTTATGGGGCTAGCTGGGTATTACCGAAGATTTATTAAGGGATTTTATAGAATTTCCTTTACTATTACTTCCTTACAGAAGAAAGGAAAAGTTTTCAAATGGACCACTGAGTGCCAAAACAGTTTTGAAAAACTGAAATAGCTCTTGACTACAGCTCCTTTGTTAAGAGTAGCGGACCCCAGCAATGAATTCGAAGTATCTACGGATGCAAGTAAAGAAGGTGTTGGGGTAGTCCTGTCTCAAGAAGGCAAGGTGATAGCTTATGGATCCAGAAAGTTGAAAGAACATGATCAGAGATATTCTGCATATGATTTGGAATTGACAGCAGTAGTTCATGCACTTCGGGTATGGAGACACTACTTTTTGGGCAAAAGTTTTTATTAAAGATAGATCATAGCAGCTTGACGAGTTACTTCAAGCAAGTGGATTTGAATTCAAGACAGGAAAGATGGAATGCTTTCGTAAGTGAATTTGACATGGATATTCTGCATGTCAAAGGAAAGTAAAACCGAGTAGCTAACACTTTAAGCAGGAAATTACATGGTATATATGAGCTATATTATAATCAGCAGGAAAACAAATTTTTAGAGCAAGTAAAGAAAGAAGCACAAAAGATCCCGAGTATCAGTTTTTGTGGCATCAAATGGAAGAAATAAAAAAGCTGGGAGGCACATCTGAGTATGGAATAAATGATGACCAAATGTTAACCTTCAAAGCTAAAGTATATGTGCCTAATCGATTAGACATGAAAAGCTGATAATGAATGAATATCATCGCAACAATTATGCAGGTCATCCGGGTTACCAGAAGATGTTGACCGCGATTAGAAAGGTATTTTTCTAGCCTGGTATGCGAAATAACATTTCTGAATGTTTAGGTAAGTGTTTGGAATGTTAAAAAGTGAAGGTAGAGCATCAACATCCTGCAGGATTGTTGCAGCCCATACCTATACCCAAATGGAAGTGGGAGGTCATATCTCTAGACTTCATCATAGGATTACCAAGAACAAAAAGACAAAATGATTCTATAATGGTTGTAGTGGAAAAATTGAGTAAATCTACACATTTTATACACGTACAGTCTACTTACAAGACTTTACAAAGAGCTGACATTTTCATGAAGGAAATTTTTAGATTGCATGGCATTCCAAAGATTGTCATTTCGGATTAAGATGTTAAGTTTACTTCTGCTTTTTGGAAAACCTTGTTTTCAGGTTTGGGAATGCAGAAAAACTTCTATACTACTTATCACCCCCAGACCAATGGTTAAACGGAATGAGTGAACCAAGTTCTAGAGGACATGTTGTGCATGTATGTGATGAAGTAGCCAACTAATTGGGACGATTACCTACACCTTGTTGTATTTTTTTACAACAATGGGTATCAGGAATCTCTGAAAATGAGTCCATTCGAGGCTTTATATGGGAGGCAGTGTCGCACGCCCATAAATTGGTGTAGCCCTGAAACAAAACTAATGTTGGGACCTAAAATTCTTGTGGAAATGGAAGTAGAGGTGAGGAAAATAAGAAAAAATCTGAAGGCTGCACAAGATCGTCAAAATATTTATGCAGATAAGAAAAGGTCTTATCATGAGTTCGCAATAGGAGATCATGTGTACGTAAGAATCAAACCAAAGAGGAGTACCTTACAGTGGGCCTCTTATGCCAAATTAGCTCCCAGATTATATGGACCCTTGGAGATTTTGGAAAGGGTGGGACCCGTAGCCTAGCAGCTAGCATTATCGAGCCATATCCAAGTACACAATGTATTTCATGTGTCTTTGTTGAAGCCTTATGTACATTATTCGAAACACGTAATTCATTGGAAGCATATAGAAGTAGGATAGTAATGAAATCCTAACTTGTAATGTTATTTCGTTTGTCAGAAATTGACCTGGAAATTGTTTATTGTGGCAGGTAGAACCAGACGAAGAATTCCTGGTCGAGCTACAACGGATACTTGACAAAAGGGAAATCATGCTCCGAAAGTGCGCTATCACCCAGGTGAAAGTGAAATGGAAGCACTTCAGCCCGAATGAAGCTACTTGGGAGGACGAGGGTTCATACGAAAGGCTTACCCATAACTCTTTTCAGAGCTAAAGTGAAACACCGAGGACGGTGTTACTTCCAGGGGGAAGTTGTGACACTTACATTTATTGATAAATAATGGGTTAAATTAGCTAAGTAATCTTTATTATTATTTGTTAATAAAAAAAAATACTGAGACAATTGTTATATGGATGGAAAGACTATTTTTCCACCTTGTTATTTTGAAATAATAAAATAAAAATGAAATCAAGGAGAAAAGTAAAAATAATGAGGGCTGGTGATAATGTTTTTCCAAGAATTGGCAAGTGGTTGGGAAGTTGGAGCAGTTACCCACTCCTCTTAGGATAAGAGAGTCATTCCAAGAGGGAGTGGGGGTTCTGTGAATGTTAGACAAAGGGAGAGATTTTCCTGAGTTGGGGGTGTACCAGTGGAAAATACTCTGAAATCTTGAAGATTTCTGGCTTGACTGGACCACAGGTCCTGAGGTTATAGCAGAATCATCTCTATTTCCAACCTAATCTTTCCAATGGAATCACGAGGGAAAAGCTGGACATTATTGCCACTCTTAAGGTTGGGAGGAACATCAACCAGACAAATACAATTTTGCAGATAAGTATTCATTATAATATGTTTTGAATACTAGAGCTAACAACTGTTATTAAGTACATATAGATAGAGAATTGAAATAACTAATGATTATCATTTTGAATGCTAAGTATAAATGTGTTGTGATAAATTATTTCAATTCTATTAATATTTTGTAATAAGTAGTATGTAAATAGAGATTAAGTTTTCTGATACTGTAAAATTTTGATAAATGAATGAGGATGTATCACAAGAAAACACCCTAGCAGTCGGATCGAACTGTTAACTCCAGTTAACAGAGTGAAACATAAAATATTTTGTTCAAATCCTGTCTAGCTATACATGGAGAATTTATATTTAGCTATGAAAGGATGATAATATTAGCAGTAAATATCAGGAAAATACTCTTAAATAAAATGCTAGAGTATGTACAAAAACAAGTATACTTTTACTCTCAAAACAAATAGGGAGATCCAAGTTCCAAAATCCATTTAAAAACATTATATATATCAGAAAATAACTCACCAAAATAAAAAATTCAAACAGTTAAGTTACGAGAAATAGAATTTTTATTCTCATAAACTAAGGACTAAAGATCGACATGAGGTTTCCTTTTTCCTTCTATTTCCTATTATCACATGTATATAGTAAGACTGTGAATAATGTGCATATAGAGAGTTCATAGATAGAAATTCTAATGAGGAACTTTGATTATTAAGAAAGAAGAGTAAAATATCTACAAAATAAAATCATACAGTTCTGGAACTTAGCAAACCCATTCTTTTAAACAAAAAAAAATAAAAAAAAAATGTAAATGTAAAGCTCAAACCTGACAAGATACTTAACAGTCCATGAGATATATATACAATGAGATAGTAAATATCACTCTCAAAAACAAAATCCCGAGAATTGAAATTATCACAGTTTACAAACCATGAGGTCCTGGTATCGGTCGTCTTACTACAGTCTAATAAGAGACCATTTGGCCTAATTAAAATTAAAAAAATATAGTTAAGAATCCAGACCTTAGTAAACCCTCTCTGAGGAGGCTGTTTTCATTACAATACAAGTACGAGCGAGAATCAAATAATTTTTTTATCAACTGAGAGGCAATACTAAGCTAAGTATTGGATTCATTGAATCCATTAGTACCTTTAGAAAACTAACCATAGAAGTAAATGGGTGGACTTGGGTATGCGACGCTCAAAGAGTAATCAAAATGTAAACCATTTCCGTGGAGGAGAGTTCACTTGCCTGTAACAACCTAACCATGCAAAAGAAAACACATATAAGAATTCACAAGAATATAAGATTTTAAAATAGTGAAATAATAGTAATGTGAAAAGAAAAATGAAGGATTAGGGAAGCAAAAATTTTAACAGAACTTACCAGTGAAGTTGAGAGCTTAACGCATCTTTCAGCTAAAACCTATGCATAAAATAGATAAGATAGTTTGTATTATACTATCTCTAACATAGAAAATAAAATTAGAACTCGAACTAAAACGATATCGGAGCTCTAAGAAAATAACCACCTATTGAATCAAAGACGCATGCACAGCTGAATAAGTTGCAATGATGGTTTTTTTTAACCCAGTGGGTCTGCAAGGAGTTGACTGCACACAAAATTCTGGGAGAAATATGTAATGCAGAGGATTTCCATATCCATAGCTCACATTTAAGGGTATCGGTGGTTATAAGAGCCATTATCATATTTCAACACTGGAGAAATGAAGACCCAGAAGGAGCAACCACTCAGCGAAGTGGGAGAAAATGGCGGAAAGGGTTTAGGGTTGCGAAGTATTCCGAGGTTGGATTATTCCCAAATCTTTATATCATTCACATGTCACCGATCAAACGTCGGAAGAGAGTTCGGGCACGTGAAGGGAAATGACCGTAGCTCTGGTGGCATTACAAATGTCACATAACAATTAATTTCTAGCACTACTGCCATAAATCTGCTAGAGTGGTATTCCGTGTCCTATTTAATTTATTGAATGGACGAATTCATGTATGTGGGTACTATTTCACATTTGGTTAACGCATTTGTAAGATAACAAAGATTGAGAACAATTCTATGTCATAAAACATAAATAGAACCCCAAATTAATACATTCGTAAAGTATAGAAGGGTGCTATTTGTATTGGATGTCAATTGCAATGTAATCACAGTAATGAAATGTAATAAAGATAAATTAAATGATATTTCGCATGGTAAAGTTGTAATTATTCGTAAAAAAAAAATTATTTTTTGAGTTGGAAGCTATTACAATTGATTGATTTGATTATTTTTTAAAACTTAGTAGATTCAGAGTTAAAATAAATCTATCTTGATTGTTGATAATATTATTTATATTTATATAAATTTCACATCTCTCTATATAAAGAATTTTATTTCTAAATTTTTTACAACTATAATAATGGAAATAATGAAATATATATAAGACATATTTTAGCCCCAAGGGTTAGCTCAATTGGTTGAGTCCCCGCTTGGAAGTACTCCCAGATTGAGAGGTCACAGGATCAAATCTCCTAGACGCCTGCGGGGTTAGGCCAACAGTAGATCCCTTCGGGAGGATTTACTGCGATTCATTAAGACCGTGGATGTAGCTAGTACATGTGTGTGTGTGTGTGTGAGCACATAGGAACGTGAACCACTATGAAAATAAATATAAGACATATTTTATAATAATTTTTTAAGTGATAGATATAACATTGATGATATATATAGATAAATAAATATATAATTTTGAAAATAAATTTGTTATAAATATTAAATTTTTATATATTTATTAATTAAATTTAAATATGAAATTTTGAAATATAATAATTAAAGACATAGATTATTATTTCAAATTTCTATTATATTTTTTATTTTATTTGAATTTATAATACTTACCTATATAAATTTTTACACTTTATTATTTTTTTTATCAATAATGAAACTTATTTATTATTATATAATTAATATTTACACTCATTTATGAATATTATATTTTTCTCGACAAGATTTCTCTCTTACAATGAATTAAATATTGATTGAAATGTTTCAAATATTATATTTTTCTCAACAAAATTTCTCTCTTACAATAAATTGAATATTAATTAAAATATTTGAATTAAATATTATTTAAAATATTTCAATATTTAATACGGAGTTAATGACTGAAGATTTGATAAAAATCTTTACTTTTATTTTCTGTAAATATTACTAATTAATTTATTTCATATATATAAAACATTATTCACGTAAAAAAAAAAATTAATAAATACATACATTGTTAAAATAGTTTCAACATAATTATTACCAATCCAATTCTAAAATATGGGCCTCACCTTCAGCGAAAGTTATAGCGATAACTACTTAATCAACCATATAGTAAAAGACTATGGGAGAGCCCAACCCAGTTATTATGAAATGATACTGAATGTCTTCAATGAACGTCGAATCGTGTGATCAACTTTGATTGAAAATTAAGTTAAATATTTTTAACTGACCATTTTCCTCCATGTAAAAATAAAATGAAAATAATGATGAATGTAATTTTAATATTGACCTGAATCAAAGGAAGCGCCTCATCGCATTGGTTTTCTCCGCTCCGTTTCATCTCAAACATGCTGGGAGGGTTGGGGTTTGGGTTAAGGTTAGGGTTGGAAAATCCCTTTTTTAAGTGACTGTCACATTTAACCTATGGATGGTTTGTGTACTAATAAATGCCTAATTTTTTGTACGGCTTCATCGTTATCCTGCGTATCCTTTTACAATGTTGTTTCTTTTTTATTTGTTGTTTATCTCGAAACTTATGGAGTTGTTTTTAATATGACTTTTTGGAATTTCAAGTGCTTGAATTGGCTGAAATAATTTGAGGTAAAATCTTGATTTCTGTTATTTCCTGCCAAACATTCAGTTATAATAAACATTCACTTAGATTTAAACACAAACCGATATAAAATCTAAAAAGACACTCGTAGTAGGATTGAGACAAAATGTCCACATACTAATTATTTATTAATTAAAAAAAAAAATGTCACTATATATATCCCATATCCCATGTGAATTATCATAGAGCCATTTAACAACTGATTTATCATACACCTGGAGGGATCAAATATGGGGAAGTGCAAATCCTTTTTTTTGGAGTATAGAACTTGACGAAAGAAATGTCACATTTTTAGATTGTCATCATTATGTATATGTTTGAGATTCACTTCAAAATTCACATTATATTTTCTTTGCTTGGCAGGACCATATGATTCTCTTCATTAATTTAGTATGTGTTTCTTTCCTTGAATGGTTTGCACATATGTGTTTGGATGCTTTGAGTGGTTTGCTCTTTGACGTGTTTGGATTTGGATGGTAATGTTTGTGAATGTTACAATTTTTGTGCTATATTTTTATATGTGTATGTAATTGTCTATTAATAATAAGTTGGAGATGAAGAAGAGAGACAATTTTTTCAACTGTTTGCAAGAGGATTGATACTACACATGTATTTAATATAATTTTAGGTATCACAACTTCTGACAACTAATTAATTCTTAATAGTGTCTCGTAAGATATATTTTGATGAGTAGTTTTAATAATTTACTAAGTCAAGATTACTCTTGAAATAAATGTTTTCTTTGATAACTTTCGAAATAATTTATTTCCTTCAAGAATATTTTGATGAATTTTTCTTTATCTATAGTCTATTTTTCAAAGTCAAGAAATAATGTATTTTTGAATTTTTTTTAATGAGTGGTCACATTTATAAAATATTTACATCCAAACAATTATCACATATCTTTCAAGAATATTTTTTTTTTGTGTTGAATGTTTATAAATATATATTTTCCTCTTATAAATATTTTGAATACATTGTTGTATGCAATTATCTATTCCTAATTTTGAATACATGTAATTGTGATAGCTAATTAATTCTTAATAGTGTCCCTATAGGTATTATTAAATATATATCCCTCTACCTTGTTCCAGTTATATGGGTTTCCCACTACAATTCTAATATGAGACATGAAAATTTAGCTTTTTTGTTTTAGCCATTTCTAGAAATCCATTTTTGTTTTTATCCATTTGGAAAATTCCTTTTACATTTTCATAAACTTATATCGTTGGAAAAATACCATATATTCTTTTAATGTTTTTATATAGTTGCAAAAAAAACCGTGTTCCTTTTTCATTCTTCTGTGTTTATTTATATTGGACATATTATATGCTCCATGTTTATGGTTCCATAATAAATATGTTATTATTCATTGTAGACATGTCATTTGAAGGCACAAGCAAGTGTACAAGAAAACAAAATCTGTCACCAGCATCGTGTGACGTATCTAATGAAATTCATCGTTTACGGTATCAAAAAAATAAGGACACAATAAATGAACATAGGAGAGCTACATGTCATAGAAAAACCAGTGAAACAACCCTTCAAAATGATTTTATGATTCCTCGTAAGTATCATACTATGATGATCTCATTGAAATAATATTTCCCCTTCATAGTTCATTGTCAGAATATGATCCATGTCGGCATAATTTTGTTGTTCGATGCTGTCATGAAAATGTTCATAATATTGGGGAAACATCTTGCAATAGAGAAGAAAAATATTTTCATAACATGAATGAAAGTTTTCATCCTAACCCTTATGTCTCTCCAATTGCATATTTTGAGCAAGGCCAAAGGTTGAAAAACATCCATGGTGGAGGCAATGATGACATTGTATGTGATGATTTGAATGATAGTTTGATTGGCCATTTGTTTGATAATTTGGAACTAGTTGGTCAAAACATCACACCTTCCAATCCCCCTTCTCAAAATAATGTTGTCCCACGAATAGAATAATTCATCCCTGATAGCATTTCACACGGAACAATCAAGGTAACACAATGATATTTTGACGGTTGCTACAATAGTGGTTGTTTTGTTACATTCATTTATTTACAATTTTTATTTTACTAAACCTATATGGTATTTTATTCTCTTGGAATAGGATAAAACTCATTTTAATAGAGGTCTAGAAATTAACTTCCCAAGTGTTCCTTGTACTAATTTGAGAATGGAATATGAAGCATGTCATAGCCTTCCATTGCATTCTCCTTGACAATCAAATTAGAAAAATAATGTAAATGTTAAATTTATTTGATTTTATTTTTCATTTTTCGAATTTTTAATAGGTTGGAGATGAATTTTATTGCATACTTTATTTTCCTCAAACATCACACAGCTTATTTCAATAGAGGCATACAAATTAACTTCATAGATGTTCCATTTATTGATTTTATAAGTGAAGAGGAACCATCTCATCACACTCATCCAGATCGCCAACCAAATGTAAATGTTGAATGTATTTGATATTTTCCTCATTTTTTCATTTATTGTTAGTTGTACATTTCATTTTATAACCTTTTATGGAAAAAACAAGATTTCATTTTATGAAGTAAACATCAAATTGTCAAACTAATGTAATGTTTGATGTGTTTGATTTGGTTTACAATTTTTAATCTATATTTATTGGACATTTACTTTTATAATGATTTTATTTTGTTGAAATAGGAAAAAACTCAGTTAAATAGAGGCATATAAACTAACTCCCCAAATGTTCTATCCACTGATGTTAGAAGTGAAGAGAAACCATCTTATAGGCTTCATCCACATCGCCAAACAAATGTAAACATTGAATGCATTTGATTTTTTTTCATTTTTCCATTTATAACTAGTTGGACATTAAATTTAAAAAAAGTTGTGCTAAAGACATCTTATCATCCTCTTAGGTTCTAGAAATGCAGACCATAAATTTGGAGAGGCCCTGTCATACATCTCTTCCACATGTTTCAAATTTGGGAAGGGAATCTCATGCTTCTAAAAATCAAGTAAATTTTAGAAGAAATTATACTCTTCCACATCGTCCTCCACATGGTTCAACTCATACAGATCATATTCATTTTGATGAAAAAATGATTGCAGTGCATAAAATATTTCGAGAAAAGATAGATAGATATTCAGTTGTCCAAATGTGCCAAATCTACCAAGAATCATATCTCGGAATCCAGGTTTTCAGAGATTTTGAAGGACCTATTTGCAGACGATGTAAGAATGAAAGAGGATCCCATTTTTTTTCTAGATATAATAACATGGATCGTGGTGAGAAACTTCATATTTTAAGAGATCTTACTGAAGTTGAAGAAATTTTAATAGCACATGTGAATCCTATTTTTCAAGTGACACATGCCGAGGTGGGAAATATAAGTATAGCGGCCACACAATTAGCTTTCCCCAACATATTTCTACAATTTCACAACTTCTTCCCCAACATGTTGAAGGTATTGACTTTCTAGTTTTGGGGATACATGCCGCCTAGTATGAATATTATGAATGTTATGTTAAAAGATCTCTAGTTATGGCTGATTTTATTTTCAAAACTAAACATGATCAATATTGTCGAGATGTTGTAATTGAGTATGATTCAGTGAGTGCTCTACTTGAAAGATGAACATATGTCTCCTCTAAGCTTAAATTTGTTGATTGTGATATTGAAGAATCTGAGATCAATGGAACTAATAATGAAGGGTTTCTTGTTGATTATTTTCCCTCTCACCCTTCTTCTTATCTTTCTCGCTTACCCAATAAATGAAGAGAAGTGGAAGAAATTAGAGCATTTCTTGATAATGTTGATTCTTCACATGTTGAAGAAATGTATTGTCCCAAAATTGGAACCTCTTCGGTGAATGAATATAATAATGAGGGTTTATTAGATATGGCATTCCCCACATTCCTCCACATTGTTGATGCTGATTGGTTGGAACCACGTATTTGTAGTGTTGAAATTCATGAGTATTCATTGCATATTCTTAGATACTATGATTAGAGGTTTGGAAGACATCCTAAGTTTTGATACTACCTATTGAACATGATTATGCAGCATCAGATCCAAGAAACTGCTACAACATTCGTGAAGAAACATTTACTTGATAACTCACCGACAACAATTAAAAACTTGCGTCACTAACTTTCTGATTTACCAAATAATAAGTTGGTTGAGCATGCTATTCAATTTGGTTCTTCTCTGAGAGGTGCAAGGGCATACTGGACTAAACGTTGGGTTGAATCAACTGACATTATTACTTAGTTGGGATGTCCATCTTTCTTTTTTACTTTGAGTGCAACTGACACAAAGTGGAAAGAGTTGCACAACCTCATGCATGTACCCTCACATTCTTGTTCCTTAAATGCACATCTTATGAAAATTGAGAATGTTATCTAGTACCCTCATATTTTTGCCACATTTATGCACCATAAATTCAATATATTTTGAGAGGAAGTTATCCAAAAATATCTTAAAGTGAAAGAGTTATGGTACACGACTGTGTTGTTGAATTTATTTTCTATTCATTGTCAATTTCTTATTATGGCTCTATCTATATTTTTGTAGTAACTCTAATTTCAATTTCTTCATATATGAGTGGAAACATCGTGTTTCAACACATGTCCATGGTTTCCTATGGTTGCAAGGCGCTCCTGACATTGAAAGACTTGATTCGTCAGATGATTTTGATTTACAACTTGCAAAGAGATTCTTTGACAATTATGTAAATGCATGGAATCCAGGTGAAATACATTTTCATGAAATAATGACTCTAATAAGTATCAATGATGACCCTTTCCTATTGAATATTGATTATATTTTATCCTTCAATCTTCATAATGATTATGAGGAAGAGTTAAATCGTATCCAAAGGCACACAAAGTGTGGTCAAGATTCTTTTTTGTGCAAAAGGGCACTATTCTCACATGTTACTACAATGCTCCCTGGGATCTTTCTGAGGAATCAAGATTGTTCATAGATGATGAAGGAAGAAAAAAATATGACCTCACAAGAAATGATGATAGGCTCAATGTACATAACATTGACATCTTAACAATGTGGCATGCAAATGTTTATTTCCAACCAGTGCTTTCTCGGTATGCTGTCCTGAAATATATTACTAAGTATATAAAAAAAGTAGAGAAAAGGTGTGAAAGTTATCATGATATGTCAACCAGAATTTTAAATTCTACTACCTCCGAGGATCATGATTTATGTGATTGCAGAAGGTTTCTTGCAGAAATGATTATTGACCATGAAATTGGAGTAGAAGAAACATTCCATGTGTTCCTTAAGCTACCTCTTGTTGTCCGTAGAAAAAAAATGGTTTCCTTAAATGTAGGAAGAAAGGTTTTCAGGAAAATATCAAGGTATGGCATGTAATATTCATCTGAGAATAATTTTGTTCAACATTATTAGAAGAAGGATTTTTTCCTTGAACATCTATCTTTGATAGAAACAAGATCCTAGAAAGTTGATAGCAAGCCTAAAAAAGATCCATGGAAGCCTAGAGATGTCCATGTTATTGTTTGGGTTTGGCCATGGTTTTATTCTATTTCTAGTGAGGATTCAGATGAATTTGAAACCTTTTTTGGACAAAATTTTCTCTTGTATAATGAATTGTGTGAAATTTGTCCAGAGATTGGGCTTTCAGCTAGAATGATTGGTGAAAATTGGAGGAATTTCTGATATCGAGCATGGCATGCTGATCAAAATCCATCAATTGTCGACAATATTGAATATGGAGAAGGTGGTGATTTCTCTAACCAGGAAATGAATCTTGAAGATGATTTTCAAGAATGGAAACTTTTCTCTTTGTTGGTTCCACCAAATAATGTGAATGTTTCTGATCTTCACACCCTTGGTTGAAGATATTTTGATATATCCTTTGAATAGAAAAGTACAACTATTTCTAATGATGTGGTTGAAGAAGCCATTAATTTTATAAGGAATGGACAATAAACGGGTGATATTGTTGACCTTTCAAATAGAAAATTTTCATCTCCAAATTCATTCGCAGAAAAACAATGACTTGCTTTCAAATTGTTTTAAGCCATTTTCCTGAATATGAGATTCGTGAAGCTCTTCTTATGATTATTGAGGGCACTGTAGGCTCTGCCAAGTCTTTCCTTATCCATTTTATTTTTGAAGCTCTTTCTAATTTTTCAAGAATGGAATAATTCCTTCACTTCTTCTTGCCCCAATAGGAATAGATTCTTTTAATATACACGCAAAAACAATACACTCGACTCTAAAAATTACGATTAAAGATATGAAACCACTACAAGGTAAATCGCTAGCACTATTCCAATAATAAATTAGGCATATTAGATATGTATTTATTGATGAAATGATATTTCTAGGATCAATGTTATTCATTCAAATAGATGCTCGATTCGAGAAGCACTTCGAGAGAGAAAAAATTCCCTTTTGGTGGCAGATCCATCATCCTTGTCTGTGACCTTGGCCAACTACCTCCTGTGAGAGATAAGCCTTTGTATGCAGGTAATACAACATGGAAAGTATTGTGGAAAAAATTCAACATTGTTGACACTCTTGACACAACACTTCGCCAACAAGAGAATAATGAGAAATAATCTTGTTTTCATAGAGTACTCAATAACATAATAAATGCAGAACCTGCTCTTGATGATTGGGAGTTTCTTATGTTGCAGGCTGATATGAGGTTGCATCCTAGAGAAAGGGATTTATTTAATGCAGTAGTTCATATGTTTCCAAAAAATAATTTTGTTACCTTCCATAACAGGAATATGTTGAAATCATTAAATTCTCCAATTGCATGATGTATTTCTAAGAATTCAAGGCATTCAAAAATCAATGGTTCCAATGATGATGAATTGGACTGTGAATTTTTGTTGTGTTGTGGCCAACGTGTTATGTCGACGTGTAATTTGTGGGTTGAAGCTGGTTTGGTGAATGGTGCACTTCGTTATGTGAAGGAAATATTTTATATGCCTACCTCTAATCCACCTCAACCTCCAATGTTCACAATTGTTGTTTTTTATAAGTATGTTGGTGTTCCATTTGATGCAAAAATTTCAAACATTATACCTATCACACCAATGATAAGAGGAAATTGAAAAAAAAATCCTTTAAAGATGGCATGGGCTGTTAAAATCCACAAGACACACGGTTTGACTTTAGAATGAGCATCAATTGATATCGGGAGTAAAGAGAAGCAAGGCCTGACCTTCACAACTATATCAAGAGTTAAATAAATATATAGGTTATGCTTTGCACCGCCTTTCTCTTTTTAGCATTATGCCAGAATGAAATATAGTGCATATGTTACAATTAGGAAGAAAGAAGAGGATCGATTGAAGTCCATATTGCTATGACATGAAACTATTAATACTTTTTTTTTTATCTTTATAGAATTCTTTTGAATTTCTTTTATTGTCCTCTTTACTTAATTTTAATATAATAACGATTTTGATATATTAATGAGATGAATACATTCATCCTATTCATAGTAATATTTTGGAAATTTTTTTGCATTGTTTTTCACATTGTTCAATTTACTTCTTTTTTAAAAGTGGTTATTGTTATTTTGTTTACAATCAACCATTCATAGATAAACAACTATTTATATGATCTAATCATTGAAAATTGATATTGAATTCCATATCCCTATGACATGCAACTAATAATATTGTGACATATTTATATAATGTTTTTTTAATTCTTTTATTCTCATATTTATTTATATTTAGTATAATAATGATTTTAATATATTAATGAAATGAATACATTCATCATATTCATAGTAATATACAAGAAAATTGTTACATTGGTTTTCATGTTGTTCAATTTACCTCCTTTTTTTAAGTGGTAATGTTCTTTTATTTAAACTGAACCATTCAGACATATAAAACCAGTTATATAAGCCAATCATTAAAAATCAACTGTAAATGTAGAAGTTTCCTTAGACACATACTTTTATTGATCATGAAAAAATATTACATAACAAATTGCAGGAGTTTACAAACGTAAACTCTCACTCTCACATTACACTCACATTACACAATGAAATTAGGAAACAATCCTATTTATAAGCTCTATGTTCTAACTTAATCTAGTTATGGATCACTTGGAAAATCAACAAGTGTCCATTTACAATAAATGACCTTCTAACCATCCCACTAGCTTTATTCCTATTTTAGAGCCTAGGAAACGACTCAATTCTAGAGTCCTACTTTTACTAACGAAATACTATTTCTAAGTATCTCTAATATTTATTAAATATTCTAATTTAATAAATATATTTATCCTAACTTTACATTATTCACTTTATGTCTTTTTGGATTTATAATTGCCTTTATGAAATAGGCTAACATTCCCCCCTTCAAGGATAAATCCAAAAGAAGAATGAGAAACCATATTCCAAGTTCTCAAGTTGATGCTAAAAAAAACTTCAATCTCAAGAGAACATGAGTCAAATGTATGTCTGATTCATATATGAATGTTGCTTGACAACATCATCAAGTTCCAAGTTGAAAAAGGATCCAACTATCCTTTGTATGAAATCAGCATCAAAGTTTGTTCAAAGCCCACTGGCTGATGATGTCAAAAACAACTCACTATTGCTTTTGTTATGCTAAAAATTGTTCACTACTTCTATGCTATCGACTGCCCACTGGAAAATTTGTTGATGCCCACTGGAAATTTTATTGATGCCCACTGGCTGCTTTTGCTGGTTGTGTCGAGACTTTCAGTCTAACAACCACTATCATTCTCATTGAAATTTCCCCCCCTTTTTCAGCTAAAAGGAGAGACGCTTCTCTGGAAAATATTCCTGAACTCCCCCCCTTCAGGTGTAGGAGTTTTACACTGTTGTACTCCCCCATTCAACTTCATGAGAGTACCATCATCTTTTCAGTGTTGGCTGCGCAATGTGTGATCGTATGCGGTTGTAGAACTGAAGCAATCTTTTAACTGTGGATGACCATTCCCAAGGGTCGATCCACTCATAATGTATTCTCAATTTGGCTGATTTGTGTTGATTGCGACATTTTTCTGAGGAATGATTGGACTTTCCACAATGGCTATAGTGATGGAGATCAAAACACTGATCTTCCATATGACCGGTTCTCTAACAATGAGAAAATTTTGGCTTTACTTCAACTTCAGGTTGTACTAGATTTAAATTGCACAAAAACCATATACCAGATACCAGATTTAATATGCACAAAAACCAACGATTACTTCCCTTTCGTTCTTTATCAAAAGGTTAAAATTCAACGGTTTTTTATTTTCCTTTCACATATACAAAGCCGCACGCAATTCAGAAGAATGAAGGTTTGAATGGCTTCAAATGAATACCAGCGTACATCATATCTTATATCACTCTAATTTCTCTTATGCGCTGACTGCATAACCAATCTCTATCATGCTCAGACCTTCACAAGTTCTCCATAGGCCCAGCAATCATAGTAACGCTCTGATACCACATGTAAACGCAGAAGTTTCCTGAGACACATACTTTTATTGATCATGAAAAAATATTACGTAACAAATTGCAAGAGTTTACAACAAGTGTCCATTTACAATAAATGACCTTCTAACCATCCCACTAGCTTTATTCCTATTTTAGAGCCTAGGAAACGACTCAATTCTAGAGTCCTATTTTTACTAACAAAATACTATTTCCAAGTATCTCTAATATTTATTAAATATTCTAATTTAATAAATATATTTATCCTAACTTTACATTATTCAATTTATGTATTTTTGGATTTATAATTGCCTTTATGAAATAGGCTAACATCAAGATTGAAGTCCATATCTCTATGACATGATACTAGTAATATTTATCAATGTGGTTTGCTAAATATGTCGTGGTCTGGTTGAATGACAACATTTTTATATCTAATATTAATATTAAACTAAAATTAACATATACATTAACATTAATTTAAATAAAAATATAGAATTACTAACATTATTAATATTTGATTTTAAACATTGCTTAAAAAATTGTGATTTCTTGTTGATTATTGTAATAAGGGTCATATCACTCATTTAATTTAATCACTCATTTCATGTGTACAATCTTGATTTCTAATGAGGTTTATATTTGTATAAATTTTATATCATTTGCTTCATGTAGTGTTATGCTATTTTATAGCATGACATTTTTAATATTATGTTTTTTAACAATAATAAAAATGGGGTGTTATGTTATCTCTCTCTCTCTCTCTCTCTCTCTCTCTCTCTGTATATATATATATATATAGATATATATATATATATATATATATACAGAGAGAGAGAGAGAGAGAGAGAGAGATATTCCTATTCTTAGATGTTTTTGTGTTTGTGTGTATTCATTTTTATTTTGTCATTTTTCCTTTCAAATGAAGATATGGATAATAATGATGGCATCTATTATAATCAAGCGGTGGAAAATATTTCTAGAGTGATCTGTTTTCTTTCATACCTTCAGAACAAGTTTGATAGAAAAATGGCTTCCATACTTCCTTTATTGATGAGAATATTCACATGCTAAATGTAATGAAAATGAATTTAAAATAATGTTTGCATGTGCACATGATGGATTCTGGGAGGAAACAAAATAAGGGATTGGTTGGAAAATGTTAAGTATCATAGTCATTATCTTGTTGATTAGAATTGGTGTTTCCTTTATCGTTGGTCTCGTTGTGTTCTCGAAGATGCTATTTGATAAATGACTTTTTATGGAGAGTTTCAAGTCCACTTTTGTAGTGGGAATTTTTTATGTAAAGACAACAAAAAATATATGCTCATTTCAAAGTTCTTTCTTTGGTTGCACTGATGGTGGAATTGAATATCACATTAGTTTATTAATTCATTAAGTTTATATTATTAACAATAAATGAAGTTGATTGATCACTTGGTGTTTATAATATTAATAATCATGTGAATTTGTAAATCCTTTGTGTTTAAAATATTAAGTCGTAGGATTTACTAAGCTCTAGCTTTTAATATTGATCCCTTGGGTTCTTAATATTTATCCTTTGGGTTCAAAAATTTCTTTGGTTTATAATATAAAACCTTTGGTTTATCATTTCTTTATGTTTATAACATTAATAATCCCTTGGGTTTAATAATCTATTGAGTTTAAAATATTAATTAATTTCTTTTTTTTTCTTTTTTTATATTTTTATATTAATTTTTTTGATCCTTCGACTTTATTAATCTCTTGGGTTTATTAATAATTTTTATTTATAATATTAATCTGTTGGATTTATAATATTAATAATCCCTTCGATTTCTCCCGGATCCGGCTGAAATTTTATGTGAGCCCTCTAGTCATCATGACACGCATGTAGATCAACCTCCCACAGATGAAAATGAAAAACCATAGCCTAAATCAGCGACGCCATGCTTGGTTTGCAGCTCCTCATCACACCAATTGGCAATTTAATGCCACCTTCAAGGAATTCATTTTTCATCCTACAGCTGGATCAAAGACTCCACGCCGTCAGCAGAGGCATTTAATGCCATCTAATGCCTTTAATTGAGCTATCCATTCGATGCTCAGGAATATAATCTCACTCTCATCCTCTACATCAAGTCTAATCCTCTTATGTTGTGCCTGTACTATGCATTTTCTCCTCACCATATTGGCTGTTCCTCCAAGCATCACCAACCGTCTGCGTCTTCTCCCTTGCATCACTACCTTTCTCAATTGTGGCACCATGCCCCCTCACCAACACTAGAAGCTACGTCATAGAAATGTTAGAGGAGCACTCACTGCTCGCTTGCATTATGACAATGTCCATATGCATTTTAGTAGTGCTCATGATCCCTCTTTCACCTCTATTTCCCAGCCAGTAGCCTCTCCTTCTAGTTCCCCAGGCGTAGAAGCCTCCCACAACTCTAGTAATGACCACTCCTTGCTTATTCCACCCAAATCCAAGCGCAGATGTCACAAATAAACCATCCCCCACCCTCTGTCACCTCCTCCATGGAAGCTGAAGAGCTTACCTGTAAAAACCCCTTAAATGCACAAGGCGAACCTTTGGAATCTATCATCTGATGGAATATGGAGCAGGGACAATAATGTTGAGGTTCCTCACACAGTTGTGCATGTCCTTACAATGGAAGAGGAAGAGACTGCTCACATCTATGGATGCCCAGTGATAGAAGAAGACCCTGCAGGAATTGAAGCTATCTAGAATGAAGATCCCAACAAAACTTGACGGTTCTACCTCAGCTCTAAAGTTATCTTTAGGACACATATGATAAATTTGGTTTCTCTAGTTTTCAATATCATTTTAGAAATAATAGCTATCTTGGAACTCTCTATACTATTAATGGGTCGGCTTCCCTGTCAAGGGCGACCCCTTTTTTTGATATTTTGGAGACAAATTCAAGTAGGAATAGGCTACATTCCTTAGCTTTGACTATGCACCATACTATATTTTTTATTAATTAATAGATCTTAGTCTAGCTTAAAAAAAAATCCCTTTTGTATATTGATGTTTTTTGTTTATATTATTAATAATCCCTTTGCTTTATTTATTTTTTATGTTTATAATATTAATATTTCCCTATATTTGTTGATCCATTGGGTGTATAAAATTGATCCCTTAAGTTTTATAATTTTTTGGGTTTGTAGTATTACTCCCTTCAATTTATTAAATCCAAATATTAGGGGTAAAATATTAGTCCTACAGTTTAATATTAAAGCATGGTCCAATGTCACATTATGAAAAATATTGTCTGAATATGAAAATAAACCATGGGAAACCATCGTTAATCAGTGTTAGCCATAAACGATCAATTTCTTCCATAGTCGAATGTCACATCGTGACAAATATTGTCTCAATATGAAAATAAACCATGACCAACCATGGACATACTTTTTCCAACCTCACATTGTGACAACAATTGTCTCAATGTTTAAATCAAGCATGTTCAACCATGTTTATTTCATGGTTTAAGTATTTATCAAATGGATTTTATATACTTCGGGTTTATATTATTAATCTCTTAGGTTTAATGTTATTCCCCTCAGTTTATAATATTAATAACCATGTGACTTTATGAATAATTTTTAATTAAAAAAATAATTCCTAATATTTATTAACCTCTTTATTAATCATGAGAGGTTCTCATTCATTTGAATTTAAAATATTTATTAATACTATTTACTAATCTCTTTTTTTTTTAATATTGATCCCTTTGTCTTGTTGATGTCTTATGTTTTTAATACTTTTCCCTTGGGTTGATCAATTCCTTTGGTTTATAATATTAAACCCCTAGGTTTATTAGTTATTTTGGTTTATAATATTAATAATCCCTTGGGTTTATTAATCATTTGATTTTAAAATATTTATTCTTATGGTTTATTTATTTCTTAGGTTTTTGAGTTTAAAATATTTATTCTTAGGGTTTGTTAATCTCTTTTGTTTTTAATATTGATCCCTTGGCCTTATTGATCCCTTAAG
>CM076580.1:1203707310-1203861544 GCA_034641835.2 Pinus albicaulis | reverse complement strand
CTTATATAGATGGGAAGTGATGCTATTGGGATTCAGCTCCCAATGACTCTTGGCCTTCCTTATCTCCTAATAATAAATAATATACAAAAATAAATGTGCACACCCATCCATAGGATTAGGTGTCAACATTCTCCCCTTTAATCCGAAGGGATGTTGGTGAGTCCAAGCATTGATCTGAACTTTTCAAACTTCTCTCTTCCAAGTGCTTTGGTGAAGATGTCAGCAGTTTGCTCATTTGTGGAACAATGATGTAGATGGATGGTCTTGGCCTGAACATGATGTCAAATGAGATGGTACTTTGTATTGATGTGCTTTGTTCGATCATGGAACTTTGGGTTCTTGGCCAACTTTATTGCAGAAGTGTTGTCGATCATGAGTGGAGTGGAATACATATGTTTCATCTGCAAATCTTCCAGGATTTTCCGGAGCCACACAATTTCCTTTGTTGCTTCAGCTGCTGCCACATATTCTGCCTCGGTCGTGGAATCTGCTGTAACTGACTGTTTGCGTGATCTCCATGAGACAGCTCCTGATCCAAGACTCATGGTGTAACCTGTAGTAGACACGCCTGTTTCTTTGTCGCCATCAAAGTCTGAATCAGAGTATCCGGTCAAGATGAAGTCGCCTACCTATGTATATTTGAGTCCAAAGTCTTGAGTCCCCTTCAAGTACCTTAGTACTCTTTTTGCAACAGACCAATGTCCTTCACAAGGTTTCTGCATGAACCTTGAGAGGATTCCAACAGCAAATGAGATGTCAGGTCTGGTGGTGGTCAGATAGATAAGACTTCCTACAAGCTGTCTATACTCAGTTGCATCCTCAAATTCCTTCCCTTCAACTGATGTGAGCTTCAAGTTTTGTTCCATTGGAGTGCCTAAGGGTTTACAATCATCCATGCCAAATTTGTTCAAGAGATCTCCGATGTACTTCTTCTGAGAAAGAAAGATGAATTTAGGATGTTGAATTACTTCAATACCCAAATAGTAATGAACATGACCCAAATCAGTCATTTCAAAACCTTTCTTCAACTCTTTTTTCATGGATGCAATATAGCTCTCATTGTTTCCTGTTATCAAAAGATCATCTACATATACCACAAGATATACAACTGTTTTTCCAACTTTCTTAACAAACAAGGTTGCATCATCAAGATCAAAGTGTTTGAAATCAAGTTTCAGAAGATGCTCGGTCAACTTCTCATACCAGGCTCGTGGTGCTTGCTTGAGGCCATACAAGGATTTCACAAGTTTGCAAACTTTGTGTTCTTGACCCTTTATCACAAATCCTTCTGGCTGGGACATAAAAACTTTCTCCTTCAGATCTCCATTCAAGAACGTTGTTTTTACATCCATCTGATGGACTTTCCATCCACTCTGAGCTGCTAAGGCAAAGAGAGTCCGGATGGTGGTCCATTTTGCTGTGGGAGCAAAATTTTCTTCATAATCGATTCCTTCCTTCTGTGCGAATCCTTTTGCCACAAGCCTGGCCTTGTGCTTGTCAAGTGAGCCGTCTGCTTTGTACTTGTTCTTGTAGACCCACTTACAGCCAATTGGTTTCGTTCCCAAAGGTGGATCAACCAACTTCCAAGTGCCATTCTTTATCAAGGCATCATACTCCTTCTGCATTGCTTCTTTCCATTCATCATGAGAAGCGGCTTCTTTGAAGGAAGTTGGTTCATGATCTGCAGACAAACTCAATTCACAGTTATAAGCAATATCCATATCAACAGGGGAATCAGAATTATCTACATCACCTTCGATTTCTTGAGTGGAACTTCTTGTTCCTGTTTTTCCAACCTCATCAGGATGAACATCCTCCAGTGTCTTTGTCAGCCATTTGGGAGGACCTTTCTGAGATGGCCCAGGCTGGTCACTTGACTGAGTTGGGATTGATTCAAGATTCAATCTCCAAATTCTGTCAATCACATCATCCAATGTGTCATCCGTGGTTGTTTCTTCATGTGGGGGAGAGTGTGGTTCAGGAAATGATTCCACAGTTTGATTCAATATTGGAATCCCCCCTTCAAGGTGTGGAATCACATTATCAAATTCTTTGAAAGACTTTGCATGTGTGAATCTATCCAGGCGATCAAGTTGCCGCTCAACAACCTTGTCACTCTTGGATGATTCAAGAAATATGACATCTCTTGCTATCACAAACTTCTTGTTTGCTTCATCATAGAGACGATATCCTTTGGAGGTATTGGAGTACCCCAAGAAGATACATTTTCTGCTTCTAGCACCAAGTTTGTTCCTTTGACCCTTGGGTATCAAGGCATAACAGGTGGACCCAAAGACCCTGAAATGCTTTACCGAAGGAATGTGGCCATGCCACATTTCCAAAGGAGTTTTGTTTCTAATTGAACTTGAAGGACACCTATTCTTTATGTAAACAGCACATAGAACTGCATCAGCCCAAAACATCAATTTTACATTCTTGAAAAATAACATGGAGCGGACCATATTTAAGATGGTTATGTTCATTCTTTCAGCTACACCATTCTGTTGTGGATTATATGGCACTGTTGTTTGATGTTTGATTCCATGTTGACGAAGATAATTTTCAAATTCGTTTGAGGTGTATTCTTTTCCATTATCAGTACGTAGAGAGCCAATATGTGTTTGTGCGTCATTTTCAATCCATACATGAAAATTCTTGAAAGTTTGAAAAGCATCAGACTTATTCTTCAGTAAGTAAATCCAACACATTCTGGTGTAGTCATCAATAAATGTCATCATGTATTTGTTTCCATTTGCAGAAGCGATAGGCATAGGGCCACATAAATCTGAATGAACAAGTTCAAGTTTCCTATGTGCTCTTGAGTGTGAATCATGAAATGGCTGTTTGCTATGCTTCCCTAGAATACATGCATCACATTCCTTAGGTTTTCTAGGAATTGTAGGCAGTCCATCAACACCATTTTTCTTCAACAAACGAAGGCTGTCATAATTTAAGTGTCCAAATCTAGCATGCCATAAAATACTTGATGGAAATGTACCTTCATCATGATATGAACTGAATGCAAAGTTTTGAGCATGAGCAGATGAACCTTTCAGCTTCAAGAGTCTCCCTTCTTCTATTCCCTCCATGACAAGTGAGTGATCTGATGCTGATCTGACCTCTGCCTTGCCATCAAACAAGTGAACTGAGTGTCCTTGCTACCGGATTTCGATCAGGGACAGCAAGTTTCTCTTCAACTCCGGGAGGTATAGAACCTCATGTAGGATATGATCAGGAAGACCAGGCAGTTTAAGCCTGACTGTGCCAAGCCCTGATGGCTTGAGTTTGGATTTATCTGCGAAATATGCTGCTCCATCAACTTTGTCAGTGAATTCTTCAAAAAAATCTTTTCTAAATGTCATGTGACATGTTGCTCCTGAATCTAGCAACCAATCATCTCTCCATGAAGTAAATGAAACATCAAAGAGGTTTTCAGTTTCTCCATTGTTACAATGTGCTAGAACATAGTGAGCGGATTCAGGTGCTTTACCTTTGTCTTTGTCATTGGTTTTACCTTTGTCTTGATTTCTGTGCTGCTCAATTTTGTTCCATGGTGTTCTGCATTTGGGTGCATCATGTCCATCTCTATTGCAGCGTGTGCAATGAAGATGGGATTTGTCGGCTTGTCTGCCCCCCCTTTCTGTGAAGTTCCTTCTTCCTCTTCCTCTTCTGCCACCTCTTCCTCTGAATGAATCTGGAGCATGATTCTTTTCTCTATGTGCCAAATATGCAGCCTCTTCGGAAGATGAAGGGACTGTCATCTTCCCAAAATCTTTCTCTCTTTCTGCAAACTTCTGCTCAAGTTTATCAAAGGTGATTTGTTCAAGGTTTCCACTTGCTTGCAAAGACTCAAGATAATGTGAGTAAGTCAGATATAATGCCTTAACATATGCTATGAGAGGTATGTCCATTTTTACACCAGTGTTTTGAATGTCATGCATTATAGATCTTACTTCTGAAGCTAAAGCAAGGGGATCATCATTCTTCATTTCAAGACTGAACAGCTTAACCATCAATTGAACATTTTCTAATTCTGAATGTGAGTCATAGAGTTCTTTTAGTTTCTTCAAGGCTTCAAAGGCATTTGAGAATGATGAAATATGGCAACTCACCTCTTCACTCACTGAGGCTGCAATCAAGGCATAAGCCTTGCAGTTCTTGTTTTCCCAAATGGCAAGCTCTTTGTCTGAAGTGGGCTTCTCTGGTGGATTTTCTGCTTGTCCTTCACAGATTCCTTTCCACAGCTCATTAAAAATGAGTGTGTGTTTAATCTTCCGCGACCATTCAAGATAGTTATCTTTGCCGGAGAGAACTATCCCAACAATTGAGATGAGAGAATGCATTAGACTGCTGGAAAAAATCTTCTGAAGAGGAAACAAATTCTGCTATAAAAACTTCAAACTCTTGAAATATTTCAAATAAAGGGGCAAAAACTCTTGCTGGAAAAAATTTTCTGAGTTTAAAAACTCTTTCTGGAAACTAAATCTGCTCAGAAAACTTTTGCTGAAGACTGAAATTTAAAAAACTCTCTATGCTATAGACTGATTCTGCATAAAAAAAATGTAATTTAAAAAACTCTCTATGCTATAGACTGATTCTGCATAAAAAAAATGTATTTTTTTTTGTTTGGGGAAAAGTGTATGTGAAAAAAATGGGATTATGAATGGGAAGAATGTGGTGGGAAGTCGATGTAATAGAGGGCGATGTATATATAAAGGTGATACCACAACGCTCATATACTTTCATATAATGCTGGAGGGCCCATTACCAACAACTGAGTATAAATATACCAAGGACATAGCATATATATATGGAGGGCGGTATATAAAACAACGTGGACAATATATGAAGGCGGTAATGTAATGTGTAACGAATATGTATTGAACTGTTGTAACATATATGGGACAGCGTTTTAATAGACAGCGCATACACAGTGGAGCGGTATTGAAATGAAATGGACAGCATATATTGAGCAGCGTTTTTTTATTAGCAAGGAGATACCATGCATAAGACAAAATACAATGGGCAGCGTTTTAAAAAATCGATACCATGACAACGTTTTAATGGGCTGTGGAGCTGGTAGTGGGAGCGATAAGGGTGTGCGGAACTGTGGAGCTGGTAGTGGGAGTGATAAGGGTGTCGAAATGTGATTGCAGGGTGCGGAAGATGTGTTGTAGGCGGGTACGCAGGTCCAAAACAAAACGCAGGCAGGGGATAAGTGCTGTTGTAGGGGATGGGTAAGGGATGGCCGGCGTAGATAGGAGGGCCGAGCTGGTTAAGGCTTGCTGTGCATTGAGAGCATGTATGGCGGGTGTGGTAGCTCGAGCGCTGGAGTGATAAGGAGGGGCGCGGCAGGGAGGGAGGGCGACGCAGCGTAGGTTGGGAGGGCGAGTTAAGGAGGGTAGGGACAGGTGATTGCAAGGCGTAGAGTGGGAGCGCAGAATGACAGGGGTCGAGGGTAGATAGAGACCGATGCCGCGTGGGAGGGGGAGCTTTATGGAGAGGGCGGTGTTGCAGTGAGGGGAGAGGGCGTAGGGAAATGAATGGAGAGGGCATAGGGAGAAAGTGAGGAAAGGAGAATGAGGAGGCCCAAAAGGGCTGTTACAAAAAAAAATTTGAATTTGAATCTGCAGAAGACAGTTGCAGGACTGCTGGACTGGCAGAGCCTGCAATTTGCAGATTGACAGAGCCTGCAATCTGCAGGAGCTGGAGCTGCAAATGTCAGTGCTATTTAGGGAAAAAAAAATGCAGAAAACAGTCTAGCAACTAGGAGCAGCAGAAAACAATTAATAAAATTGACTGAGCAAAGGGTAGGGAGTTACACCACAGGGCAGAAATGCCAAATGTGGAGCTGGCTCTGATACCATGTCAAACCAGGAGGTAACTCCTCAAATCTGCAATGTATATTAGCTGAAGAATGTACATGCTTATATAGATGGGAAGTGAGGCTATTGGGATTCAGCTCCCAATGACTCTTGGCCTTCCTTATCTCCTAATAATAAATAATATACAAAAATAAATGTGCACACCCATCCATAGGATTAGGTGTCAACAGGAATCATAATAGAAGATAAGAACCATAGTTTGTTTTGAACAGGTACATCGAATTTGCATATTTATTCTTTAGGACCAACAACAGATCAAGATGTCTTTCACTGGCTTGAGACTTGAATATGACCTTGAGGGAAATTTGAATTACATAGAATGGAAGGATAGGATGAAGGCAATGCTAGAGGACATCAGATGGAAGTAATTCATAGAAAATGATATTCCCCAACCCGTAGTAGTAGATGCTCAACTTCTTGATGCATGGAAGAAGAATGTAGAAAAGGAAAGAAGGATATTTTTAGAAGGAGTTCGAGATCATATTATATCGAACCTCCATGGTAAGGAAAATCCATATGCTATGTGGAAGGCATTAACAGATATGTTTCATAATAGAAGTGACAACAGGAAGCTGGCGCTGAAGGACAATCTCAGAAAGATCAAGATGGAGAAGGGCGACATGATTCCAAAATACTTGAAGAAGTTCACTCAATGTCGATATGATCTTGGAAGTGTTGGGGTGACAATTTCCTAGGATGATTTGGTGAGCCTAGCACTTATAGGCCTTCCTAAGAGTTGGTATAGCTACCAAGACTCATTGAATGGGAGGGAGAAGCTACCAGAGTGGGAGCGATTATGGTTTGACTTAGTATAAGAGGAGATTCGATGGAACACCAGAAATGGATCTTGATCAAATACTGATGATGAGGAGAAATATGCCTTGGATGGAAAGGAAAAGAAAGGGAAACGGAAGGAGTCCCATTCCAAATTAGATTCCGGTTAGGCAGGCAAGAAGCGAGACTTGTCAAAGGTAAAATGTTTTCACTCCCATGATCTTGTACACTATGCTACAAAGTGTCCACACAAGAATACCAACAAGAAGACCTCAGGAGAAGTGGAAGGTGAAGAACTTGCTTCACAGTTCGAGTTGTATTTCACCCTCATCGCATGCATGGTGTCATTGGTGATGGGTTATGTTTGGTACTTAGAGAGTGGAGCTTCGTTCCATATCACCAACAACAAAGAGTTATTCAGTAACTTGGAGGATAAGGATCTCCTGATGCACATCGATATGGGAGATGATGAGAGGTATAACGCTACCAGCATAGGTACAATTACCTTTAAGAGGTAGTCAGGTACTCCTCTCACATTAAAATGTGCCATGCATGTTCGTAGCTTTAAGAATAATTTGGTTTATGTTCCTATGTTGGAAGACCGTGGCTATGATGTGATATTCATTGAAGGAAAGGTGTTCCTTCGTCACAAAGCCATGGGACATTTGAAAAATATTGGGGTTCGATTAAATGACCTCTGCAAATTGGATGTAGAATATTGTGTTTCCTTGAGCACGAAAGCAGAGAAGTTCGAGAGCCGAGACATCGGTGAGTTATGGCACAGGATATTGGGCCATCTACACCATGGTACTTTGAAGATCATACAACATATTTCTACAGGAATTCCAAAGGGTGAACTTGTGCAAGGAGATACATGCAAAGGGTGTACATTTAAGAAGTATACCAAAGCCATATTTCACGATAAGGAAAGCCGAGCAAAGGCGATCCTTGAGAGAGTTCACTTAGACGTGTGTGGACCGTTCTTGATAGCTTCCACAACAAAACACAGGTATTATGTGATTTTTTAGATAATTTTTCACGAAAGTGTTGGATTTTCTTCATGTAGAAAAAAGTTTAGAGAAATTTCTCCAATTTTTGTGAGTTCAAAGAACTTTTCAAGAAAGATATAGGGAATAAGGAAGGCTCTAAGGAGTGAAAATGGTGGAGAATATGTCTCTAATGAATTCAAGAAATTATGTGCTTCAGAAGGAATTCGAAGGGAATTGATAGAACCTCATAACCTACAACCGAATGGGGTTGCAGAAAGGAATAACAAAACTATTGTGGGAGAAACATGAGCTATGTTGCATGGTCAGGGCATACCATTGCATCTGTGGGCAGAAGCATGAAATACAGTAGTATTTGTGCAGAAAAAAGGTCCTCATCATATACTTGGGATGATTACACCAGAGGAAGCTTTTTCAATAAGAGACCAGGTGTGTCACATCTTAAAATTTTTGGTTCATCATTTTATTTCCATGTGACCAAAGATGGCAGGAAGAAGCTAGAGCCAACAATTGAGTTGGGGATATTTTTGGGGTATATTGATACACCTCATAGCTATCAGGTGTACTTTCTAGCACCCAGGATGAGAAATGTCAGAAGAGATGTGAAATTCGATGAAGAGAAGGCCATGTGAATTTCCCTTGAGAGGGACCTTCAATTGCATGCAATTGAGGAGATATTCGCTCCAAAAGAAGAACCTCAATATGTGGAGCATCCATAAGTAGAGGTACATAGAGTGGAAGCACCTAGTTAGGTAGAGACATACCGAGACAGAAGGAAGCACACCAAAGAGGTTGATAGGTTTTTTCTTAATGAAAGAGAGAATGTGGGAGAACCCACATCACATCACAGGCAAGGAAGGTCCCTAGAGCGGTACACTGGATACATGGCTCTTATGAGTGAAGGTATAAATATATAACCATATTTTGAGGAAGCATTGCAGCAACCAATTTGGGTTGATTCCATGGTTGAGGAGTATGACTCCATTATCAGAAACAGTGCATGGGAAGTTGTCCCAAGACCAGAGGGGAAGTCACTTGTAGGATCCAGGTGGATCTACAAGGTGACGCAGGCAGCAGATGGGAGTGTGGAGAAGCACAAGGATGGGTTTATGGCCATAGGGTTCTCTCAAGTGGAGGGGATTGATTATGATGATAATTTTGCACTAGTTGCAAGGTACTCATTAATAATATCCATCATTGCACTCTCAGTGCAGATGGGATGGAAGATACATCAAATGGATGTAAATGAAACCTTCTTCAATGGGGTTATTAAGGAAGAGGTTTACATTGAGAAGTTGAAAGGTTTTTAGATCTTCGACAAGGAGTCACATATGTGCAGTCTCAAGAGACCATTGTATGGGTTGAAGCAAGAACCTCGTGCTTGGTACACCAAGATCAACAGCTATTTAATCGGGTTGGGCTTCACCAAGAGTGAAGAGATGCGAACCTTTATAATATTGTGGTAGAAGGTACGCTTTTGATTATTTTACTTTATGTCAACGATCTGATATTGACAGGTGATGAGCAGCTCATCAAGTCTTGCAAAGAGGATCTTGCAAGAGAATTTGAGATGAAGGACATGGAGCCCTTGCACTGTTTCCTGGGATTGGAAATATGGAAAAGAGATGGGGAGATATTTGTATCTCAGGGAAAGTATGCTAACAAGATCCTCAAGAGGTTCCACTTAGAGGGTAGAAAACCCATGGAGACTCCTCTAGTAGGAAACTAGATGAAGGAAGATGCTACTTCAGGTGATGTAGTAGATGCTATAGTCTACAGGAAGTTTGTGGGCTCACCTGTGGGCTCACTCATGTATTTGGTGAACAAATGACCAGACATATGCTATGCATTTAACCATCTTAGTCAAGCCATGGTTAATCCTACCAATCTCTTTTGGAAGGCAAGCAAGCATGTGTTGAGATACCTCATAGGCACTATAGAGTATGGGCGATGGTACAGACAGAAAGAGGGAGTGAATCTTTAAGGCTTCACCGATGTAGAATGGGTTGGGAGTCCATCCAACAAGAAGAGCACATCAGGGGGCATCTTCAGTATTGGGTCAACAGTCGTTTCCTGGTACAGTAGGAAGCATAGATTTGTTGCACCTAGCTCAGCATATACAGAGTACATGGTTGATAATCAAGCATCATGTGAGGCCATTTGGATGAGGACGATATTTGTTGGTTTGTTTGGTCGATAGATGGATTCAATGGTGATTTATTGTGATAACCGGAGTTGCATCAAACTTTTGGTTAATCCATTTTTTCGTGACAAGTCCAAGCACATTGATATCTGGTATCACCATCTCAGATATTGTGCAGAGGTGGATTATGTCATTAGAGTACATTCCCATGGAGGATCAGGATGCATACATATTGACGAAGGAACTATCAAGAAGCAAATTAGAGTTCCATAGAGACAGGATCAGGGAAGCAAACAATCCCTTTCTTGTTGAGAGGGAGTGTTGAAATGGAACCAAGAAATGGCACCCCAAGGGGGCTTCTAATTTAATTCTACCTTAATTAAATTAGAAGTAAATTGTAATTACATCACATGACAACTTATAAGTGTTAACTGATTCAGGAATAGTTAGCTCAGACTGTTAAGTCCCTATATTAATAGTGTAGTCCCTTATTATGCTAGTGTAGCCCCCCTTATTGTTATTGTTGTACCCCTATAACCCCTATATTGTTATTATTGTGCCCTTACATTATTATTGTTAGGTCGGCCAGGATTACATTGTGGCCCCACTAGGATTATATTGTGGCCCTATGGACTCCTATATATAGAAGGAGGTTTTGGTCATTTGTATCATCCAAGAATTGTTCATTAATGTAATGTATTGTAGGTTGCCCCCTCGAAGTGGCTTATTTATAATGCATTGATATCTCTTTTCTTCTATTTTTGGAGTTGGTTTCATAACATTTGGTATCAGAGCTTTGGATTTTAGGGTTTCGCTGCACCAAACAGGTCATCGTGGAATTTTCGCTATAACTTTTTTTTCTAAAATGGTTCAGCAGCTGAACTTTTTAGAGTGCGAAGCTGAAATCTTGAGGAACATCATCACAAAATTTCAAAGCTTGGTTCACCATGTTTTCGGAGATATGATCTATGGAAGTTAGGTCTTTTTGCAGGCTCCTGAATTTAACCTAAACAGGTCATCGTGGAATTTTCACTATAAATTTTTTTTTACGAAGGGTCAAAAGCTGAAATTTTTAGAGTACGAAGCCGTAATCCTGAGGAACATCATCACAAAATTTCAGAGCTTGGTTCGTAATATTTTCGGAGATATGATCTGTGGACGTTAGGTCTTTTTGCAAGCTTCTGAATTTAACCTAAACAGGTCGCCGTGGAATTTTCGCTATAACTTTGTTTCTACGAAGGTTCAAAAGCTGAAATTTTTAGGGAGCAAAGCTGAAATCTTGAGGAAGATCGTCGAAATATTTCATATTTTTTTTTGCAATATTGTCGGAGATATCGTCTGTGGAAGTTAGGGCTATTTCAGGATTCTGAATTTCATCTCAAGGAGGGGATCGTGGGAAAATATTCATAATTGTCTATCTGAGCATCGGATTGGAATTATGTAAAAAGTGGCTACAATTACACAGACTGTAGTTTCCTTTCTATCAATTTCAAAGCCGAAGGAGGAAATAGTGACACATGGCAAGTCGTACAATTTCGCTCTACTAAACCAGTCCATAATTAGGTCTTCGTAGGAGATTGGGCACAACTTTGTCTTCAAGAATCAAAATTAGGTCAAACCTGTGGCATTCAAAAGATAATTCAAAGGGCAACCTCAGTGCAAAATTTCAGATATTGAAGATCTGAAATCATAGAGATAATTCAGTTTCAATATTGAGCTCCTCAAAATCAAGAAAAAAGGTGTGTATTTTTTTTTTCCTGAATTGCATAAGTCTTGTGTAAAAACAAATCAGTTTGAAGTGATTCCAAGGGCCTATTGAGCATATATTTCAGTATTGGGTTCTAAAATGCCTCCTAAAAAGAATTCCATACCCTTTAAGCCCTCAAAAAGCTATACTATGATGCATGAAAAGGAAGAATTGCAGTATGAGATATCAAAATTATGGTACCAAGTGCAACAAATTTCGATCTTATGAAGAGCAATGTCTCACACATGTGACCTTAAATAAGCTATAAAACTTGTAATTCTCTCACATGTGTGGCCTCTAAGAGATATAGAAATATGAAGAACATATTTATCCTTTAGCTCGAAGTTCTTCTCCACTAGAAAATATAAATGAGCTCGCTATGTTGATAATTTTCCTCTCACATACTTGTTTATATATAGAGAGCTCTAATGTTGAGTGGAGACCCATCAAGGTGGCTCCTTATCACATGAAACCCCTTCAATAATGGATCCTACATCACAACTCAACATTAGACTAGAATTGTTTACCATACTATTGGGTGAAAAATCCCAATCAATAAATAATTCAAACCCTCTCTATAAAAAAATATACCACTACACCCATAATAATGTGAGCTTAATTGGAAAATATCCCCTATCAAAATTAGCATGGACCCGTGGGAGAAATTCCCCCTAATCCATTCACCCCTAACTAAATCAACATGCCCCCATGGGTGAATGCATCATCCCCCCACTAGTCAAATCAACATGACCCCGTGGGAGAATGTATTCCTGATGTTTCAAAAAATCAACACTCTCTCTTAGTGAGGGATACATTTAGTGATGAAAATAGATTATGGGGTTTTGTTAAATTCAACCCCTCAAGGTTCAATCTCCTAAACCTGTGGGTTATGGGCCTATGAAAATCTGCCTCTCTGTGCAACAATGAACCCGTACCTCCTATCCCTCAAGATATCACCATGCTGACACTGAAAATAAAAAAAATGAACCACTATTATTTTCTGGTTCAGTCCACTCAACTCTTTTTTCGTTGCTTAGGTATGAAAATTGATGGTTTTTATTCGACAGTGAAATCTATGCCCTCGACCTGTCTGACACCAATTAAATCCATCCTATTCGACCTCTTTTGTGTGAGCCGAACTATTGCTACCCTTAAAAATTTAGGTCCCAAATGCAAGAACATTTAAATATATTGAATTGTTTTGGGATGGGTCCCACCTGGTTTTCCCATTCGGGGTCAAAACAAATTTGGCCATTTGGCCCATTTTAGGTGCACTCATTTCATTGAGCCCAAAGGTCAGGCATTGTCCATGACATTTGATGTCTTGGCTATTTTCGTTTTTTTATTTGGATGAAATTCACACCCATCCCTTCATCTCTCTTATATTAACTCTGGCATTGACCTAATACTGAAATTTAAAGCAGCCTTTAACCGTGTAGGTTCGACCTTGTTGGCTCCCTCTTCACACATGCTATGAAATCTCATAAAATGGTGCCATTTTCCCCTCTTGACTTTGAATTTGTTCCTAGTATTTGATCTTGGTGAGATCCCACTGAGTTGGAATTGTGGCCACGTACAAACACTAACAACTCTCATGGCTCTCAAGTAAAGCACAACAAGAACTACATGTAAAATGAGTAGTGTTTTCATATGAAAATAAACTATACAATTTTAGATAAAAACACATAATTGCATGTATTTAAAATTAAGGAAATTACATATACAACCTCTCATGGCCTGAGAGAATCTTCGCCTTATCATTACATTGTACTAGCTTCCCCTGACACACTTGCATGTGGATTATAAAACAAATAGAAAAAATCCTAAAAGAATGAGGAATCTCATCCTCTACCAACTTCAACTTCTAGAGGCTTACAAATATTTGTTTACATTTTACATAAAATAGAGGAAACAATGTTTTATTTTTATGGATGTTGTGATGTGCCTTCTGAAGGATTCTAGAATCCAATCTGATTTGGGGGGGGGGGGGGGGGGTTGTGCCCCTACATACTATTCCCATGATTGAAAAATATACATAATCTCTTGATCATGTATTGTAATTTTTGCATCTCATTCATCTCCATCTCAGTATTCTTTCCCCTCATGTATCAATGAGCTTCTGCTTGTACTCAGCAGCAACCAAGCCTCCAGTGACACCTTACCAAGATATCTACTCTAGCTCATTATTTTGGCATCTCATGTTCACCTCCTATGGAACCTCTCAATATTCTGATTCTTCTCTAGTTGTTTCATGTTGCTTAACTCTATTGACAATTCTAACCATAATCGTGTTGTGGAATTTCCTCAAAAACTTCTACCAAACCGAAGCTGGAAGTTGTTCTTCTTCATCTTGGAGGAAATATTTCCCTACTCTAATACCACTTGATGAAAACCAAGTCTGTGGGTTTGACAAATTCAACCCCTGAAGGTTAGATCTCCTAAAACTATGGGTTATGGGCCCATGAAAATTCGCCTTTTTTTGGAACAATAAACCCATAACTCTGATCCCCCAAACTTTCACCATTCTGACACTAGATAGAACAATTTTATAGCACCGTTATTTTCTAGTTTAGTCCACTCAGCTCTTGATTCACTACATAGGACTAGAAGCAAAAGGATATTATCCAATAGTGAAATCTACACCCTCATCCCATTGGGAACCAACAAACTCCATACGAACCAACCTATTTTTTGTGATCTGAACTTTGTCTGCCCCAAATAGTTCAACTTTTAAATTCCCAAACATATTGAGGTCTCAGATTGATTTGGGATAGGTTCCACCTGGTTTTCCCATTTAGGTTTTGAATGAATTTGGGGGTTCAACCCCTTTTACGTGTGCTCACTTCATCAATACCAACAAGAAGACCTTAGGAGAAGTGGAAGGTGAAGAAATTGCTTCACAGTTCGAGTTGTATTTCACCCCCATCGCATGCATGGTGTCATCGGTGATGGGTTATGTTTGGTACTTAGAGAGTGGAGCTTCATTCCATATCACCAACAACAAAGAGTTATTCAGTAACTTGGAGGATAAGTATCTTCAGATGCACATCGATATGGGAGATGATGAGAGGTATAACGCTACCAGCATAGGTACAATTACCTTTCAGAGGTAGTCAGGTACTCCTCTCACATTAAAATATGCCATGTATGTTCCTGGCTTTAAGAATAATTTGGTTTATGTTCCTATGTTGGAAGACCGTGGCTATGATGTGATATTCATTGAGGGAAAGGTGTTCGTTCGTCACAAAGCCATGGGACATTTGAAAAAGATTGGGGTTCGATTAAATAACCTCTGCAAATTGGATGTAGAATATTGTGTTTCCTTGAGCACGAAAGCAGAGAAGTTCGAGAGCCGAGACATCGGTGAGTTATGGCACAAGATATTGGGCCATCTACACCATGGTACTTTGAAGATCATACAACATATTTCTATAGGAATTCCAAAGGGTGAACTTGCGCAAGGAGATACATGCAAAGGGTGTACATTTCAAAATTATACCAAAGCCATATTTCACGATAAGGAAAGTCGTGCAAAGGTGATCCTTGAGAGAGTTCACTTAGACGTGTGTGGACCGTTCTCAACAGCTTCCACAACAAAACACAGGTATTATGTGATTTTTTTAGAAAAATTTTCACGAAAGTGTTGGATTTTCTTCATGTAGAAGAAAGTTCAGAAAAATTTCTCCAATTTTTGTGAGTTCAAAGAACTTTTCAAGAAAGATATAGGGAATAAGGAAGGCTCTAAGGAGTGACAATGGTGAAGAATATGTCTCTAACAAATTCAAGAACTTATGTGCTTCAGAAGGAATTCGAAGGGAATTTATAGAACCTCATAACCTACAACCGAATGGGGTTGCAGAAAGGAATAACAAAACTATTGTGGGAGAAACATGAGCTATGTTGCATGGTCAAGGCATACCATTGCATCTGTGGGCGGAAGCTTGCAATACAGTAGTATTTGTGCAGAAAAAAAGTCCTCATCATATAATTGGGATGATTACACCAGAGGAAGCTTTTTCAATAAGAGACCAAGTGTGTCACATTTTAAAATTTTTGGTTCATCATTTTATTTCCATGTGACCAAAGATGGTAGGAAGAAGCTAGAGCCAACAATTGAGTTGGGGATATTTTTGGGGTATATTGATACACCCAATAGCTATCGGGTGTACTTTCTAGCACCCAGGATGAGAAAGGTCAGAAGAGATGTGAAATTTGATGAAGAGAAGGCCATGTGAATTTCCCTTGAGAGGGACCTTCAATTGCATGCAATTGAGGAGATATTGGCTCCAAAAGAAGAACCTCAATATGTGAAGCATCCATAAGCAGAGGTACATAGAGTGGAAGCACCTAGTTAGGTAGAGACATACCGAGACAGAAGGAAGCACACCAAAGAGGTTGAGAGGTTTTTTCTTAATGCAAGAGAGAATGTGGGAGCACCCACATCACATCAAAGGAAAGGAAGGTCCCTAGAGCGGTACACTGGATACATGGCTCTTATGAGTGAAGGTATAAATATATAACCATCCTCTTTTGAGGAAGCATTGCAGCAACCAATTTGGGTTGATTCCATGGTTGAGGAATATGATTCCATTATCAGAAACAATGCATGGGAAGTTGTCCCAAGACCAGAGGGGAAGTCACTTGTAGGATCCAAGTGGATCTACAAGGTGGAGCAGGCAACATATGGGAGTGTGGAGAAGCACAAGGATGGGTTTATGGCCATAGGGTTCTCTCAAGTGGAGGGGATTGATTATGATGATAATTTTTCACTAGTTGCAAGGTACTCATTAATCATATCCATCATTGCACTCTCAGTGCAAATGGGATGGAAGATACATCAAATGGATGTAAAGGAAACCTTCCTCAATGGGGTTATTAAGGAAGAGGTTTAGATTGAGAAGTTGAAAGGTTTTTAGATCTTCGACAAGGAGTCACATATGTGCAGACTCAAGAGACCATTGTATGGGTTGAAGCAAGCACCTCGTGCTTGGTAGACCAATATCAATAGTTATTTAATCGGGCTGGGCTTCACCAAGAGTGAAGAGATGCGAACCTTTATAATATTGTGGTATAAGGTAAGCTTTTGATTATTGTACTTTATGTCGACGATCTGATATTGACAGGTGATGAGCAGCTCATCAAGTCTTGCAAAGAGGATCTTGCAAGAGAATTTGAGATGAAGGACATGGAGCCCTTGCACTATTTCCTAGGATTGGAAATATGGCAAAGGATGGGGAGATATTTGTATCTCAGGGAAACTATGCTAACGAGATCCTCAAGAGGTTGCACTTAGAGGGTAGAAAACCCATGGAGACTCCTCTAGTAGGAAACTAGATGAAGTAATATGCTACTTCAGGTGATGTAGTAGATGCTATAGTCTACAGAAAGTTTGTGGGCTCACCTGTGGGCTCACTCATGTATTTTTTGAACACATGACCAGACATATGCTATGCATTTAACCATCTTAGCCAAGCTATGGTTAATCCTACCAATCTCTTTTGGAAGGCAAGCAAGCATGTGTTGAGATACCTCAGAGGCACTATAGAGTATGGGCGATGGTACAAACAGAAAGAGGGAGTGAATCTTTAAGGCTTCACCGATGTAGATTGGGTTGGGAGTCCATCCAACAAGAAGAGCACATCAAGGGGCATCTTCAGTATTGGGTCAACAGTCGTTTCCTGGTACAGTAGGAAGCATAGATTTGTTGCACTTAGCTCAGCATATACAGAGTACATGGTTGATAATCAAGCAACATGTGAGGCCATTTGGATGAGGACGATATTTTTTGGTTTGTTTGGTCGATAGATGGATCCGATGGTGATTTATTGTGATAACCGGAGTTGCATCAAACTCTTGGTTAATCCATTTTTTCATGACAAGTCCAAGCACATTGATATCTGGTATCACCATCTCAGATATTGTGTGCAGAGGTGGATTATGTCATTAGAGTACATTCCCATGGAGGATCAGGATGCATACATCTTGACGAAGGAACTATCAAGAAGCAAATTCGAGTTCCACAGAGACAGGATCAGGGAAGCAAACAATCCCTTTCTTGTTGAGAGGGAGTGTTGAAATGGAACCAAGAAATGGCACCCCAAGGGGGCTTCTAATTTAATTCTACCTTAATTAAATTAGAAGTAAATTGTAATTACATCACATGACAACTTATAAGTGTTAACTGATTCAGGAATAGTTAGCTCAGACTGTTAAGTATCTATATTAATAGTGTAGTCCCTTATTATGCTAGTGCATCCCCCCTTATTGTTATTGTTGTACCCCTATAACCCCTATATTGTTATTATTGTGCCCTTACATTATTATTGTTAGGTCGGCTAGGATTACATTGTGGCCCCACTAGGATTATATTGTGCCCCCCATGGACTCCTATATATAGAAGGAGGTTTTGGTCATTTGTATCATCCAAGAATTGTTCATTAATGTAATGTATTGGAGGTTTCCCCCTCGAAGTGGCTTATTTCTAATGCGTTGATATCACTTTTCTTCTATTTTTGGAGTTGGTTTCACAACATTTGGTATCAGAGCTTTGGATTTTAGGGTTTCGCTGCACCAAACAGGTCATCGTGGAATTTTCTCTATAATTTTTTTTCTAAATTGGTTCAACATCTGAAATTTTTAGAGTGCGAAGCTGAAATCCTTAGGAACATCATCACAAAATTTCAAAGCTTGGTTCACCATATTTTCGGAGATATGATCTGTGGAAGTTAGGTCTTTTTGCAGGCTCCTGAATTTAACCTAAACAAGTCATCATGGAATTTTCACTATAACTTTTTTTTTACGAAGGGTGAAAAGCTGAAATTTTTAGAGTACGAAGCCGGAATCCTGAGGAACATCATCGCAAAATTTTAGAGCTTGGTTTGCAATATTTTCGGAGATATGATCTGTGGATGTTAGGTCTTTTTGCAAGCTTCTAAATTTAACCTAAACAAGTCGTCGTGGAATTTTCGCTATAACTTTGTTTCTACGAAGGTTCAGAAGCTGAAATTTTTAGGGAGCGAAGCTGAAATCTTGAGGAAGATCTTCAAAATATTTCATAGTTTTGTTTGCAATATTGTCGGAGATATGGTCTGTGGAAGTTGGGGTTGTTTCAGGCTTCTGAATTTCATCTCAAGGAGGGGATCGTGGGAAAATATTCATAACTGTCTCTCTGAGCATCGGATTGGAATTATGTAAAAATTGGCTGCAATTACACAGACTGTAGTTTCCTTTCTATCAATTTCAGAGCCAAAGGAGGAAACAGTGACACATGGCAAGTCGTACAATTTCACTCTACTGAACTAGTCCATAATTAGGTCTTTGTAGGAGATTGGGCACAACTTTGTCTTCAAGAATCAAAATTAGGTCAGAACTGTGGCATTCAAAAGATAATTCAAAGGGCGACCTCAGTGCAAAATTTCAGATATTGAACATCTGAAATCGCAGAGATAATTCAATTTCAATATTGAGCTCCTCAAAATCAAGAAAAAAGGTGTGTATTTTTTTCTAGATTACATAAGTCTTGTGTAAAAACAAATCAGTTTGAAGTGATTCCAAGGGCCTATTGAGCATATATTTTAGTATTGGGTTCTAAAATGCCTCCTAAAAAGAATTCCATACCCATTAAGCCCTCAAAAAGCTATACTATGATGCATGAAGAGGAAGAATTGCAGTATGAGATATCAAAATTATGGTACCAAGTGCAACAAATTTCGATCTTACAAAGAGCAACCAAAGATTACATAGATGGTTTAAAAGAAGAAATGGAGGCTAAGTTGGATGGTTTGAAGGATCAAATAATAGCTAATATGGATGATAAATTAGTGGAATATCACATCGAGCATCAACAACAAGTTCTCCAACTCTCAAAGGATAACCTAACTTTGGTGCAGAATCTAATGAAACAACAGGAAGATCAACATCACATCGAAAGAAGTTTTGAAGAAGTCACAGAAACAAGAACTCGACAAGTACAATCAATTTCAAAGTATCTCAGCAAGTGGAAGAACTTTCCTGTAGAATATTCCACATGGGAGGATGAGAATTTTATATAGAAGCATAAAGAAATAATCAAGCGTTGAGGACAACACTTGTTTGAAGGAGAGGGGCATGTTAAGTCCCTATATTAATAGTGTAGTCCCTTATTATGTTAGTGTAGCCCCCCTTATTATTATTGTTGTACCCCTATAACCCCCATATTGCTATTATTGTGCCCTTACATTATTATTGTTAGGTCGGCTAGGATTACTTTGTGGCCCCACTAGGATTATATTGTGGCCCCATGGAATCTTATATATAGAAGGAGGTTTTGGTCATTTGTATCATCCAAGAATTGTTCATTCATGTAATGTACTGGAGGTTTCCCCCTCGAAGTGGCTTATTTCTAAGGCGTTGATATCTCTTTTCCTCTATTCTTGGAGTTGGTTTCACAACACAGTAACTTCGATTTGGAGGTAAAACTAGAGGCATGTAGGGTGCCTCTTACTTTTTAGGAGCCCTTGTTGAGTTATTTGTGAGTTGTAGTTAGTTAAGTCAAGTATTTGTGTTAAAATTAGTTTAACTAGTTCTGACTGAGAGATGAGCTAATGATAGGTATAGTGAATTAAATCTCATTTAATTCACAAGTAGTGATCAATCAGTTAACTAATAATTCACTATAAATAGTTGTTTTATTTCAGTTCTAAGGAAGGCCCAGATGAGATTGGGGTTAAAGGGAAGATAACTATTAGTTGTATAATTAGAAAATTGTACATATCATGCATGAGGTCATCATGAAGCCTTGGATGTATTGTAAAATAATTAAACAAGGATGATTAGGAAGAGGCAAGAAAGTTGTTAAATCTTTGACCCAACTTGCTTAGATTAGAGCACGATCAGAATGAGACAATCAACAAAGTGCAGAGGTTTCTCAGGAAATGAAATAGCATTGTATTGTTTCATGTACTTGACTTTATGAAATATACAGATAACGGGTTTTTTAGTTGAGGCTTTCCCCAGATACATATTTTGTTGTGCGATTGATCATTATTTCTCTTAGTTGTTTATGTGATTGTGCGAACGAAATTGGTTCTGCAATTTGTAGAATTGATTCATTATTTTGTTTTAGTACATTACAAGAACAGTTAAATACATTTAGATATTTCTACAGAAACCCAGTCAATTTTTTTTTTTAAAGTTAATGAATGTCTCACACATGTGACCTTATATAAGCTATAAAACTTGTAATTCTCTCACATGTGTGGCCTCTAAGAGAGATAGAAAGATGATGAACATATTTATCCTTTAGCTAGAAGTTCTTCTCCACTATAAAATATAAATGAGCTCGCTATGTTGATAATTTTCCTCTCACATACTTGTTTATATATAGAGAGCTCTAATGTTGAGTGGAGACCCATCAAGGTGGATCCTTACACATGAAACCCCTTCAATAATGGATCCTACATCACAACTCAACATTAGACTAGAATTGTTTACCATACTATTGGGTGAAAAATCCCAATCAATAAATAATTCAAACCCTCTCTATAAAAAAATATACCACTACACCCATAATAATGTGAGCTTAATTGGAAAATATCCCCTATCAAAATTAGCATGGCCCCATGGGAGAAATTCCCCCTAATCCATTCACCCATAACTAAATCAACATGCCCCCATGGGTGAATGCATCATTCCCCCACCAGTCAAATCAACATGACCCCGTGGGAGAATGTATTCCTGATGTTTCAAAAAATCAACACTCTCTCTTAGTGTGGGATACATTTAGTGATGAAAATAGATTATGGGGTTTTGTTAAATTCAACCCCTCAAGGTTCAATCTCCTAAAACTGTGGGTTATGGGCCTATGAAAATCTGCCTCTCTGTGCAACAATGAACCCGTAACTCCTATCCCTCAAGATATCACCATGCTGACACTGAAAATAAAAAAAATGAACCACTATTGTTTTCTGGTTCAGTCCACTCAACTCTTTTTTCATTGCTTAGGTTTGAAAATTGATGGTTTTTATTCGAGAGTGAAATCTACGCCCTCGACCCATCTGACACCAATTAAATCCACCCTATTCGACCTCTTTTGTGTGAGCCAAACTATCTCTACCCTTAAAAATTTGGGTCCCAAATGCAAGAACATTTAAATATATTGAATTGTTTTGGGATGGGTCCCACCTGGTTTTCCCATTCGGGGTCAAAAAAAATTTGGCCGTTTGGCCCATTTTAGGTGCACTCACTTCATCGAGCCCGAAGGTCAGGCATTGTCCATGACATTCGATGTCTTGGCTATTTTCATTTTTTGATTTGGATGAAATTCACACCCATCCCTTCATCTCTCTTATCTTAACTATGGCCTTGACCTAATATTGAAATTTCAAGCAGCCTTTAACCTTGTAGGTTCGACCTCGTTGGCTCCCTCTTCACACATGCTATGAACTCTCAAAAAATGGTGCCATTTTCCTCTCTCGACTTTGACTTTGTTCCTAGTATTTGATCTTGGTGAGATCCCACTGAGTTGGAATTGTGGCCACGTACAAACACTAACAACTCTCATGGCTCTCAAGTAAAGCACAACAAGAACTACATGGAAAATGAGTAGTGTTTTCATATGAAAATAAACAATAAAACTTTAGATAAAACACATAACTGCATGTATTTAAAATTAAGGCAATTACATATACAACCTCTCATGGCCTGAGAGAATCTTCGCCTTATCATTACATTGTACTAGCTTCCCCTGACACACTTGCATGTGGATTATAAAACAAATAGAAAAAATCCTAAAAGAATGAGGAATCTCATCCTCTACCAACTTACACCTTCTAGAGGCTTACAAATATTTGTTTACATTTTACATAAAATAGAGGAAATAATGTCCTCTTTTTATGGATGTCGTGATGTGCCTTCTGAAGGCTTCTAGAATCCAATTTGATTTGGGGTTGTGCCCCTACATACTACTCCCATGATTGAAAAATATACATAATCTCTTGATCATGTGTTGTAATTTCTGCATCTCATTCATCTCCATCTCAGTCTTCTTTCCCCTCATGTATCAATGAGCTTCTTCTTGTACTCAGCAACAACCAAGCCTCCAGTGACACCTTACCAAGCTATCTCCTCTAGCTCATTATTTTGGCATCTCATGTTCACCTCCTATGGAACCTCTCAATATTCCGATTCTTCTCTAGTTGTTTCATGTTGCTTAACTCCATTGACAATTCTAACCATAATCGTGTTGTGGAATTTGCTCAACAACTTCTACCAAACCGAAGCTGGAAGTTGTTCTTCTTCATCTTGGAGGAAATATTTCCCTACTCTAATACCACTTGATGAAAACCAAGTTTGTGGGTTTGACAAATTCAACCCTTGAAGGTTAAATCTCCTAAACCTATGGGTTATGGGCCTATGAAAATTCACCTTTTTTTGGAACAATAAACCCATAACTCTGATCCCCCAAACTTTCACCATTCTGACACTAGATAGAACAATGTTATAGCACTGTTATTTTCTAGTTTATTCCACTCAGCTCTTGATTCACTACATAGGACTAGAAGCCAAAGGATATCATCCAATAGTGAAATCTACACCCTCATCCCATTGGGCACCAACAAACTCCATACGAACCAGCCTATTTTTTGTGATCTGAACTTTGTCTGCCCCAAATAGTTCAACTCCTAAATGCCCAAATGTTATCGATATGATAAATCTACACCCTCATCCCGTGGGCTAAGCCTCCTACGGACCAACCTATTTTGTGATGCGAACTTTGTATACTTTAAGGAGAATAGTTCAACTCACCAGATACTTTTTTCTATTATGAGGCAACTATACTATGCAATCCCACCAACCTATGCTTAATTTTGATTTTTTATTTTTTTTACACAGTAACTAGGAAATGAAACCATAATCATACAAATTTGAAACTCAGTAAAATTAAATCACTTATATCATGTCCATAAATTTAACTTCATAACACATCCATATATTTAACTTGTTGATTATAAGCACAATGAAATCATCATAATTAAAAACAATATAACTAACACATGTACCGTTCACCCTTAGACGATAACCAAACTTGACTTGCCGCTACTTGAGCTCTTTTGTTGTCATCTACCTCCAAGCTTGAATGTGGTCGTGCTTAATCCGAATGTAATGACCCACTGGTTGACCTCCCAGCCTATTCCTTGGGTACTCTCCTTCCCCGCGGACCCTCGAGCTGCAATGGGGTTGTACAACAAAGGAATGTGCTAGCTGATAGAGGTGAGCCCCTCTTGGCTCAAGAGTCCCCTCTCTATAATACTCTATCCCAACAAACTCAACTATAGCTCGTAACCACTCAAAATGATATAATCTCCTCCATCCAACAATAGGGTAAAAAAAAAGGTCCTTTTCCCTTCCATTTCCCTTTCTTTTATAGAAGGCTTCATAGGTGACACTTGGAATTTCATGCATAAATAATTATTTTTTATTACCCAAAATTTTATTATTCACCCACCCATGTGTCACCCTCTCATCAAGACTCTCCAAAAATAATTTACTTAATTATTCATTTAAAAATAGTATTTCCCTCAACCCAACAAGGCTTCCTATTTCTTCTCCTAGTTGTCTCTTGATTCCCCCTTTTTACTCCTTAATTTGTGTTTATTACTGAAGTTAATTGATAATTCTCAGATTTGGTCCCCTAACTACCTCAATTTTCCTTTTTGATGAATATTCTTATGTTGGCTTTTTCCACATGGAAGTTCTCTAAATTTCTCAAATTTTAATTTATTAATCTTATTTTAATTCACCACCCTCTTCTCTTAATGAAGTTTTTAATAAATCTTTATGCTTAACTCTATGTCCCTCTTTCCCCCCGTTTGCCTAATTAAGTTACTTATGTACATTATCCACTTAATATTTTGTTTTAACATGGAAAAGGTAGAGTTATTATCGTAAAATATTTTATCTCTTATTATTCCTCCCTTACCCTAAGTTTTATTCTTGATTTAATTCTTTTGGTTCTAACATCATATATCACTTGATATGAATTAGTTGGATTTTCATATATTGATTATATTTATTAGCTTCTTTAATGATGTCGAGGGTGTCAAGTTGGTCATGCCCTTCAAGAACTTCCATTCGAAGTTCCAAGGGTGCCATGCCTAAGAATTTATTTTTGATGCCAAAGGTGCCAAGTCGGTCGTGCCCTTCAAGAATTTCTCTTGAAATCCCAAGGGTGCCACACCATTTGCCCTTCAAGTATCCAGTGGTTATCAGGGGAAATTATATGTGCAACACCAAATACCCCTATCATCTCGTATGTTGCCTACTATAGTGAGACTAATGGTGCTGGGGATCAAGGAATCCACCTTGATGCGCGCCCCCCAAAAAATCCTTGTGAGCGAACCAAATTTGGGACCTGCCCTCACGACATTGTGATCTTCAAGGTGAAGGTATTTCAACCTTTCCAGCCTAATTCACGATGGGAGTGCTAGCGGGTGAGATCAGGAACACTGTTCCACCCTTTCCATGTTGGTCCATCCAATTGTACAACCCCATGACCCATATGTGAGTCATTCGGCCAAGCAACTAACATGTTCTTTTATTATGCTTGATACATCGGGAGTATATATATATATATATATATATATATATAACAAGATAGAGGCGAACTTGGAATTTCAGATGCAAAATATTAATTTCTATCAAACAGGATATTGTCAACTCATCATATGCGAGGTCCCTCACAGTGGTTTCTGTCGCCTCGGCCAGTCATCGGTAGCAAATTTTCTCATTGTTAGTGTTATCATAATAGAAACATCAACATGACCTAGTCATTCACATCATTGTTCATTTTTGGTCAGATAATGTAAATAGCTAACCTTGAGTGTTGAATTCTTCGTTAAACTGAGCGGGGGGGGGGGTGGTGAATCAGTTTAACACATACATGAGCTTTACAAATTTTTTATCAGCTTATTTACAGCTTACTTTTATAATCAACCTTAGTATATGAGCAGTCTTAATATGTTGCAGCAAGAATTAAATTAATGTGACATCAAACTTATTATGAGAGTAGCAAACATTAAGCAGATTTGGTTAATCATCTTAGTACACAGGCAACACAGATAGAGACAGCAGATATAAGTGGAAACCCATAAAGGGAGAAAACCACATCTTATTATTGTTGTGATGCAAAGGCAAGCTCCAACTCCCTCTCACTACTATTTTTCTGTAGGCACCAACCTACAGGAGGCTCCAACCTCAATTCTACAAGCTACAACTTGCAAGGAAGCTCCAACTCCCTTCAATTTTCTGCAGGCACCAACCTACAGGAGGCTCCAACCTCAATAAGCTACAACTGACAACTATCAAGCTTCAACTTGATAGGGAAGCTCCAACTTCCTCAATTTATCAAAAGAAATGTTTGCTGATTTACCTTAGATATCAGCTCTGTTCTGTAGCATCTCTTTCTACTCCTCTCTTCCTTATCTTCTCAGCCTCAATATTCTATACTTTTCATTCTCTATCCTTACTCTCTCTAACCTCTCCTTATGCATATCAAGATGATATTATATATAGAGTTCCTCACATGACTGTTTGTATTTCACAAGGAATTTGGAGTGAACAGCCATAACTCTTTGGCTTTTGTCTTCTCATTTCTTTGTCCAACTCATTAAAAAATATAACAATATGTACAAATTTCAATATTACAATGGGATTTTTCTTTTCCTTTGGATACTTGCCTTTGCATCAAAAACAATATAAAAACAATTAAAACATTTACATTTTCAGTTTCAATGCATAAACTTCGCTCAGCCCTTGGCTTGCTGGTTTTTTTTCTTTTCTGTAGCAGTGATGCAACTGTCTTGCATACTTTGTTCACTGTCTTCTGCATATTTCACCTGTTCACTGCACATTTGAATCCCTTTGCTGCATATCTCTTCAACTCTGCAATCTCTGTTTACCTTTGTCAGGTCCATATTCTCCAAGTTCAGTCCCGTTTTGCTCAACTTTTCATCAAAGTTGTGTGTACAATTGCATTCAAAATTTCATGCCCAATCATCTTCCCAATCCGGGCAATCTCACAACATCCATTTATTCCACGCTGGAAAATTAATCACTTAAATCTGTGAATGTTAATATCTCAAATCTCTGATATTTGAGATATTAATTCCAAGCCCCTTATGTTATACGCTCAACCCTTCTGTACTTCTAATGTTCAACCAATTCATAATCCCCATACATTTCACGGGGCACTGACTTCACAATCGTATTAATATGGCCTACACCCTTAATACTCAAATCTTGTACGAATTGAGTTTGCAATGGTTCGAGCCATAATAATATAATGCATATAATCACAACAACTCAATGTGCAGTGCTCAGTGCTTACCTTCATATGTGTACAGCATTCGTACCTTAATTAAATCTCAACTTTGGATTAAACAAGTCAATAGGCCATAAGGTCCGCCGGTCCCACTAATCAGATAACATACCTTGGCGTTATGTCTCTCTTCTCATCCGATGGCAGAGAGCACGTCGCCTTGCCCTGTGTGATCTGACGAATATCGCTTGCCTTAGATTCACGAACGATAATGCGTGATGAGAGTGGTTTTCCAGAATCGCTCGAGGCCACGTGTCAGGCAGTCAATGGAATCGCTCCAAATTATTGAATACCGCTCACCCTACGAAGGCGGTGCAATCAAAACCAGAAACCCGCCTTTACTGTTCACTCCTGCAAGGTTCCACGTCTTTCTCCCTCAAGGTTTCGCCCGCCTTTATTATTTATGAATTCCGCTCTTCAACTTCAATGAAACTCGCTTCTGTCCACACACAGCAATTTCCTCGATTCTTCTGGGCTACCACCATATGACCCGACTCAAGATTCCGTCAATTTATATTTTAACCTTTGGTTCATCAATATTTCAACACGACTCCTCCGCATACTATAACGCGCTGCTTCATCAGGTTATACATTCCCCATTTCTCACTGTATCGTGGCCTTAGCAACCCGATATCTATGAATCAAATGTTCGGCAATTCATTACACAGAGAGAGATGCCAGTATCAGTTGGAATTCTGGAAGAATTCGAACCCCTTCACCCAAGTTAACCCGTATTCAAGATTCAATGATCAATAATTTCGTGTAATCGATACTCCTCAAAATTACCTTATACAAATTCATGAATCTACCCCTTCCACAGAGCTTACGATGTTTACAAACCATGAGTAACAAATTCATGCTTCCACAATAAATTCAAGCAGTCTACATAGGCATAATCCCATCTGTCAGTAACACAGGGTTTCATAATTGTCCACAGGGACTCAAATATCCTTCCTACTGAATTCAATCAAGAATATACATATAATTCACAGAGAATTTAGAAGCAATCCCTCATCATTATATACAAATGTAACCATTTACAAGAACATTCACTTATTCTTCTCAATTGGCCAGATTTTCTATTCGATGGCCTTTTTCTCCTACTCCGTCTCTGGACAACTCTGCTTCAATTCACTGCTTCCTCTGCTCCTTGACTGATACTGCTCCTTGCTTCTCTTTTTGCTGCCTCTGCTACCTCTCTTTTTGCTTCCCGTTCTCTGTGAATGTACTCTCCCTCTGTTCTTCTCTGCTGTCCTTTTCCATCAATGACAACATTTCCAACGATAAAGACACAGCCATCATGTTTATCATAATCATAACATCAATGGTAAATTAACATATCCATCAAAGGCATTATCATCGTAACATCAATAGAAAACATATCTATCCATAAAATCTATCATCATCATGATATCAATAGAGAACATGCATATCCATTAATGCTACAATCATATCAATAGAAAACGTAAATAACCATTAATGATGTCATCATCACAATATCAATAAAGAACATACATAACCATCAAATCCACTAATAATAGAGTCATGTGTCCAGATCCTCAACCTGAGGTCCTCAAAGAATAAAGTGCAGTCCTTAGGGCTAAATAATGTTAAAATTCATATCACTATCAGTCAACTAGAGTGGGGCACTACATACACCCCCTCTTAATAATAGACTTCGTCTCGAAGTCCTTGGAATAGATAAGGAAAACGATGACACATCTCTTCAGCGTCCTCCCAAGTGGCTGAACTAGGATTGTAATTGTCCCATTGGACCTTAACCTGGTCCAATAATCATCGTCTAAGCTACAAAGTTTGTTGGTCCAATATGCGAACTGGTTCGGCCATCACCTTGCCCTCATCCGAAACCTGCAAGTGACCTAAGTCAATAACATGTGATGGATCTGAAATATAATGACGCAAAACAGAAATATGAAACACATCATGAATACGCACTAGGGATGGAGGTAATGCAAGTCTATAAGCTACCGACCCTTTTCTTTCTAAAACTTCAAAAGGTCCCACAAACCGTGGAGACAACTTTTCTCCCTTTCCAAATCTTATAGAGCTCTTTTGGGGCCTTACTCTCAGGAACACCCTATCTCCCACTTCAAAACTTCGGTCTATTCGGTGAGAGTCAGCATAACTCTTTTGTCGATCTTATGCTTCTTTTAGCCTCCCTTTATTCATAATCATTTGTTCTTCAATCTCTTGCACCACTTCTGGCCCTCTTAATACTCGGTCCTCTAGTTGGTCCCAACTAAGAGGTGTTCTGCACGGTCTTCCATACAAGAACTCAAATGGTGCCATCTTGATGGAACTTTGATAACTGTTATTGTAAGCAAATTCCACCAAAAGTAAAAACTCCTCCGATTTCTTTTGTTGGTCCATCACATACATTCGTAGCATGTCTTCGATGATTTGATTAGTCCTCTCTGTCTGACCATCTATCTCAGGGTGGTATGCAGTGCTGAAGTTCAATTGGGTTCCCAAGGCTTCTTGGAAACTAGTCCAAAACCTTCATGTAAACACTGCTCCCCTATCTGATATGATCTTCCTAGGAACTCCATGTAATCTCACAATCTCATCAATAAAAACGCTCGCTATCTCTGGTGCTTTATATGTAGTCTTAACTACTATAAAATGGGCACTCTTGGTCAATGTGTCTACCACTACAAATATGGAATCATGTCATCTTGAGGTCATTGGTAGTCCCACAATGAAGTCCATTGATATAACTTCCCATTTAGATTCTGGTATCTCATGGGGTTGCAATAACCCTGCGGGATGTCTGTGTTCAGCTTTTACTCACTGACACTCTCAGCATCTTGCTACAAAGTTTACAATGTCCTTCTTCATTCCTTTCCAAAAGAAAAGTGGTCTCAGGTCTGCACTCATCTTCTTAACACCAGGGTGTGCCATGTATATTGCACGATGTGCTTCATTCAAGATCAACTAGCGTATATCTTCATTCGGTGGCACATATATCCTTCCCCGAAATCATAGAAGTCCATCACTATCAAGGGAGTATTCTTCATATTTTGGGATCCTCATTTCGTCCTCCCTCAAACTCTTGCTAACCTTCTTGTACCAAGTGTTCTTAAATTGCAAGTCAAGCAACTTCTCCCTCAAATTTGTCTTTAAGGGAATCACTGAAAATATTTGAGGCCTCCTACTTAAAGCATCAGCCACCGTATTTATTGTTCCTTTTATGTAATTAATATCAAAATCATATTCACCGATTAGCTCAGACCATCTTCTTTGCCTTGCATTTAAGTGATCCTGAGTGAATATGTGTTGTAGCCCACAATGGTCAGTTCTAAGTTCAAACTTCCTTCCTAGAAGGTAGTGTCTCCAAATCTTTAGTGCATAAACAATTGCTGCCATTTCTAGATCATGGGTTGTGTAGTTCTCTTCGTGGGTTCTAAGTTTTCTTGATGCATATGCTATTACTCTTCCTTCCTGCATCAATACACAACCCAACCCTTGCTTGGAGGCATCAATGCAAACCAAAAATTCTTGTTCCATATCTGGCACTTTCAAAATTGTTGTCGTCTTTAATAATACCTTCAACCTTTGGAATTCCTCTTCACATTTTTCAGTCCAAATGAATTTCTTGTTCTTTCTTTGGAGCTCGGTAATGGGGCTTGCTACCCTCGAAAACCCTTCGACAAATCTACGATAATACCCTACCATGCCCATGAAACTTCGTATTTCATGAACATTGGTTGGTGCTGGCCATTCCATGATGGCCTCTATCTTTGTCGAGTCTACCACGATACCATCCCCAGAGATAATGTGCCCAAGATAATGAATCTTTGATTGGTAAAAGGAACACTTTGACAGTTCTCCATACAATTTGTTTTCTCTAAGACATTGAAGAACTATCCTCAAGTGTTCTTCATGACCTTCTGGGGTCTTTGAGTAGATCAAAATGTCATCAATAAATACTTGTACAAACTTGTCTAAGTAATCCTGGAATATCCCATTCATCAAACTCATGAAAACACCCGGGGAATTTGTCAGTCCGAAGGGTAAAACTACAAATTCATAATGCCCAAATCTTGTCTTAAAGGCTGTCTTCGGGATATCTTCTTCCTTGATTCTTAATTGATGATATCCTGACCTCAAATCTATCTTTGAAAACGCAGTTTCCCCCTTCATTTGATCAAACAAGTCATCTATCCTAGGTAAAGGATATTGATTCTTTATTGTCACTTTGTTCAACTGGCGGTAATCAATGCACAGTCGCCAAGACCCATCCTTCTTCTTAACGAAAATCACGGGAGCTCCCCACGGAGATATGCTAGGTCGTATGAACCCCAAGTCCAAAAATTCCTTTAATTTTATTTTCAATTCCTTTAGTTCTAGAGCTGACATACGATAGGGTGCCTTTGCAATAGGCTCAGTGCCTGGTTTAAGGTCGATGGTAAAATCAATTTCCCTTTTTGGGGGTAACCCAGGTAGTTCTTCAGGAAATACATCCCTGAATTCAACAAGAACTGGATGTTCATCAAGGTTTTTAGAATCACCCTTATCATTTAGAGGTACCACCATGAACATTTGACATCCCTTTCGTCTACATTTCATTAAGTGCATGGAGGAGATGAACCGTAGGGACACCCCTCAGTTCTTTCCCTACAATGATTTTATTTGTCCATCATCATCAGTGAAGTATAGTACTTTGTCTTTGCAGTCTAGGAGTGCCTCATGTCTTTCCAACCAATCCATTCCTATAACTACGTCGTAGACTCCTAAGATAGTAGAGTACAAGGATACCTTGGTTTTACATACACCCAGGTCCACCTCACAATCCTTTACCATCTTTCTTACATTTCTTTTCATACCACATGCCGTTTCTACATGTCTAAAATCATGTTGAGCAATTGGTTTATGTTTAATCCCTGATAATGCATTTACAGAAATAAAAGAATCAGTAGCTCCTGGATCTATTAAAATGACAAAACTCATACCATCAATATTACCTGAGGTCTCCAACACAATGGACCGGTGTTCGACCTGACTATTGTTCACCGCTGCATGGATGCGATGAGCCTTCCCCAGGTCCCCCACCGTAGCTGCTTTCTGAGTTGAGTTGGTATTACCTATCTTTTGAGGGCAATCCCTCTCGTAGTGAGTACCTCCACAAGTCCAACACCCCCTCTTAGGAGCTTGGATTCTAATATTGACTGAACTGGGAGTTGGCCTGAAACTCTGTTGGAAACAGCCAGACTGTTGGGATCGATGCTGAGGTGGTGTGACTTGGTGTTGTCGCATGGGACGATGGTGTTGTTGCTAACGAGTTTGTTGAGGTACCCTGTGCATCTACTGAGTTGGATGCCTATATGGTGTTCTTTGATTTCCTGTAGACCACTTTTGATAATTGAGCACAGGACCCCTTTGAAAATTTCTACATTCCATACTATTTCCATTGGTTACTCCTGATCCTGTAGGCATGTTTGCCTTATTGGGTCCACTATTCATTATCTCCTCCTCTGCGATAATTTCTCGTTGAACTGCCTCGTGCAAGGTGTGAGGCGTTAAGATCCTAACCTTAGCCTAAATGTTACCATTTAATCCATACACAAATTTGTTCACCTTGAGTCTTTCTATGTTTAAGTGAGCAACATAACGGAGTAATTCCATGAAACGAGCCTCATACTCCGGTACTGAATGACTCCCCTGCTTTAATGTATTGAATTCATTTAATTACCTCTCAAGAAATTCATCTGATAGGTAGCGTTCTCTAAACTTTTCTTCAAACAATTCCCAAGTTACTTCTGAGATATCCATCCCCAATTGGGGTAATAATGTCTTCCACCAAAGTAGTGTGTTTCCCTTTAGCTGGAATATACCCATCTTGGCCTTCATGTTTGAGGTATACTCTCTCAGGGTAAAATACATAGCCATGTTTTCTAACCATGCCTCTGCAAATTGACCATCTGTGGACACCAAAACTCTGGAAATTTTACCTTTTCCAAATCTCGACGTACATCATTTCTTGTAGTGTTTCGGGGTGCTTCATTTTGTATGACTGGTCCTCCATGCTCTCGTTCCAGACGGTTTATTAATGCCTCAGACATGTGCTGGAATGATTTCATTAAGTTTAACACTTCTCCTGCTGGTATGTGTTCTTGTGTTGAGATGTTTTCCTCATCATTGGGTGGGGTGGTAGGAGTTGGCTGTTGTGGTGGCACCATGTTGTGCCCTCTAGTTTCCCCACTCCTTGTACTTCTTCTAACCATGGTTCACCAATGAATCCTACCAAAATTTAACACGATTTTCCCTATAAGATAAAACCAATTAATTAAAAATTATAAACAACCCAAGTGGTTCTATAAGATTTCAATTCACTCATCAATTTCAAACCTTCCTATAAGGTTTAATCATAATGATACAATTTATATAACTCATCACAATAGGCTTAGACTACATTATGTCATGTAAATGATAGAGGTGGTTGGTCGCATTATTATAATATAAATTGAGATTGTCATAGTAAAGAGAGATAAATTAAGTTTCTAATGTTTTATGATTTAGGACTACTTAAAAATATTTATATAAGTGTTTGTATAGTTAAAATTTGTATGGTATAATACAATGTTATACCCTTAGTATATCAAATATTTACGATTAAGTATTAATAATTCAAAAATATATAATAATAGCTTCCATTAATTATATGGAAATTATTTAAACAATTAAAAGAGTGTAATGATTCTGAGAACTTTAAACTAATACATCCATGTAATTTAAAAGGTTGGAATATTCCCTTATGGTAAATAGGTAGATCTACCAAAAGTTATCGCCCACCATTATTTATGCAATTCTTTGCATAAATTTAGATAGAAGTGAACATGTGAAAATTGTGATTTACCAAGGTAATTCCTACTAAAATTTATGCAAGTTTGTTGAACAAGTTTAGGGAGTAAAATTATTGAGATAAGTTTTGCCTCTTCTTGAAGTTGTTAGTTTCCCTTTTTACTACCTCCGAGAGTTTAATTAGTTCAAATTACAATAATGACTTGGTATATGTCATATTCATCTTTATTTTCAAAATATTTTTATGTCTTCCATCACTCTGTTGGATGGTAGTATTTTCTTCTTAATAATAAGAATTTTTGTGTCTCTAGAAATTATTATAAATTATCTTGCTTGACTAAACGACATCACCCATATATATAATTCATAAAAGAATTATGAATTATAATTAGTTTGATAAAATTATTATAATTTTTAAAATGTGCAATTAACATAATTTATATCCATATAAAATAAAGTTATTAGTGTGTTTTCTTGCACCTAAATATCAAATCACAGTGAATTAAATGTAAAATTGTATGGTGAAATATCAAATTATAGTGAATTATATCAATTAGAATTTGATTTACATCAATGCCCAATTGCAATTAAACTCCATATCCCTTAAAAAGAAATTTAAAATTAACAAAATGTTTTGACAACAATTTAGCCATAAATATCAAGTAATTTGATGTTGAAATACTATTCTTAAATGGCTGTAACATTTTTATAATTGTTTTTAAATATACATTAGTAAATGACATAATTCTTTATGTGAACTTTGCAATCCAAATCCTCCGAACTGTAGTCATACTTTGCAGATGATCAAATATATATTCCATGCATAAGTATTTGGAGTAGAAGCATCTACCAGTGTACCGAGATTCTATGCATAAAATAGTCACCATGTGTAAGATTAAATTTGCAGTTGTTTTAGTAGCAGAGAAGCTGAAACTTCTAATCAATCACTAGTATATTGTTACAGAGATTATACTAGGAAAAATCATATTGGAAGGACAAAGACTCCTTTCTAGTCTTGAGCATTGAATTAAAAAAAAATCGTTTTCTTTTAAAAACCTCCAAATATACCAATGTAACCATGTTACTTTGTCGGGTAACTTGAGTGGTACATGGATGTTATTTTCACGTTATGTAATATTTACATGGGAATTCTGCGATTTCTATAAAGCGTTTTTTTTTTTTTTTGACAACATGTGTGATCTATTTTCTTCTCTTTGAAAACAGCCAAGTGTAAAAACAAAGCAACATTAACTCATTCAACATAGTCGGGTTTAACACAGAGAAGAATTGACGGGGAAGGTTTTGTTTTGCACATGCAAATCCAAGTATTAAAAAAAAAAAAAAAACAAATGAAAGATCTGTTTCAACGACATATGTAAGAAGTAGACCCTACAGCTCTTTTTTAATATCTATCAAATTGATGCTGCTAATTATAGTCAAGCAGTGACTGGCGGGAATCTTCAAATATAGAAAATCACATTCTGGCGGAAATCTTAAGATACAGCAAATCACATTCTGGCAGAAATCTTCAGATACATCAAATCAAATTCTCAATAAAATAATATATATATATCGATAGTACCAAATCTATTCCAGAAATTGAAAAGAAATATATTCACAGTGTTTATGATGTCACTTCAGTTCTACCGTTTTTTTTTTTTTTTTAAGTGGCCAAAAGTAGCCATGTTTCTTGAATCATTAACACGATTATTTTAGATGCAGAAAGTGGGAATGGAAAGTATTTAGGTTTTAATCCAATTTTCTTTTTATAGGCCGTGATATAATTTCTCCCTTAATCAGCATTTGTGCAAACAGAGGACATGGGGTTTTAGTTGCAGATGCACTCCATCTTCCTTATAGAATTGGGTTTAGTGATGCTGATGGTTCCCACACTAAGTTCACAAATTTTTTTTATTTTATTTTCAAGGAAATCCTCCTCTTTGAGTATTAACGTCAAAATCATCTAATCAAATTATGTGCCACGACTTTGATTTAGAGACAGGTAACGATTTTAGTTCTTTTGACTTTCTGCCATTTAAAATAATTTTCTTTGATTGTGTTTAAAGGATTTTCATGGCGCATAATCTGGGGAAAGCCGACCCTAGGCAAATATTTCCAGAATCTCCATTCAAAGGGCATCTCCAATCATAGGGCCATAATTGGCAGGATAAACTTATAGCATTGCAGATTCTTAGAACAAACAGTAGCAATACATTACCACTGTTTGTTGAATTCCCGATATTCTCAAATTATGCAATCACTGTAAAAATGTCTCATCCTCATTTTCAATTTTAAAAACAGAATTTTAAAACAGAGATTGATTTACTTGTTAGAAACAATAATATATAAGCCATTTTCATATAAAGGAAATCGATCACATTAAGAGAGTTTAAACATTCTCCTTCATACACAGAGAATGACTAATATCTTCCTGCAGATGTTTGTGAAAACAGAATGAAAAAGAACCCTGGGTTATGTTCGAAAACAAATCCAGAGAATGTTGAATTTGTTAGTGACATGTAATGAAAAGAAAAATCCAGTCTCTGCTGTGACATGAAATAATGGAGACTCTATCTTGCGAAGATTGTAAAGTTGTTCCAACTCTTCTCCCATGTTATCCAGAGTGCATAAATTCATTGAATCTAGCAGACCAATCGAATGGAGGGGTAATGTATTGAGATTTTGAGTAGAGCAAACTCAAAGGCTACAAATCCATAACCTGAATTCCATCCATTTCAAGATGCAATTGAGGTTGATGATGAACACGGTCATATCAGCGTTACATTTACTCCTACAGTTGAGCATCGTGGCATGGAAATAGTTATTGAGCTTTATGGGTCCTAATGAGGATTTGGGTCTTAACGATAATTCATGGTGATGCTCATGAAAAATAAGTTTCAAGGGTCCATAGGTCCTAGAGGCTGAACCTAAGCTCTGATACTAAGTGTAGAGACCAACCCTATATTTTACTAGATGGGCGCTAGGCTTTAATTTTTTTTATTATTATTTTTATTTATTTTTAATAATACAGTAACTAGGAATTTAAACCATAAGCATACAAGTTTGAAACTCAGTAAAATTAAATCACTTATATCAAAGTCCATAAATTTAACTTCATAACACATACATCTATTTAACTTGTTGATTATAGGCACAATGAAGTCATCATAAAAAAAACAATATAACTAACACATGTACCGTTCACCCTTAGACGAGAGTCAAACTTGACTTGCCGCTACTTGAGCTCCTTTGTTGTCGTCTACCTCCAAGCCTGAATGTTGTCGTGCTTAATCCGAATGTAATGACCCACCGGTTGACCTCCTAGCCTACTCCTTGGGTACTCTCCTTCCCCACGGACCCCCGAGCTGCAATGGGGCTGTATAAAAAAGAAATGTGGTAGTTGATAAAGGTGAGCCCCTCTTGGCTCAAGAGTCCCCTCTCTATAATACTCTACCTCACCAAACTCAATTATGGCTCATAACCACTCAAAATGACATAATCTCCTCCATCCAACAATAGGGTAAGCAAAAATTCCTCTTCTATTCACTTTCCCCTTCTTTTATAGAAGGCTTCATAAGTGAAACTTGGAATTTCATGCATAAATAATTATTTTTTTATTAAACCAAAATTTGATTATTCACCCACCCATATGTCACCCTCTCATCAAGGCTCTCCAAAAATAATTTACTTAAAAATTAATTTAAAATAGTATTTTCCTCACCCCAACAAGACTTCATATTTCTTCTCCTATTTGTCTCTTGATTCCCCCTTTCCTACTCCTTAATTTGTGTTTATTACTGAAGTTAACTGATAAGTCTCAGATTTGGTCCCCTAACTACCTCCTAATTTAACTCAATTTGTCTCTTAGATGAATATTCTTATGTTAGCTCTTGCCACATGGAGGTTCTCTAAATTTCTCCAATTTTAATTTATTAGTCTTATTTTAATTCACCACCCTCTTCTCTTAGTGAAATTTTTAACTATTTTATGATTAACCTTTATACTTAACTCTATGTCCCTCTTTCCCCCTTTTTCTTAATTAAGTTATTTTTGTACATTATCCACTTTATATATATATATATATATATATATATATATATATATATATATATATTCAACATGGAAAGTGGTAGAGTTCTTAGGGTAAAGTATTTTATTTATTCCTATTCTTCCCTTACCCTAAGTATTATTTTTGATTTAATTTCCTTGGTTCTAACATCATATATCACTTGTTATGAAATAATAGGATTTTTATGTATTGATTATATTTATTAGTTTCTTTAATGATGACGAGGGTGTCAAGTTGGTCATGCCCTTCAAGAACTTTCATTCGAAGTTCCAAGGGTGTCATGCCTAACAGTTTATTTGTGATGCCAAGGGTGCCATGTCGATCGTGCCCTTCAAGAATTTCTATTGAAGTTCCAAGGGTGCCACGCCACTTGCCCTTCAAGCATCCAGTGGCTACGAGGGGAAAGTATAGGTGCAATGATAGAGACCGTTATCATCTCGTATGCCACCTGCTATAGTGAGACTAATGGTGTCGGGGATCAAGGAACCCTCCTTGATGCGCGCCCCACAAAAATTCCTCGTGGGCGACCCAAATTTGGGACCTGCCCCCACGACATCATGATCTTCAAGGCGAAGGTGTTTCAACCTTTCCATCCTAAGTCACGGCGGGAGTGCTAGCGGGTGAGATCAAGGACACTGTCCCACCCCTCCCATGTTCCATCCAATTGTACAACCCCATCACCCATATGTGAGTCATTCAGTCAAGCAACTAACATGTTCCTGCAATCACTGACATATCATCAGCAAGTTTCAAACTGGACTTAGAATTTTAAATACAAAATATTAATTTCTATCAAACCATATGTCGTCAACTCATCATATGCGAGTGCCTCTGGTGGTTTCCTGTCATACCCAATAATCATCCGTAACAAAGTTTCTCAGTGTTAGTCATTATCATAATAGCAACATCAACATGACCTAGTCATTCACATCATTGTTTATTTTGAATCAAAACTAATGTAAGTAGCTAACATATGGGACACATCCATCATGGTTATTATAATCATAACATCAATCTGAAACTAACATATCCATCAAAGTCATCATCATCGTAACATCAATAGAAAACATATCTATCCATAAAATCTATCATCATCATGATATCAATAGAGAACATGCATATCCATTAATGCTACAATCATATCAATAGAGAACATACATAACCATTAATGATGTCACCATCACAATATCAATAAAGAACATACATAACCATCAAATCCACTAATAATAGAGTCATGTGTCCGGATCCTCAACCTGAGGTTCTCAAAGAATAAAGTGCGGTCCTTAGGGCTAAATAATGTTAAAATTCATATCACTGTCAGTCAAGTAGAGTAGGGCACTAACATGTTAAACTTAACCATACATATTCAATAGATATAGAGACCTATATGATAGTAGATATTGGGTAAAGCTAAGTTATAAATGATATCTATCTGTTAATTTGAATACTACAAGATCATACACATCCACATAATTAACCTCAAAACAAGTAATATCGGATCTAATTGATTTATCAAACATCACATGGTACCTACCATAACCCTTTATCAAGAAAGGTAATCTATAGCCTCAAATAAGACAAGAGATTTGTGTTATACATATTAGATAATTAGGATCACACACTGTAACAAATTAGCTATTAAGACACATCAAGCAATCATACATAACCATGTAAATAGATTTGCAGACTCATGAGGACATTAGAAAACTTAGGACCCTAAAAGTCCCTCATAACCATGTGAATATATAAAGGAAACATTCATCATAAGCAAATAGGAATATCACATTCCTCCATTAGTAGTGTTGATCCATATACTCTTATATCGGATATCAAACATTATTCATCATTCAAGATGCAAACATATATAGGCAAACAAACACTTATTTAATTATCTTGAATGACTAGCAATTGAGGGGAGGAACTTCAAGTATTCACCCAACCATAGGCCAACTACACCGCAATCTTTCTTGCAGCTTGACCACCCCCGAGCCGAATTCATAGTCCAAGGAGTTAAGTGCTCAATATAATTTCACACCAATACAAGTCAACCGGATGAGAGAGAGGGAGTGCATTGTCCAAGTGGTTTATAAACTACCTCATGCGAGTAAGCACCCGTAGTGGTTTTTCTTCCTCTCCCGAAATAAATTCATAGGGATTCACCTTAGGCTCAATAAATATTGATCAATCTAGGAGTATGAACTCACTCTAAAGGTGGTTTATCAGTTGGATTTTCATGCCAAGCACCATAAGAATCCATAGCACATTATCCAAGTGGTTTATCAACCGCCTCCCATAGTAAACACCACAGTTGTCTCCACCTAACAAGTGGTTTTTAAGCTTTCCAACAAGCACCCCGGGCTGGTTTATCAACCCATTCGACAACCTCTAAGGGGTTTATCAACCCCAAGGAAAGCACTTAGAGGCTTATTATCCAAGACAAGCAGACATTAGTGAGTCACTTTTTTCCATTGACCCTTCACCGCCCATCACAAAACCGATAAACAAAATTGGTCATACACCATAAAATACAGGGGATCATTGTCCTATCGTCTCTTATCTTCTCTTCTCGCTTCTCCATGAGCTTCCGCATTTGTTTCTCTCTCTGTTCTTGCATCTACTTACGTTGTGTGTCTTATGCCATATTTTATCCTCTCGCTCATCATCCTTTTGTTGGTTTCTTTTGTTGTCGACCCCCCTTGTCCCTTCTCTTGTGTGTTGACTCCACCAACACGTTCAATGAAAACAAAGGCAATATGGGGTTCATTCTTTACTCAGTGTGGCCCATACTCAACCTCCTCGTCTCTTAGAGGATGGCTAGGATGAAGCAAATAGTCAAACTTGTAGGTTAATTAAGTACATCTACTATATAGTTATTGCAAGCTTCTTTTTGTTGTCTTAGGGCTCAAGAACTCTTAAGAACAAGACTCTTAAGTCATCACAATAATATACTAATATGAGCTCATACTCAAAGTCATCACAATAATATACTAATATGAGCTCACTCAAAGTCATTGCAATAATATACACATGAGTTCAACATGTCACTTGCCTAAAAATGAGGAAAATAACAATCATTCCTCCCAACCACTTAAAATGAAAACTATTAATTAAATCCAAATAATTATATATTAAAACATAAAATATTTCAAATCTAATCCATCTACATTTCACTGAATCCAATATTTATTTACTTAACCAAATATTCCTAATTTTTTGGTAACATGAAATCTACTTCTCCTCAAATCATTTTATCTCAATAATTAAATCCAAATAATTATAGATTAAAACATAAAATATTTCAAATCTAATTTATCTACATTTCACTGAATCCAATATTTATTTACTTAACCAAATATTCCTAACTTTTTGGTAACATGAAATCTACTTCTCCTCAAATCATTTTATCTCAATAATTAAATCCAAATAATTATAGATTAAAATATAAAATATTTCAAATCTAATTTATCTACATTTCACTGAATCCAATATTTATTTACTTAACCAAATATTCCTAACTTTTTGGTAACAGGAAATCTACTTCTCAAATCATTTTATCTCAATAATCAAATCCAAATAATTATAGATTAAAATATAAAATATTTCAAGTCTAATTTATTTACATTTCACTGAATCCAATATTTATTTACTTAACCAAATATTCCTAACTTTTTGGTAACATGAAATCTACTTCTCCTCAAATCATTTTATCTCAGTAATTTAATCCAAATAATTATAGATTAAAATATAAAATATTTCAAATCTAATTTATCTACATTTCATTTAATCCAATATTTATTTATTTAACCAAATATTCTTAACTTTTTGGTAACATGAAATCTACTTCTTCTCAAACCCTTTTATCTCAATAATTAAATCCAAATAATTATATATTAAAATATAAAATATTTCAAATCTAATTCATCTAAATTTTAAGGAATCTAGATAACCAAATATTCCTAGTTTTTGGTAACATGAAATCTACTTTTCCTCAAAATCCTTTTATCTTAATACTTTTTCCAGAAGTATCTACTTGAAATTGAGCTTCGAGATGTCATATCCTTTAAAAAAATCAAAACCTTATCTTAATGTGGTAATCTATTCATTCCCTGAACTTCGAGATTCCATATCCCAATAAAAATTCCCAATTTTAGATGTAAAAACACACTTCTTTTAGTAATCGAACCTAGAGCAATAATTATATTAATTAATAACAGTGGTTACTGTTTACCGAGTCAAGTCACTGGCCTGTCAACGTGGTCCTAGGACCGAGACATGGTCACGCCACTATTTTCTAAGTAGTGGGGACCTGTTGCATTCTATGGTTGTCATCTGTTTTATCTTGGTTTGAATTTTAAAATTTGCGCTCTTCCAGTGCTTGGAAAGTCTAGACAGTGACAATGGCGATTAGAAGCAATCCCGGAGCTGGTGCCATGGCAGAGAATTATTCAATGAGCGCGAAGATGAAGCCAAACCGCTGGGATGAAGGAACCCATGACCATTTGCACCGTTTCTTCTGCTGGGCCATCATTGTTTAAATGAGCAATGCCAGGGGCGCCGGGATTTGCTTGGAAAATTTTGTTTTCAATTGAAGGAAATAGTGCTTGCAGCAGCTTTCAGATATATATAGTCTTGGCAGGGATTGGATCACAAAAACTGTAAAGACTAAATTTTCGACTAAATCTCCCCATTTAACTGTTGGACCACATTCTCCAAACTTGCTTGAAACTTGTGTATATATTTGAACTTTCAGCTGATAGTTTGACTCCTATAGAAGCAGAGATCGACTATGTGGGAGTTTTTGTTAGTAGCTGCTGCTGGCACTGGATTTTTGGCACGATGTTTGGGGAAGAGGCATGCTCTTCTCAGAGAAGAAGAAGAACCCATAGAAAATGAAGTTTGCAATTGTTATGATGACAACAGTGGTAGTGTGGAATTGGCCTCTGAACTTGATTTGAAGATACCCACTCAGATCTTTAATGGTGAGGGCCTCCAGATTCGAGGAGGTACGAAAATTGTTCCCTGTGTTTCTCCAAGGAGAGAACAAGGTTCTGGGGATGTTTCTGCAACATTTATTTATTCTCATGACGGATTTATCCGTCCTGTGATGCCATCCTCGTCATGGAAAGGAAAGGCAAAGGGTTTTCACGGATGCAGAGGGAGGAGGTTCAGCTTGGACGCTCAGTGTTCTGAGATCCTAGATTTCGAATTCTCAGAAGATCATGGAAGCAATACGGAACCTATCCAAAAGAGGAATTTGAGAAAGAAAATTATGACTGGTTTCCAGAAGAGAAAGAAAGTGTCTCGGCATGTTGCAGGGAAGAAGCTGGATGCTGATATTGTTGGGCATTGTCAACAATCAGAAGGTAATGTATTTGTTAATTTTATCATATAGTCGATTGACAGTTAGAAGTTTTTGCAGTCAAAGGAAACTGATTCAAAAATAGGGGTTTTTGGATTGGTTAGTTTTAGTTGTGTAATTTATATATATTGAGTGTTTCTATAGTATTTTTTTGGAGATGTTAAATTTATTATATATTTAAAAATGCATTTTAAATAACTAAAATTTAGGATCTTACTCAAAACTCTGTTACTAAATAAAAATTAAATTACTCTTTTTTATCATTAAGGGATATAAAATTACATACCACAAGTCTTTTTGAATCAGAGCAAGATTTTTTTTGGGGGAATTAGACTTAGGTACAAATACAAGCTCTGTACCTTTTAGGCACCCATGTTGTAGTATGGCTTAGGGAGATATGCTAGTGGAGAAGGCCTAACAAAGATTTTTTTGGGGGGAATTAGACTTGCGGTACAAATACAAGCTCTGCACCTTTTAAGCTCCATGTTGTAGTATGGCCTAGGGAGATATACTAATGGAGAAGGCTTAACAAAGTTTTTTTTAATTTTGAATCAGGATCAGTGTGAAATCCAAAACCTCTAATAATTAAACAACAGCCATGTTTATAACCATATTTTAATTATCAAAATTAAATATTATATATATTTATATAGCAATTTCATAGCCATAGCATTTTTTAAATAATTTTTTCAAAGAATCTAACAAGTTGTCTGTTGGGAAAGTGAGTAACAAATAAATATTTATATAAAATTTAGATGTGTTATGAGTGGAAAGGGTTGAAATTTTTTCAAAATGCAATTTTTTATAAATAAAAAAAAGAGCCTAGTATTGTCCATATGGTCTGGTACTATAGCAAATTGACTTGGAGCTAACCCTCTATGGCTTTCACTATTATGATGGCCTTAATCTAGGTAGTGTGTCCTAAGGCTATAATTTCATAGTGTGGTTGGACAATTCCATTGGGGGAGAATAAACACCCATTTCATAGAGACTAGCTACAAACAGTCAATACTATTGACTTCCCCTAAGTTCTTGCCTTAAGCCATAGCCTCATAGGTAGTTTGAAGTCTTCATTTTTAATCAAAATAGATAGTTCAACCATTTTGAAAAAAAAATAATATATATATATATATATATATATATATATTTTTAAATTAATATATATATATATATATATATATATATATGATTTAAGAAATTTAATATAATTTTTTTTAAAGAGTAATTTTATTTTATTTAAAAATATGATAAATCCAGATATTTACACTTATATAGAGTTTTATAAAAGATCACATTAAACAATATCAATTCAATTATAAAAAATATTTTATTTCAACTCCTTTCTCAATATGGAAATATTTTCCTCCTATTATTTTTTTAAATATTATATATTATATTAACTATATCTTAAATATAGAAAAAAATACACATGTCCCTCTCAAAAATTTATAAAAAAAAATACCTCTGAACATAATGAAAGCTGATTTAACAATCTTTACTAGAAATAATAAAAAAAAATTAGCCCTCCATTTTTAAGGATTGGTTCATTATGATATATTAAGTCAATAACATTGTCTTTTTCTAAATTCAAATACAAACACTCTGTTGTTTGGTAAATCCTACAAATGTGTGCGCTGGGAGAAACTACCAATGAGTTATTTTGAAAAAGTATTTCTCCTTTTAGATAGTTGACTCAGCTTTTTTCTTAAAGTTGCATTTTCACTCACAACATTCTTTGATGCAACTTACCCCCATGTTTGATTTTTTGTTAAACTTTTTTTTTATTGATAATTCGATCATATTACTGAAACGTACAAAGCATCCAATGACCGAGGGATCCGAAATCTTGACCTATGTAAGGTACAACATCTTATTGGTTAATACAATATGACCTAATTTATGAACAATTTCACTGCGGGTGTTTTACAATGTATTGACACTGTTTAAAACATGCAATCCTTGGGAAAGGCCAGGAATCTTGTCACATTGGAATATTATCTATTATATTTAAATTTATATTATATTTTAAAAAATAATTTTTTCTTAAAATTTATTTTAACTATAGATTTATTGAGTGTTGAGAGGATCAAATTTCTTGTGGTGTAAATCTTTTTTTAGTGTAAAACTTGACAAAATGTTTGTTGATTTCTCTCGACGCTTAATAGGTAAGGCAGAGCCTACTTGAAGCTCCGGTGTTAGACCTTAAAACCTAATAAACTTCCGTGTTATGCCGTAAAAAATCAATAAGATTATATACCTTTGTCTTTTGCAAGAGTGTAGGATATTAACTAATGCTTAATAGTTCGACGCTTAATAAGTTAAGGAGTCTACTTGAAGCTCAGTGTTAGACCGTGAAACCTAATAAACTCCTCTATTATACCTTAAAAAACCAATAAGATTATATATCTTCTATATACCTTTGTCTTTTGCAGGAGTCTAGGAGTCTATGAACCAACAGGCCGACACATTGTAAACTAAGCAACTCCAATAAATTTTAATGAGAAAAAAAATATAACCAAAATGTACCACTAAAGGAAGACATCCACGACTATAAAGTCTTCATTTGATGTCTTTATTAAGTGGTTTTCTTTTTCAAATCGGATATGATGAAAATTGCACGAGATTACAATAATTGTTGTGGAAATTAAGATTTTTTTGATCTAACTAAAAGATTTTATTGCAATGAATGTCTCGCTAATAATAATACCTTTAACCAATGGGTTGTGAAAACCTAGCCCAAAAACCTTTTGCCCTCCATCTATAAATTTATTATTTTATCTCAATTTTATCCACAACTTTTTATATATATATATTGAAAAAAAAACATTCAAAATGTCAATTTAGTTGCAAAATATTGAAAACATGCATATTCATACATAAATCAACATAGAAATGAGATCCACAAGTACATTAATGATTAATTATTTGAACATCAACCATGTAAATTCTAGCAATTACAAATAATTTTTAAGCATATTAAAGACAAAGAAAAGTAAAATGTATCAATTTTTTTAAGCATATGATAAGAAGTAGATTATTAAAACATTGAAATAACTTATCTAGCGAATGTCAACATTTTATAAAATAGTTCATCTACACGTTGATCTAGGAAGTCCGAAAAGAACAAAATTCAAACTAGAGTCCAATCTATCATCTATGGACCATTGACAAATAAAACAAAGTGAATATATCTACTATTATCTCCTCCTTACACCACCATGCGTGAGGTTGCATGGACCTCCGCATGGTGGTAATGAAGTAAATGATGGCCATGAAATTGAAGATGGAGCCCATGTTGTTGTTGTTGAAGTCTTGGACATGGGAACTCGTGTCATTGGATGGGGGTGACATCTCAACACAATCATCAGTCATCCTAGATAAGAACATCTTCCAATTTCTCTAAATACAACACTCCATCCTCCAAATTATCTTCGACCAGCATTTTTGTCCCAAACCATCAAGTCTTTATTTGTCTTTGCCTCCTCACAGGTGATAAGACAACAATTGTAAGTGGTAATGAACTTAAACCAAACTATCTCGCTTGATTTACATTCACCCTATTTCTTTTGACATTGTGGATGAAACTATAGGTGCTCCAACACCTTTTTGCGAGAAGATGTGTTCACCACTTGTCGTAGCACACATATTGCCAAACATTGTAGATGTGGAGTAACACCCCCCATGCATGTTCCATCACTCAAGAGAAAAACAAAATCCCTTTATCTATGATTGCATGGTTGGTCCCAAATGCACCAATGCCAAGGTTGTAGTTGCTCAATTGTTTGTTTATGGTGTCACACTCCTTCATCAAGGACAAATTTATCTTTAAATGCTTTCATATAATCAACCTAAACATTTGGATCTCGATGTGGCTTTCTCTTGGTCCCCCAATTAGATGCTAGTGATGAAAGTCATGATACATTATGGTATTTAAGGTACATATGGTAAGGCATGTAGTGGAATGTTTAGCATTTCCCATCATTTATCGACCTCTGCACGAATATAATTATACAAGTTGACATCTCTAGGCTCAAAAATGTATTTAATCTACCGTAGCATGCTATTCATCTACTCATCCACCTCCCCAATTATTGGTCGTATAAATATGCAAACTTGATCATGTATAAATTGACTTGATGAATTGCAAAACATATCTAATATGTGACCAAAGGCGACTATCAAGAACAATTTCCTTCAATACATTAGCATCATTTCTATCGATGCTCATGTCATCCCATGTATCACTCATCACCGTAGCACCCAAATCTTGTCTCGCCTTCAATTGGTGCCTAAAGATGAGGTAATAGCTTGCAAATCTAGATTTTGCAATCTTAAGCATCTCGCAACTTCGAGTAGGTGCCATAAAAGTAAGTAATCCTTGTATGCCCCATCATAAATTTAATGAGATGCTTCCCTCTTTTGTGTAGGGTGATTAATCCATCCACATTCTCTATGCTTGACAATATCATGCATCAAAAAGTTCAATGTGTGCACCAAGCACCCCGTAACCAAAAAAAAATATGTGTGGATAAGTGCGCTCAATGATTTTACCTACTTCCTTAACATTTGTTGCATTATCAAAAAAAACTCGAACCACATTAGTAGGACCAACAACATTAATTGTTTTCAATAGGAGATCTTTAATGTTTTGAGAAGTTGCAGTGATGTAGTCATGACTTACGGAAAACATTACATCGCTAGCGCAGAAACATAATCAAATGTTGGTTTCTAACATTTGTCCAACCATCTCATCTAATGGATACTTCACAATTACGCACACGTCTTAAAATCATACCAAAGCTTTATGAATCTTTTCTTTTTCTCTCGCTCTAACAACAAAGTTCTAGCTTAGGGAACTTTTATCAATTTGGGGTTTCATTGATGGCCATAACCAAATCATTCCAATATGAGAAGAAAATCACATTAAATGGTATACTCATGAGCAAAAAAGAAATTGCAACACTTTTGCATCCACACACCAATATTAAGAAAATTGATATTGTTCTTCTAAATTTAGAGGTTCTAGAAGTTCCAAGAGGAAATAACATTGTGTGGCCACCACCACCAAATCTAAAGATTGCATCAAACCAAAGTTTTTTGTTTCTTACTATGCCTTTTTTGTGCAACCTCCTCTATTTTGATGTATTTTTTCTTGTGTTCTATTAATACCTTTGAGAAAATTAAAATCCCTATGGTACCTCATTGTCATCACTCTACATTACCCCGCAAAGATTAGTAGCCACCTCCCATCCCCTTGAATTTCCCTTGTGAAAGGTGTTACTTATCGTTTAACTCGACCTCCAACGTATGAATTTCCCTTGTGAAAGGTGTTACTTATCGTTTAACTCGACCTCCAACGTATATTAAGAAAGTAGGGTTACAAAATTCTCGTATTTCGAAGTCCTACAATCTTAATACAAATGTCGACATTACTCAACATGTTGACCACATGGTGCTTATGTGGCCTCCATGCAATCCTAACCGGTTAATTTAGTGGGTCCTGTCGTCAATCCCTCATCATGTCACTTAGTGGTATCACCGTCGAGGGCGTTCAACGTGAGAAAAATATTGGGCAGTGAGCGACAAGCGGTGAGCAGTTTTGCCTTAGAATTATGACAGGATTGTTTAACCCTACCGATGCGTTCATATAGGATGCATTGTGTCATGAATTTGATGGAAAACGGTGAGCGGTGGGTGGTAAGGAATGTTCCGCCCTTAGGGTTACCTCCGAACCCCACGATAAGTCTCTCGCCCACTCAAAATGAGTTTAAATTCTATCGCTTGTTGGATCCAACGACATACACATATAACACAAAAGACATATACAAAGTTATGTTTGTGAATGGTAATATGGATGCCTCACTTCCATTGAAAAAATTGATGTCCTAAGGTGTATAATGACCAAGGTCCTAATGCCTAGACAAATAAATCACACTTTGTGAATATGTTTCGATAATGGAGCGGTCCATACCGCCAACATCTAGGAGTTATGACCACAAAGACTAAAGTTACAAATGCTTAGCTTAGACAGAGCAACCGATACGAGAACAAGTAGATTTACATATATATAATCTCTCTCAAACTTACAGAGTACGAATGTGTATTCATAAACACATAGTGTCGCGTTCACATGGATATAACCATGGACAACGCCGTCCTAACAGACATCAGATTCTTGAATACACAAAATTATTATTCCAATCATGGGTAGAACAATGGGCCTCACGGTTCAGGCATTTATTTATGTATATAAACTCAAAAAACATTGCATCATTCAAATATAACAAGACTCAACATAGTCCATAAGACAACATACACAAGTAATTTGCACTTATTTGTGCATTTAAAGATGGCTAGTAATTGTAGTCTAGTATCATTGTAATCTTTCTTACAGCCGACCGCTCCCGAGCTAGATCCAAAGTCCAAGGGGATACATGTTCAGGGGAAATTTCACACCCAAGGCTTAGTCACATACCAAGGAGAAGAAGTCCATGGTCTTGGTGATTTAACCACTCGCTCTCCAATAGTAAGCACCACAGATGGTTCACTCACTTCTTGATTCAAAAGCATGGGGCTTTAGATTCAAATGGCCATTGCTCAACTCCACGAGGTTGAACCTATTGTATAGGTGGTTCCTCGATTTGTTCTTTCTTTGCAAGCAATGCAGGGGTCTATAGCCCATTGATTACAACTCTTTTAACAAGCAATCTGGCAGTGGTCAAATTGCATTTTCAAGTGTTTCATTAGCCAACAACAAGTACTAAGTAGTTTGAGCATCCTAAGCATCCCTCTAACCCGGTCAAGGGCTTGGATTCATCGTCTAGTGGCCTCAATACAAGAGTTCGAGGAATAACACGCCTGTGCTTCGAACACCGGTTCTCATACATTCTATTCCAACTCAATCTTCCCACTTAGCTTTGATAGCGCCTTTCTCTCTCTTCTGCTAGGGTTTTTCCTCCCAGGTGCAATATAATTTGTGACTTTCTTCATTCTCTACAGAAAGTTGTGTTTGTTTCTTCTCTTGTCTTTTGTTTTCTTCTTGAGGCATCTATTCCATCTGTCTTGATCCCCAAGGAGGGAACAAGGATGGGCATTGTCCCCCACCCACGCTACCCCATATGATATTCATCAATGTCCGATAGTGTTGGTTGGTCACCGCCAAGTTGGAAATAAGGAAATTCAATGTGGTCGTTTGGGCTTATTCTCGACATGCTGAAAAAATACAACAAGAAATTCTCAATTTGATTTTGCCTCGATTAACTTGAGAAAATTTGAATTTCAACATCAACGAGATAACTTGGATGCGGTTAACTCGTATGGCATGGCTTGTGTCACCCATTTTACTCACTAAATTCGAGTTGGAGGAGGAGTTCGAGTTAAGCATGTGTGATTGCTAATTTGTAGCAATCAAGGTGAATTATCTAAGGTTGTTTCCGAGCTAAACTAGTTTGGTTCTTTCCGAGTTAAACTAGTTCTAATTGTTGAAAGAACAAGTAGAGGGTTAATTGTGCGGTGGGACTTCGATCAAACTTCATGATCATCCGAGTTAATTGATCAATCAACCCAAAATAGCTAGTGCATGCAAAGAATTCGAGTTCCCAGTCTTGGTGGAGATTCCAAGGTAGTGTAACATTAGTTGTAGACTAGTCCACGAGTGTACGAAGTGTTGCATGCGATGAAATGATCAACCTAAGGAATTACGCAATCCATTTTGGAGAAATTCCTAAATAATAGCGGACTCGTTTCTCAAGGAACAACGCAAGGAAATATGAGCTCAAACGGACACAAAAATTTGACTAAGTTTGGGTCAAAGCTTCTCGATGAAACGAGAGAGATAGGTTATGGACTTGCATGTTGTGCTCACTTGTTAGGCAAAAGCAATTGTAATAAACCTATATTCATCATATTAATGCAAAGCAAACATTGGGGTTTTTAGCGACTTTGTTTTCCCCAGGGGAAAAATATTGTTTGCATGTGTTATTACTTATTGCATGTCTAAGATTTTTGTTCTAAATTGTGAATTAATGTCGCTAAAGCGGTAGATTAGGTTTGTGTCTTGTGATTTTGATTAAATCTTGATGAGCAGTTGCAAATAAACATCATAATTTCTACACGACAAACACACCACGGACACATTGCAACCCTCCTCTCAAAGCTTTGGATTTGTGTGTCCCTCCCTTCAGATATGAGTCATCAATTTATCTTCACATAGATATAATACATACATCTATAATTACACGGTCGGGTTTACATATATGAAGTGTTATTAGAAAAAGGGCTATTACAAGATGCCTCCCCATATGGTTATATGAACCACTATAAGGTTTTCCACCATGACAAGGCAAATAAATTTAAAGGTTCCACCACCTCTCTCTCTCCCTCAAGTTTTGTCACAAATTTCCACAAGGGTGTTAATGAACCTTTTTTCTATTGTACCTCATTTCCCTCTTTATCCTCTTACCCTTCAAACCCTTCCTCATCATCATACATTGGGTCACTCAAAGTGTGGCCATTATCCTCTTCTTCCATTTCTTTCCTTGGATGTCTACCCCCTACCAACACTATGAAAACAAAAAAATGGAATGATAAGCCAAAAAGAACACCATTTTTTCTTAAAGCTTAAATGGACAACCTACAATGAAATAAGGAAGAAGAAGGAATGGGAAAGAATAGGAGAAGAGGGAAAAACACAAGCAAAAAATACAAGAAAATGAGGGATTTAGGGTTTGCACTTACCTCTTTAGCTCTTGAGAAGTTAAGGTAGATGGAAGCCTTTGTTATCTCCTCCAAGCTCTTCTTTGCTCTCTCTTCCCACCTCTCACAAACTTGGCTTCAAAAATATGCCATCCCCTTTGCTCTCTTCTCCTCTCTTCTTCAAGCTCAAGCAAATGAGACGAAATAATGAGAAAAAAGAAAGAGGCAAGAGGCCTTTTAACCCCATCCTCACTATCCATACATCTGTAAGCTCATCCTAGGTCCCACCCAAAACCAAAGTTAAATATATATATTAAAATAAAATAAAAAAGTGACCCCTGCAGAACCGTGTGTGTTTCTTTGTAGCCCTATGTGAAGCATCATGGAACCATGACAGAACCATGCATGAAATTGTGGTTCTACATGCGAACTATGCATTGAACGATCACGGTTCCACGTGCTGGCAAGAACCATGATAATTTGCTAGAATTGTTGTTTCGAATTTTAGGGATGTGATTCGTTGGAGTGCTTCGGCCCACAAATCCACACACGATGCTAGTTCCCACTCTGCGAACTAGGAGGAGGGGTCACTTCTACGCAACACTCGGTATTGAGTTTTAGATATTAAAAAATACATGGATCAAATTGTTATGTTCGTAGGCATCTTTTACAATTTAATATTTAGTGTAATTACTAATTCCTTAAATGCTCAACATGAAGTTGAGACATGACATTTTAAAAATATTAACCATGAATGTCCATATTAAATAAAATATTTTTGAATCAATATTATGAACAATGAAAATAAGAAAAGTTATAATTTAGTGGATGTGTACTTTTCACATTTTATTTTGAGGGAAATATGCATTTTTTTCAATATTTAGAATTGATATATAAAATTTATAATAAAAAAAAAAATTTAATGTTCACCTTAAATAAAGTATTTAATATCAAGCTTTTATTTTTTTTATATAAATAGAGTAATTGAAAAAATTAGTATTTTTTTTTTTGTAAAAGTGTTTTTTATAATTTGTAAGGAAGATATGTAATTCCTTTTCTAGTCAACTTAAAGTTGAGATGTGACATTTAAAAGACATTAATAACTTTTATATATATATAAATATATATATATATTATTTTAATATTTATATAAAGTAAAATGACTTTATATCAATTTTATTTATAAGAGAGATAAAATAATTGGTACTTTGGACTTTTTAATATAAATTAGATGTGTAATTTCTTTGATTCTCACTAAGAAGATGACATGTGACATTTAAAAAATATTTATAAAAAAACATGGTTCAATATATATTGTAAATAAAATGTTTTAATACTTACATCAAGTAAAATATCTCAATATAACTTTTTAAAATATCTCAATATAACTTTTTTTATATATTATATAAAACATTTTATTTAGGGAGAACTATTGATCACAAAACAATTATTGATGATTATATAGTGATGGTTGAAAAAAAACAATATAATTAAAAACATTTCAATAGTTTGTTGCTCATGGGATATGTAATTCTTTTTATATTTAATATGGAATTGACAAATGGCATATATATATATATATATATATATATTAATTTGAACTCCAAATTTATTATTTTACCATGTATTTTGAAAATTCTTTTTAGATTTAAAAAACTTGACGAAATGTTTGCAATATCAAGTGATGAAATCTAAGGAAAAAAGCACTTCCAAGAACTTAGTCCCTCTTAGCACATAATAAATCAGATATTAAAATAAGTTTAAATTGGTAGTTAAAACATTTCAATGATATGCTACTTAGTATGAAGGAAATGTATAATTCCCATAACTTTCAATATAAATTTTAACATCATATATATATATATATATATATATATATATATATATATATATATATATATAAAACTCATATCCATCATCCATCATCTTAACTATGGATTTACATACGTCAAAAAGAAAAGAAAAAAAATCTAATCCCTCCTAAAAATATAATAAATTTAAATTTAAAATAACTCTGTAATGATAATAATCTAATCCTTCTTATAAATATAATAAATTTAAAGCTAAAATAATTCTATACTGATTTTAATTATAATTACAAATCTCAATAATCAAATAACTATCAATGCCTTGAAAAACTAAGTACCAGGCACTCGTATACACGTCATTATTCTTAGACGGAATTGGCCCTTCATTATTAATAGAGTAATTTGTATTTATAGTTGTTCCCCTTCATTATTAACAAACTAATTTGCATTTAATAGTAGTTTAAATGGAAGATATCTACTACCTATCTCGAGGTTGAAGTTTTTGTGTGCTGTAAAATTCCAAGCTACGTGCAAAGCCATTGATGTTTGCCACAGTGAATTTGGCAGGGGCTTTATGGTTCAGTTATGGAGTGGGGATGGGTGATGTCATGTCCATGGCGCATCACAAAATGCGAAATTGACAAGGTAACTTCATTATTAAATCGGACAGTCAGCATGGTTCAGGAATTGAAAATACAGCTTGATGAAATAAAGGACTATCTACAAAACAGTGAAATGCCCAAGAGTTGTCGTGGAGATATTTACACATATCAACAGGAAAAGTCAGGTGCAGCTGCAAATTGGATGTTAGGGAAAAAGATCCAGAGTCTATTTGTAGTTTCACTTTAAAGATAACGAAACAGATATCAGTGTTATAATTGGTGAACCTGCACAGCAGGTCGCTGGAACGGTAGCAGAGTCTGAAACAGAATTTCAAGTGGGGCTGAGATTACATACAGATGGATTTTCTTCAATCAAATTCAAAGCATCAAAGTAAAAACACAGAATATGATGAGGTTAGTTGCATGGTTGCTTTGTATGGTTTGCATTTATCATGACACTTGAGTTGAAGAGAATCTGTTGATCTTTTACTGCTTCGAACTTTTCATGCATTAAGTAGGATTTTTAATGTTGAGCTTCAGGTAAGAAATTAAGTAGATACCATTGAAGAAAGGGACTGTTGTTATAAAAGAGAATATTTGGTACCAAGCTACAAGATCATAGAGATTCATACAAAGAGCAAATTTGTGAATTTTGAAGCTCAGCAGTAGAGCCTATGACACATTTTATAGTTCTTTCTGGCCTTTGGACATCTGTCTTGTGGGTGGTTGTCTGCCTACATTTGACATATCAGAGTGGTCTTTGAGCTCAAGTACACCTGAACATTGACTGTATACTTGCTGTGGCCCTGACATCCTCGAAATCAATCATAATGTTTATACATTAAATGTATTTTCATTGGCTGTACCAGAAAAAATACAATTGCAATTGCTAATTTCTGACTTATGTGGAGGACATCCTAGACTTTTTTTGACATGCATGGTGTCCTTTCCCGTCTACTTTGTTTTAAAAATCAACTTTTTTGCAGTAAAATGTTGGTGTCTGTAATCAAAAGAAAATCTGGGTATAGGGATCACATTCCCTAGTTAAATTAGCAAAGCTTAGCTTGGAGGGTGGAGGGCCTCGAGGAGAATTAACTCATAACCAACCTCCTATTGGGAAAACCTTGAAAAATGCATTTTGGTATTGTTGCCCAAGAGATTGTTCTAATGGGTTGGACATAAATCATTTTCCTATATCAGAAGGTTCGACAAACTTCAATTTTGAAGTTTGAAATTGGGTGAACATGAATTTTTGAGATTCAATCGTCACGGTTGTGAACCAGGTTTGCAACTCAAATTTATGTTTACAACTCATTTATAATCTTCGGTCACAGCTCAAATTTATAATATCATATAGCAGGTCAAATTCATAATCTATCTTTACAATTTCCAGTTTCACAATAACCGTTTTATGTTTATAAATATTTTATATTACATTTCATTTAAAATTAATATAGAAAATATATATAAACAAACCAGTTAATCTCATCTTAACCTCATCAAAAAAATTCAAATCCAAACCAAACCTGATCATTCCCAAACCCAAATTCGAACCCGACCCGTATGGCCTAGAAACTTTCCCTGCCACTGTCTCCAAGAATCTATGCTCTGATAGCATATAACCAGTTTGCTTCCATGCAATGAAGCTTGAGTGAAGGGCAAAAAGGCTAAAGCTTCATCTTACCAATGTTGAATTGCCAAGTTCCAGACGTGCCATATGCTTATCATAAATTATACCAGTTTAGTAGACATATAATATATGCCAACTATCTGGCATGGCAAATATCTTAATCCTCCCCTGCTTGGTTTAATATTTTACAGTCAACAGATTCTTCAGATGTCGCGGATGAAGGGCTTTATGCAAATGGGCTGCCAGGGTCAATGGAGTTCTGCAAATAAGACTCCATTTGTACGGTCAGAGGTTTTTCATGCGGATGACTATGGGGTGTCGCCATATGAGTTAGACAGACGTCTATGTGAACTTTTGGCGAAACAGCAAGAAGAAACGATTTCAGAGCTTGAGGGAGAGTTGAAGTCAACTGAGAATGAGCTGCATAGAGTAAAAGAAATAGAGCTCCAACAATGGAAGGAACATGTTGAGGCGTCTACTTGAGCTTTCATTTGTGACCAATTCAGGTATTTGCTCTCTTACTCATCATGTTATTTTACTTCGTTGGAACTATGTGAACTGCACATCACACATGGAATATTCATGTTTACTTGTTTGTATATATTTACATACTGACCCACAAGAAGTTGCATATTGCGCAGGCTTGGAGAGCAGGCTTTATTTGTAGCAGATTCATACTTTATCTAAGCCCTATTTTTAAGTGCTTGTCTGGCTTACTGCACTGAAATTGAGTTGTCATTTTCAGGTGATGAATCTACATCCTTGGACTCTGTATCATTTGATGGGACAAATAATGCTGACGGAAAAACGCAGCACACAAAGGCAGGTTCTCTGAAAAGTTTCTGTTAAGTCACTTATCAACTCAGAAGTCAGAACAAGAGGGAAATTATAGGTTCCCGTTGTGGTCATTTCAATCATTGAATAAAAGGCCCTTTAGAGTTCACTGCAGACTCTATGGAACAACTTAATTACAAGGGAGAAGCAAACACTCGATTGGATGAACTGAAAGTACATAAACCTACATCCTGTAGGCCTGCCCATGTATGATATGTATGGCATAATTGTTATGTCTCATGCCTGACATATCTAAAACTGTTATTTGTTGAAGACCTTTAGTCATTGACATTCTGAAGTGTATATAAACATGGGCAGGCCTTATCGGATGTGAGTTAATGTACTTTCAGTTCATTCAAAGTGGTACTTGTTTTTGTAGGCTTGATGGGTAGCTCAGCTGGATGAAGTCCCTGCCAAGTCATTGGCACTCAGTTATGAAGTGAGGGTTCAAGGGTTCAATTCTCCTTAAATCCATGAAGAGTCAAGCCTCAATAATGGATAGTGAAGCCCCAGTGGGCACCATGGCGGTGAAGATCAAGCCTCAATAATGGATCTGAGGCCCCAGTGGGCACCACGGCGGTGTTCCGAAGGAAAAAAATGGGTACTTGTTTCTCCACCCACATTGGTAACTATGGCACCTTCTGGGTTAACAGAAGTCACATATGGGCTTCACTCAGCCATTTATACATTTGACCCTGAAATTGATATATATTAGCTGCCAATTTACGAAAACGTTCATTCAAGTTGACATGTATCTTTGCTGCCAATTTACAAAATGTTCATTCAATTTTTCTATTTGTGAAATTTTGCTGGCCAACCAATCATTTTATATCACTCTGGCAATCCTAGTGAAGAAGCATAAAAGATAATGATGATCAATTATCACCTTGTAGTAGAACATTAAACATCGTATAGGATTGTCTATTAGGTTTGAATTACTTCAAATCAAATCCAACAGCATATACACGATCCCAACTCCAAATGACATTTAATGTTCTGCCTTGGGATGATTATTAATCAACCAGTGACAATAGTTTAATCATAGAAAAAGAAATTTAAAAGGCAAGAATCGGTGCAAAAAGATTTTGCTTGCAGTTATCATTTTAATGTGAGGCAGTAATATCAATTTGAACATTCAATGCAGCTGATTGTCATTTTCCAAAACCCAAAAAAAGCACAAGTGAAACTTTTGTTTTGCTCATTTATGATCTGGCATTTAAATTCTCTTTTTACGCTAAAGAATGGGTTTAAGATAAGAGTTTAATTTACCTTAGTCTCAGTGTATTCCCTATCCTTTTCTTCTCGGATTGAAAACAATTAATTGTGGGAACAGTCCTATCATATTTCTTCGGTTTAATTCCGTGGAATTTTATTTTGTGCCTAAAAATTCTGTGGAATTTTTATTTTGTGCATCCATCTCATAAGAACGAAAAAAATGTATTTTTGGCTTTCATTATTGATATCACCCGTTATCAATATTTCAAGGTATAAAATCATTATTTACGATGAAAAATGGGTAAGTTATATCATATGCCGTATCCTCATCTTTTTGGGATTAATATGATAAAAATAAACATTCAATGTTCTGTCTTATTTCGAAAGTATTTACATTATGTTTGGGGTGCTTTAACTAGTGCTAGGGGTAATGTGGGGTGTATGGTATTTTGATCATTTTTTTTAAGTATATGTATCAACATATAAATTGAAGATCGTTTGTTTAAACATTGCTGTGTTTTGACTTAATGTTTGATTTGATGTTTATGCGGTGTGGTTTTATATTTAGTTGGAGACTTATGTGGTTTGGAGACATTTTTGCCAAAGGCATATACATGGAGATTGGTTGTTTGTTTAATACGACAACTCATTTGGAGGAGAGCTGGCCATCTTGAAGTGGAGGTTGGAATCTAGATAACATAGAGACATTTGGTTGCTTGCATGGAGCTTTTACTTAACTTGAGGATGCTCGGGTTGATGAGTGATCATATAGGTGTGGTAGTCCTAGAGGTACACATGGATTAGGGAGGAGTGTTGGAGCATTAGGGAGTCCTTTGGAGGAGGAACACTAGATAGATCTTGTGCAATGCTCACCTCACCTTGGGACCCTTGCTTGTTGGGTATGCCTATCTTGGAGCTCACTTGGAGTTGGAATGCTTCACATGTGAGTTTATGTATTATTTAGTTAAGTGGCTTGTTGTGGACAAGATTGACTTAGTTATTGTTGGCCTCCTGACCTTTCATCAAATAAAGTTAGGACAGTATTTTCATTCATTCATTTACTTACACTTGTATTAGGAATGTGAGAGCTTAAGCAAATTGGTCTCTTTCATTTTACTATTCTTCATTGTATTTGCTCTTTTTTGTCTCGAGTGTTAGGGTTCTTAAGGAGATTCAAAAAGAAGATTAAGGTTAGGGTTTGTCCCTAAGAAAACAACGGAATCTAGGGGTGGGAGAATCTCCGCAGGAGCAAAAAGGGAACACTTATTCTTGTGGTTATTGCGAGAGAAAAAGACTAAGATTTTATGGCATTTATAAACTGCGGTACTACTTGGAGTGCTTAATGTCGAGAAGATGAGTGGAGACTATCATGCACATGTGTTTGATGCAAGTGTAGGTGTCAAGAGGACTTATCAATGTGTATACTTAACTTCTTGTGGATCTTTGGTGGAGTGAGCTAGCTTTGAGTTGGGAATGAATTGTAGCCTAAGAGTTGGTTATTAGGGCTTTCTTATGATTTTCCTAACTAAAAATTTAGAGAAAATAACTTGTACTAACTTATATTAAGTTGTAATATGTCCTAATAAGCTTGTACTTCATCTTATTTATATATGTTTTTTATTATACAAACTTTACATGTATATTTAAATTTTAGTTTATATTATTTTTATACTTAAATAATTTCTAACATTAATTCTGCATGCTAATTTAACCTGACAATAAATAGATCTGGTTAAGTTTATCTCATTTATTCAACCCAATTCAAATTTTTCCTAGTGTCCTGAAAAATTGAAAGAATTAAAGAGCTAGAAGATCATAGTTTAGAAATAAGCCCTACCCTTCTTGGGTACCTCAGTTTCCCCTGAGGTAACCCAAGATAAACCCCACAAAAGAAAATTCTTAGCTCCTTGTAACTCCTAAACTTAGATCATGACCTATGTGTAAATAGATTCAGTTCCTAAATGTAATAAACAATTGTAGTGGACTCCTCAACAATAAGATCCAGAGGTTTAGATAGTGCATTGCAGGAGGAGGTTTGATAGAGAAGAAAGGGATTGAAGTGGGCTCCTCAACAGTAAGATCAGTGGTTTAGATAATATTGCAGGAGAAGGCTTTGACTGCAGAGAGAAAGGGATGAAAGAGCGCCGGATGGTTTGGATCCAACCCGTCCAAGTCGGATCAACGATTGGTAATTCATCACAAGGACAAGGTTCGCCAGATTGAAGAATTATCAGCTGCGAACTATCATGATCCATCCTGCCTTTTAAAGATCTACAACAGAGGCCAGGGAAAGATCTTATAGGAAAATAAAACGATAAGGGATGTCGTGGACAGCTAAGATCTAATTTTCCACTAGGCATGTCATATTCTTTACTTAAAAAGGAAAGTTAAATCTGCAGAATTCTCCATTATTGTTATTAAGCAACATGAGTAAAGGACATTTTCAACTTCACAGTGAACATACACATATATGTTTGATGAACGAAAGAATTACTGTTGAAAAAACTATCAAAACATCATGCTGCTGTCAATGCTATTAAAGGAACTAGTAATTTGACAATATAGAGATAGCCAATTCCTAATTCATTCAGAGAATGTCAAAATACAAACCTGCAATGGCGTAGAGAGTGCAGAATTTACAAAATGCTTGAATAGACAATGCATGGAGATGTTCTCCAGATGATCAAAAAGAGGAAGCAAAGAAACCAACCCATCGCCACATTTGATCAAGGTTGCACTACGCCCTTCGTATAAATAATTCTAGGGTCTCATTACATTGTCAAAAAGGTTTAGTATTTTTGCTTCAGATTTCTTCAAAATGAGAGTGGCCAATATTGACCAAGATAAAGATAAATGTAAAGATATTTATATAGAGAGGATAACAAAACGAGTTGAATGCATTAAAGTACTCTTAATCGCTCAGGCCTCGGGTTTCCAGCCAGAGGCTTTCAATTCTCCAATCTGCTCTTGCGCAAGTTACCTTTCACGACTGCCATGTCCTTTAATTGGTCCATATCTTCTTCCAGCAGGGAAAGAAGTTGTCGAGAGCATTCTTGGCTCGTGCTCTCTGGCCAAAGGGCGGGAGGAATTGCAACCCCAAGTTAATTTCTTTTGTGAACCAGGCTTTCTCTTTCAAAAGGCGTTGCGGTGCCAGAGCTAGAAGTCGGGTGACTCGTTGTTGCTTGCGCACATTGTATTGACTTTGAATGGTGCTATCGAATCTGCAACAACAATTGTTCACCAATCCGTATTCTGAATCCATAACCTTCATCTTGATCAGTGAAGTTTATTTGTTTATTGCCCAATTCAATTTCAATTTAGGAGAATTTCGAAATCTTTATTAAGGTTTAAAATAGTTTTAAAGAAAATTATGTAGCAATTACATTGCATGTTGCAAAGAAACTTCTTTAGGCAATAGTATAGGAAAGAGATGACCTACGAGGAATTAAGATGTTGTAGAGAAGGAGCCATCCTGAAGGAATGAAAGGCAAATTTAGGTTCCATGGAAAAGATATTGATGATAAAGTTATCAAGCAAAAAATTTTGTTATAGATTTTGAAATAGGAAATTGAGAGTGAAAACATATATAAACGAGATAATTTATTCACATATATAAAAAATTTGTTATAGATATTGAAATAAGAAATTGGGGTTAAATATTTTGGTGATTAATAATCCTTTGAAACAAGCATGAAATGACCATGTAACTCAAATAAGATATTTTAAATATATTCAAGTATCATCTGTCTGGCATAAATGTAAATAAAGAGAATTTTTATTAACAAAAAAGAGTTTGCTCCAAGTTCATCTACATATTGCATATTTATCGGAAATTGTATATGAAAAACAATACTCTTGGTGTACAATAAAGTGAATGTTATTTTAATATGGAGACATTTTTTGGAGAGAGATATTGTTCTTTATGTTATGGTTTATTTTCTTAACTCCAAACTTGGTTTAGTCTTTCTCTATATACATAAGAGAAAATGCAAAATAAATTCATAAATTTAGTTATGGTTTTATATTTTATAATTACAAATCTAGTTCTTATTGAAATATTTTACACATTTTAGATTATTCTAAATTGATTAAGAATATAGAATTTTTAGTGTAGTGTTCTATGTACACTAAAATTCCCATGAGGTCCATCACTATGTATGGGGGTTCATTGCAAGCTTGGATATATATTTTGAGTAGTTGTGATTTTTTGCTTGTGGCTACAACTTAGTTTTGGTTTTCACCTAGTTATCATGATTCAAAACTTTGTTATCATCTTTACATCCTTATAGCATTAGATATATTGTGTGAGCTAATGTGATGTTTTGTTTGTCACAATGATTCAAAAATCAATTATTATACCACAATATTGACTTTCTTGTTGTCTGTTTGTTTATAAACCCTTTAAAAAAACCCGGGAGGAACATTTGATTTTGCGATGTGATCTCCCCTAGCATGGGTGGGGGGTTTCAAAAATTTGGAGAGTAAATTGAGTAGTTATTGTTAGAAATTGTTGTATAAGATTGGAAATTTGGATGGTTTGTGGACAATATGGATGTCATAACAAATATCTTTTTGAATTTTTTAGTGTCTCCTGCCACCATGCATCAAATAGAATCAATTTCAATCAAAACGTCAATACATCACTATGTGAATGATAACTTGTGACATCCACAACCATTTTCTTTGATTGTGGATCTGTTATAAACTAATAACTTGTGAAATCCTATCATTTTCTCTTTGATTGTGGATCAAGTTATAAACTAATAACTTGTGGAAATCCCTAGCCATTTTCTTTGATTGTGGATCAAATTATAAAACTAGAATATACTCTCTCTTCACACTACTCTACATTATATATTGGATGGAGGGAAAGGTTATGATCAAAACACTTGTACAAAAAAATCCCTTGAGGTTGTCTCAACTTACTCTATTCTTAATCACATAGTGTCGATTTTGTAAAACTATAATCTCGTGATGAGACTAAGCGGATTTTTTTATTTTTGTAAGTTTTTGTTTGGAATTGAAAAAATAAATAAAAAATTATGAAAGCTAAAATTATGTAATGAAAAAAATTTGTTTAAAATTTCGAATAAAAAAAGTTAGAGTAAGTTTGAAACATCATATAATATGAAAATTGTTTATCATTATAAAGCAAAAAACATGTAATATTTTTTTTGAGCTACAATTAGGTAATTAAAGATATGTATATATAGTAAATGGAAAAAAATTGATATTCATAAACAAAAAAATCGGAAAGAGTATGTATGTAGTTACAAATTGTTATGTAGTTACAAACTATTACAATTAAGTAATTAAAGGTAAATTTAGTGTTATCTAAGAGATAGGGAATTGTGAACATTCATCATTATTGCTAAAGATAAATCATGTTCGTGAAATAATTTGGAAATTTAAAAAAAGATCACATATTTTAAAAAATTTCATTATTGATTTAATTTTTTATATAATAAGAAATACTACTAATGAATGATAAAAGCATTTCGTAACATAAATAATATATAACAAAAAAAACCATGTATTTTTGGAATAATAAAATAGTTGTATAATATAGAATAATAAAAACTATGTATATTTGGATGGATGAAAAGTTTGGGATACATTTTAAAAAGTAAAATTTTAAAAGAATAATGGTTATAAACATTTAAAAATATTTTTATTAAATAATTAGTTTAGATCTATATTATTGATCGAGAGGATCAATGAGGTTTGCATATCAAAGGCATTTGATCCCTCTCGCTATTGGTAGATCCAGTTAGGCCATCTTAATTTCTTTACATAAAGCTACATTTCCACATAAATACCATGGGTCAATACCATGAATTGTTTTTATAGTCTAGTATTATTTTATTTTATTATTTTTATTTTTTTATTGTATCTTCACCTAGTTAAAATGTTCATTACATTATGTCAATCTTTTTATTTAATTTACTTTTATTTTTATTTTTGTGTAATTTGACAAAAGTCACCAAAACCCTAAATTCAATCTAACTTAGTTAAAACATATATATATATAACTATTTACTCGTGGATCTAATACCTACAAACCACATATACAAAACTGACATCGTGATCTAATGGCCTAAAACATTTCAATCGTCTAGAAAAATACTTTACAGCCTAAAAATACTAATTATAATAAAATAAGAGTTATAGATTTTCAGTAAAAGAAATAAATTTATTTCTTTAAATCACATTTTTTAGCTTTGTAAGCTATAAGTTTAATCAAATTTCAATTATAAGCATTTATAAGATAACAAATTAAATTCCACATATAATGAATATTTACTTTCAATATTTGTAATAAACATATTCAATATTTGTATATAGCATACTCATATTTGTAATAAGAATATAGAAAAATAAATAGGAAATAAATACAAATTTTAATATTTTTTAATTTATCTCATTGTAAGACATTAAAATATAGGTATAGTCGTATTCAGTGGCGTAGCAATTCAATTATGGTGGTTTGCACGAATAAATTAAAAAGATAAAGTCAAAGTAAAAAATAAAAAACGAAAAACAAAAACAATACCATTTTTTTAGTCTATTTGCTCTTATAGTTAACATCATCATCTAGGTCTTATTAGGTTTTTTTAAAGTTAATGTTGATAATACATTTTTTATATCAAGTCTCATTTTTTACCATAATTTTTTATGGTGTAGAAAAAAACTGGCCAATTCACGTGCCTTTAAGAGGAAAACAACATCTTACAACTATAATTATGAGCAAGTTGACAGATAATTCCTTGCATGTGTCAACTTGCTATGTTTATAATTAATTAGCTTTTGGAAGTATAAAGAACATGGATTAGACGGAGGTGGATGTTATTTTGTCGTACCAAGTTACGGAAATACATATATGTAAGCACATGTGCAATTTTGATCCACAAGGAGAATGGAAAAATTAAAGGCACAAGAGTATCTTTGTAAAAATCATATTAAAATCATATTGAGAGATCCATAGTGGTGCAAAGAGTAAAAGGTCAAAATAAAAAGTGACAAATGGACATTAGGCAAGGTGGCTAAACAACAATTAATGAAGATTGTATACGCTTCACTGTTATATCTCGCCTCCTACATCTTAGTTGTTAACGAATTTTTTTAGAGAGGAAGGTTGTTGTGAATGGTTGTGGTTCTCTTTAACAAAGGAAATTTGATGACTATTATGAATTTGCATGAGGAAAGCTTGCTAGGATTGTGAAGGATTGGTGGATAATGCTCTTTAGGAAATTCATTTGATGATGGAAATTGACATGCAATTCTCTCCTCTCTCTTTGTAAAAAATTAACAGCGTGTCACCCTTAGCAAACATTATGTTCAATGAGAAGTTTAATTGTGACCCTATGGGACCAAAAGTTGTATGGTGGGATGAAGAGTGTAAGTGGGCCAATGGAGGTGAGGTGATATGGCCATAGATCCATCACCATACAATGATGATAGTATTCATCTTCAACAATTCGGTGGGCCTCCATGTGGGGTAAAGGATGTCTAGTTTTCAAAACTACTCTGCAATGCAACAGCTACAATGAAACGAAAAATACAAAGCAAAAAAGCAACACTCATAAGGCCCATGAAAATGAGAGGGAGCAATGGAATTTTGAAAAATGGAGTTTATCAGCTGATTGTCATAAGGTGTGTTTTTGACGTTGTAATTTTGAGCCTAATGTTGGGAGTTCATATACCTCTCGGAGTCTATAAGAAGGATATTTTTCCTCAATTCAAAATGAGAGATAGGAGTTTTCAAATAAATAGCGAGAGGGGGTGAAATAGTGCAAAGAGGCCATCATAAATTGAAGATATGCTCAGGCATAACTATTTTTGTAGCATCAAGTAACTATTCTTCTTCCTCTACTTCATTTCTTTTATTCTCTTTCTCTTTGTAATCGTTATATAAGCAATAGAATATCGAAGAAGTAGTCAAGCCCTATATTGATATTTTATAGTTCCATTTGTTGTCATGGTTGTCTTAAATAAATTGTTGTTTCATAAATTGAGATTTTATAGTCCCTACCCTTGGAGTTACTCTTTTCTAAATAGATTGTTGGGTTTATTTTGTAATTAAAAATGGGGTTGTTGTCACCGGTGAGATCATAAACTCAAGCATGTTATTAGTGTTTCCCTTTAAATTTTTGTCTCACATAGTGTTGACTAAATCATTGGATCTATACTTACCTCTACCCAGTTGGTTTCTATCTAATAAATGTGTTATAAAAGTCTAGAAATTTGATAGCTAATATGTTATATGCCGAGATTCTCCTCGATCACACACTATTTAACTTCATGCACAATCTGTATCTCTTCTACCATTGATCATTAATTGCGGAAATAAAGCAGTCAGCATACGGACATTAAAAGCATAAACATTCACACATATGAACACAAGGATGTTTTCATGGGAAAGCTGAAGTCAAAACCCTCAACTATATCATATATATATGTCATAGAGATCATGTAACAATAATTATACAAAGCTCCTCACAAGCTTTCAATATAATCTCCAATTGCTACACTAATCAAGCGATCTAGCAAATCACATGCTCCAATCTACGCACACCCATAGCATCAGCTCTTAGGAATCACTTTGTTGAAGAATGGCTCTCGAATGAACTTGAACTGGTCCGATCCTTGCTCATGCAATCCTCATTGGCATCTCCAATCACTAGTTGTTGCAAATCATGCAACACTATAGTCCCAACTAATAGTCACCTTTGCTCTTTCACCTATCTCTCCACTGGTCTCCCACCGAAACTCGTCCATGCCTTTGAGGTTAAAGCACGGTGTATTCTTTAGTTGATTAATGAGTTAATAATTAGTGAATTAATTAATAATTAATTCACACCACTCACTAGTGTATCAATCGGGTTAGACTAGATACAACTAGCTCAACTATGTTTAACTCGATAAAGCTGGGAACACAACTCCATTAACTTCCTCAATCAACTCCACCAAACTCTCTCGCATTAGTTCTAAGCAGGTCTCCGTCATGTAGCTCCACTTAACCCTCGGGAATAGCGTAATTCCTTCTATTAGTCAGCAATGTGCCACATCCGTGCACTGAGCGAAGTGCTCCCAAAGAGAATCAGATAATGTTTATGGTCAAATATTATTAAGAGCTAATATATCGACATATCTATTTTTAGACTCGCAATCTAAAAATAGATTCCTTCAAATATGTCTAAAAATAAAGTCCATCTATTTTTCAACCCGACCAACCATCCACAACATAGCATCCTGCAACTCATAGAATATGATCGACATGTCTAAACAAATCGATGCGTCAAAAAATAGTCTCGTGGACCACTTAATGAAGGCGACTTCTTTCCACTAAGCTCATCATCTTGTTGCAATCTCAACAAAAAGTAGTTCAACCTCCTCCAAATCTCACGTTTGTTTCTTTTCTTCAAGTTATTTGTCAAGTAAAAATTAGATCATGTTGCCCATCGTTGGGATCCCACAAAATAATCATTAACAAAGATGTAGTAGTTGATAAATGTGAAAATTGCGAATCTTATACTTAAGCGAAATCTCTACTGTTAATCTGTTTATATTCCTCCTACTTAGATAAGTTATTAAGCCGAATAAGTAATCGCGATTAAAAATCGAAGCAAAACACATAACATATCTTCACCAATTAGGACCTAGAACAAGTACATGCACACATATAAGTGACACATATATTTTCCGAGACAAATAGTCCCCGAAAAAAACCCAATGTGGGAAAAACGATCTTCTAGCCTCTTTGGAGGGTTTTTATTATTAAGAATTTTCTGAATACAACAAATGTTCCGTATCGCATGAAAAACCCAACAAAGAAAAAAATAGATCTACAACTCACTATTGTTACAAAAATAATGGTGATCCACACCCTCAGCGGGATTTACAAGACTCATGAAATTAGGGCCAAAAGCCCGACATTGTCCTTGAAGCCTCTATGTCCCTCATCGTTGCTTTGGAAAAGGTTGCTTTACACAGTTGGGTACACACGATCCTTACGTGCCTTAGGGGTCTGTGTAACTCCCTGAGGGCTTAGAAAATTACGCTATCCTTAAGTCGCACAACACACCGCATGTACAGCTGTTGTTTTCCCCTTCTGCTCAACTCTCGTACTTCTTTGTCGCCTCTTGCTGATTCTAGACCCGGGATCAGATCATCCCCTTGGTCTAGATCCCCTCTCCCACATTGTAGACACTATACGAGAAATCTCAGCAAACCAGCTCTACAATCTCGCTTAGCTTCTTCTGCTCTGCCTTTGTGTGTCTTTACAAATGACCCCCAAGCCTTTCCTTTTTTACTTTTCTTGTTGGGAAACCAATGACCATGATCGGATCTTGAATCAATGGCTAAGATTAAAAGAAAGCTTTAGTCCCGATAGTGACAACATAATTTCATCACATGTTTAATTAAATTCACTTTAATTATTTAAGTTCCTTGAGTTTTAACTTAGGAAATACATTAAAATAATAAATTAATTTAATATCTCCTAAACCAGTGATGAAATTTCCCAAATCCACTCCTGGGTCTTGTAGATGTACTCTAGTCCTTCCTTAAAATTTGGGAGCTAGAGCCAATGGCCCGGTGCTACCCCAAATACACAAAATCTCAACACTCCATCTTAGCATCAAGTAGGTGTGCTCTAGCAATACATCCACTATGCATTACAAGACTTTGGGTACTAGTTAAGTGCTACTAATGCTTGGCCCACGCTGCCACTCCAACTCGCACTTGCTACTACCATTACGTGTTGCTGCCATGGCTCCCGCTACCCTCTTATAGCCTCTCTGTACCTTTAGGCTCCTCTCAATATGTTGCATATGTGATGCTCACAAGCACGCCACTCATTGTTCCAGCTCACCGCAACTTGGGCTAATGAGAGGCTGCGCTCAATCTCTCTCGCCCAATATGTGACGGACAAAGTGCGGATGCTGCATCCTCATCAACGAAGCTCCACAGGGTATAGATATTTTCGCGGCATGTGAAGGATGATGCACAACTGCGGCACAGCGCAAGGATCGCGTAGGCAAACTCTCTCGCACTACCGAAGTCTGCACTTGGAAGCACCTCTTGGCACGAAAATCTCTCTTTCTAGTGTTGCACTGCGGTGCCACTCTCCTGGATCCTTTCCTACGTTTTTGTAGCTCTGCACTCGCGTAAGAATCTTTGCTCGGAAGAAAGTTGAAAGTCACCTCGCCCTGCCGCGATGTTGTTGTGGCTTTCTAGCGCTGTTCTCGTCTCTCCCGCCTTCATATCTACCTCTGCTTCACCTGTGATCTATGCACCCACATTGTTTCCCACTTTGTCTCCGTGAGGTCCCTGCCATTACTAGTATAGTCCCTTATTGATGTTGGTGTAACCCCTGTTGTTATTATTGTACCCTTGTAACCCCCATTTTGTTATTATTGTGGCCCTTTAAATTATTATTGTTATTGAGTCGGCTAGGATTACATCGTGGCCTGTTTCAGGATTACAATGTGGCATGGACTCCTATATGTAGAAAGGGAGGTTTTGTAAATCAGTTATAATCCAAGAATTGCTCCATATTTATGTAATGTATTGGAGGTTTTCCTCGAAAGTGGCTTATTTCTAAGGCGTTGATATCTCTTTTCTTCTTTTTTTTGGCACGGTTTACACAACGTTACTGGTATCGGAAGCTTGGGATTCTAGGCTCGTCTGCTCCAAATAGGTCATTTGCATAGCATTTCGCTATAAATTTTGCATACTCACAAAGTTTTAAGCTAGTAAATTTTTAGGGTGTCGAAGCTGAAAATCCCAAGGAAAAGATTTTCTAAAATCTCAGGATCTTGGTTCGCAGTATTTTCTAAGAGTAATCATCGTCATGGGAAGGTCTTTTTTCAAGCTCCTAAACGAGGTCCTGACGGAATTTTCGCTACTTCAATCTACGCCAAGGTTTAGAATACGACTAAGTAATAGTATAGAAGCCGAAATTTTCGAGGATATTCAGTAAAAAAATTCAGAGCTTGGTTTGCAATATTTTTTGGAGGATAACGATCTCGTGGAAGGTAGTGACTTTTTCGAGCTCCCGAATTCTCATCCTCAAAGAGGTGATCATTGGAAAATTTCAAATAACTCTCTCTTGCAGGTGGATTTCTGAGATTGCCATAAAAAGTGTGTCGCAATTACCCGGACTTTTAGTTTCTTGGCTATCAATTTCGTGAGAGACAAAGGCGAAAGCATGAGGACACGTGGCAAGCCTACTGAAGTTTGCTCTACCGAACTGGTCAGACAGGGTCAACTGCGCACATTGAGTCAGAATTTCGTCATGAATCCAAATTGATCAGGCTCTTTGTGGCATTTGAAAGAAGCTTCCAGAGGCTACTACGATGAATTTTAGATATTGAAGATTTGTTTCGACCATGAAGATAATTCAATTTCAATGTCGAGCTCCTCCAAAGCAAGTAAAGAGAGTAGCATTGCAATATTGGATTCTAAAATGGCGCCTAAAGAATTCAACACACGTACAGAGCCTTCGAAAGGCTCTACCATGACTCACGAAAGATGAAGAATTGCAACAAGATCTATCACGAGTCACAAGAGCAAGTGCAACAAATTTCACTCTCACTTAAAAGAGCATACTAAAAGGAGAAATGGAAGTTTGAATAGGCAAAGGGCGTGGAAGCGATAGATGGACGGTCGCTTTTGGAAGAAAGGCATGGAGCCAAGATGAATTGATGGAAGTGAAGATGGACAGGTTTTGAAGAGAAGGCATGGAAGCTAAGATGGATGAAGGCGTGGAAGCTAAGATGGATGGCATGGAGGTCGACATGGATATCAAAGATGGATGACATGGAAGCCTAAGATACGATGAGAAAATGGAAAACATGAAGAATTTTCTAAAGCGTACACATGGAAGCTACTGACAAAGTTGATACAAGAAAGTGTTTCCTAATGGTGAAAAGATAGTAGAAAGAGACCTCATGATGAGAACAAAATAAATGTTAATTGTGATTTCATAAACTCTAATGTTGGCGGGAAGAACCTTACCATATTCCAAAGATGGATATGCAGGAAGTTTGATGGAAAGGATCCGTAACATGGATACTACGGATGGAGCAATATTTTGATCTCCATAATGTGCAAAACACACAAAAGGTACGCGCTACAACTTTACATTTAGAGACAAAATACATTTGTATAGCTGTTACAGTGGCATTGCTCTCGTAAAAAAATTGTCACTGTGGTCAATTTTTACGGAGGAAATGATAGCACATTGTGAGGATACAAAGAGCAACACCTTCTTTAGCCAATTGATAACCTCAAAGCAAAAGGGTTTAGTGGGGCGACACATTGAGGACTTCCAAAAATTGAATATAAGGGTGACCGAAGTATTCCCGAGAGGAACAAGGATTGATCTCTTCATTAGGCGACTTTTTGAAGACACATCCAACATGAAGTTCAAGCGCTGAGACGATTCATCGAGAAAGGCATTCGAGGTTGACAAGAAAAGTTGAATGTAAAATTATGGCAACTGAAGCCTACCACTCAATTCTATAAAGAAAGGAAGTGTGGCTACGCTTTTAGATTTGCACAACCTACAAGGTTGACACCACAACAATTGGAAGAAAAGAGAAACCAAAGGAGCATGGTTGCCAGCTTGTGATAACAAACATACCAAAGATCATAAGTGTGCTTTGACAAGAAATTATTTTTACATAGGATTGTGAAGAGGAAAGGAAGAAAATGAACAAAGAAGAGGATATACACCGGGAACCGGCGCGGAGAAGAGGAAGAAATGAATCAACCATATCGTGTAATGCTGCTGGCACGGGAATTACCACTCCTCCAAACTCTCAAGATAAAAAGGACAAATCAAGAAAGAAAAAAAGGTAATAGTGTTGATTGATTCGAGTAGCACCCATAATTTTACTCATTGTAAGGTAGCCGTAGGAATTAAATTGTTTTCACTATACCCGACACTGCATCGAATGCCAAGTGATGGTTGCAAATGGAGGAACTATAAATTGCTACGGGGAAATGCCATAATATCAAGCTAACCATGAATATGTGTTTGATCTGGTCCAGTTGCCTACATTCTGGGAGGTGTTGATGTTGTACTAGGAGCATGAACAATGCACAATGTTTGGGGGACTAAAGTAGGCTTTTGACTCAAGAAATTTTTCTCGATGTTTTTTTCGAGAAGGAGAAAGTCGAATTAACGGGGGTATTGAAGGGAAGCCGGGAAGGATAATAAGCTCTAATGGCATAGACAAAGAGCTTCTAAAGAAAAAGCAACAACGAGGACGCATCGCACAATTGTGCTCACTGGAAAGTTCCATCATCAAAATCATCTATTTATGTGATCTCCAACAATTATGTGGACAACTCATTCCAAGGTGTTTTGAGGCTTTCCCAAAGGACTCCCACCTATTCGTGATCACTGACCATGCTATTCATTTGATTCCGTGAAGTGTTCCTCCAGAAGCAACAAAGGCCCTAGAGATATCCTTCACTTTCCAAAGAAAGCGCTAGTGAACGTATGATTGCAGTAAATGTGCTAGAGCGCTGTATAATTCCAACCTATGTCAAAGTTCTTCTTCCTCGCAACTCCCGTGGTATTGGCACACAAGAAGGATGGATCATGGTGAATGTGTCCGGATTATAGGGGAGCTCAATAAAGCTCACCATTAAAGATAAATTTCCCATTCCCGTGATTGATGAATTATTGGATGAAATTACATGGAGCAATTGTTTTACCAAGTTGGATCTTCGTTCAGACGTCATCAAATTAGAATAGAAGACGTCCAGAGATATTCCAAAAACGACATTTCGAACTCATGAGGGTCATTATGAATTTTTGGTCATGCCTTTTGGCCTCTACCAATGCACCTTCTACAATTCAAGGGTTGATGAATTCATTTTCAAACCCTTCCTAGAAAATTTGAAGCTAGTATTTTTTGATGATATACTAATCTGCAACAGTCTTTGGAAGGATCATGTCGAACATGTTGACGATGGTGCTCAAACTATTGCAAGAGAAACAATTATATGCAAAAACATCCAAATGTTTCTTTGGAGTACAAGAGGAATGGAATATACTGAAGTCATATTATATACTCAACGAGGGTGTTAAAGTAGACCCTAACAAAATTAAATCCAATAAGGAATGGAAAGTCCCCAAGACAATAAAGCAGCTTGCGAGGATTTCTCGGTTAACAGAGCAATTATCGCAAGTTTGTTAAGAATTATGTGAGAATAAGCAGGCCACCTCTTAACAACATTTTTGAAGAAAGATGCATTTTCATGGACTCTCGAAGCAACTGACGGCCTTTGAGCACCTATAAAGAGGCAATGTGCCTAGCACCGCATGTAGCTTCACTGACTTCACAAAAACCTTTATTATGGAATGTGATGCCCTCAGGGAGGGCGGTGGTGCGTGTAATGTCGTGAAGGAGAAGATCATGTCGCTTTTTGAAAGTCGTCCAATCAAAGAGAAGAGTATTTACAGAAACCTATTTATGAGAAGGAAATGTTAGCAATACCGCATGCACTAAAGAAATGGCGAACTTACCTAATGGGAAGACACTACTCAAGGTAAAAACGATCAAAGATAGTCTTAAACACTTTTTGGAACAAAGACTATCTTCGAAGAGCACGACAAATGGGTCCACAAAGTTATGACTTTGAAATAATATACAAAAAAGGAAAAGCGTGCAATGTTGTTGCGGATGCACTCTCAAGAAAGAATATGAAGAGGTGGAAAGCGTCGGTGGCACGTGCCAAACTTTCTATTATCCAGCCGTATCGGATAGCGAAGCAAGAGATGAATGGAAGAAGGACAAAGATGTATGGACAATCTCATTCAAAAGTTTACGGCAAGATCCTAGTACATCGCGTACATTTAGTTGGAAAAAATGATTCCTTATGAGTACAAGAGATCGCACATATCTTTGTAAGAATTCCCAACTAAAACAAAATATTCTTCTCGAGTGCACACTTCTCCCTTTAGGAGGACACTCGGGATTTTTAAAAATCCTACCACGAGGGTGAAGAGAGAATTTTTTGGGATGGCCTTAAATACGATATTCAAAAGTTTGTGGCGGAATGTTTGGTTTGCCGCAGAATAAAGTGGAGACAATTAAGACTCCCGGGACTTCTACAACCTTTATCCATTCAGAAGTCGGCGTTGGGAGGAGATTTACAATGGATTTTTATCGCGCTAAATACCAAGTCCGAAGGAAAGAATGTCATCATGGTGGTAGTTGATAGACTTACCAAGTATGCACACTTCTGTGCATTATCTCATCCATTTAAAGCAAGTACAGATGCTACTACATTTGTGGACACAATTCAGCTACTTGGAAGCCCAAGCGTTATTGTGGAGCTATCGAGAGATCCCATTTTTACGGAAATTTTTGGACGGAGTTATTTTCTTGTTTGGGTACTCAATTAGCTCTGCAGCTCTATCGTGTCATCCTCAATCTACGGTGGTCCAAGCCGAGATAGTAAATAAATGTTTGGAAGGATATCTTCATGAGCCTTTGTGTCTCATTAAACTAGACATAATGGGTCAAGTGGTTACCTTCCTCATTGAATGGTGGTATAACACTGCCCTTCCATACTTTGCGGCAAAAATGACCCCATTTATGGCACTTTATGGATATCATCCACCATCGATCACATCGTCTTTAAGGGAAAATTTGAAGGTTTCAGCGAGGAAGATCGTATCGAACATCGAGCAGAGAAGTTCTCCAACTCTTAAAGGATAACTGAATTTGGCACAAAATCGAATGAAACACGTGTATGCATATCACTACACTCGACGAGAGAGTAGTTTTGTATGTAGGAGATTGGGTATTTTTACGGTACTGCAACCACATAAAAAAATGTCCCTCAAGCAAGCTTAAGAAGGATAATAAATTATCGCCCAAAGTACTATGGCATCCTTACAAGGTGTTGCAAAATATTGGTACTATGGCATACAAATTGGAGCTTCACTGGCTTCTTCGCGAGTACATCCGCTTTTCCATGTTTCATGCTTAGCCAAGGTTAGGTGAAAATCTTCCCGCTCAGACAATATTGCCGGAACTTCTGATGAGGAAGGGAAAAATCATATTAGACCCGAAGCGGTCACGGAAGCAAGAACTCGAAACAGCTACGGAATCGATCAATTTCGAGTATCTCATCAGAGTGGAAGAACACACCCACCGAAGAATTATACATGGGAGGATGAGAAATTTTTATCATGTACAATGCACAGTAGCTACTCAAGCGTTGAGGACAACACCTTTTTGGAGGAGGAGAGGGCATGTTAGGTCCCTATATGCACTAGTATAGTCCCCTATTGTTGCTAGTAGCTCGTATTGCTATTATTGTACCTTGTAACATGTTTGTTATTATTGTTGCCCTTAAAATTACTGAAGCCACAGCAGCCGGCTAGGATTGCATTACGTGGCCCTACTAGGATTGCATTATGGCCATGGACTCCTATATATAGAAAGGAGAGTTTTTGTCCACTATATAACCCAAGGGTGTTCATTTATGTAATGTATTGGAGGTTGCCTCGAAGTGGCTTATTTTCCTAAGGCGTTGATATCTCTTTTTCTTCTATTTTTTGAGTCGCCGGGCACAGGCGCGCCTCCCTGCTCATCGTCTTAAAGGTTAGCCGCTGCGTACGCGATCCAAGAGATGAGCTTCTCAAGGATCTCGCCCTATACTATGTAGCTCCTCTACATATCCATGTCGCACTTTCGTGGTTCATGAGCACTCATGGTTGCATCATCTTCGGAACCACATCATCCGCCATAGCAGCCTTGGAAGAAGAAGCTTCCTTGTCCTGTGCTGCCCAGACAATCGCTAGAAAATGTCCCATTTCACCACACTAGAAGCACTCTGATCTTTCGACGTGATGCTTCTTCTTCTTTCATCATTTGCCGCCTTTGAGTGCCAAGGCCGCATCTTCTTCATCTTCCTTCTTCACTTTTCTCAATCTAGTATTGCATCGCTACTTGGTGAAATCTCCGCAGTTCTTCTTGACATATAATTTCCAACAAGATGTCCCAATATGGGAGGTCCGCTCTCTGCGAGATACTTTGGACACAAAAGTTTCTCGCTCATACGGCAGTGTCAGCATGTCGAGAAGCGCTCTTGACCATCACATCATCTTCCACCTTAGCACTTGTTGTATTCAACCGCTGCGATCGACTACAATCTAAAGAGGAAATTCCTCCCTGTATTTTCCCACATTTATCATCATGAATGACCTCATCTCGTCTCCAGCAACATCTTCCTTTGGATGCCAGTTTTCCCTCATATAGGGATATGAAGTGCCTTCCACGTCTCATTGAGAGTGTCTTCTTCTCGGCCCAATTGTGGTACAATGTGGACCTTAATTCCATCCATGTTCACCCACTTGGCATGCCTTCAGTAGCTTCCTTATGCTTTCGAAGGAGATCTAGACTCGCCGTGTGGCGGAGTTTTTCTCTCGCATGGTCTCTAAGATTATATGCCTCAGGGACTATCGGATCCTTGTCTTCCAAACCCAGAAATTTGGAGAAGGCCATCTAATCGCATTATGAAGTCACGCAGCTCCCATGAGGATCCATTTTCTCATAAATGTGTCGAACTTCCCTTTCTCTTTGCTAAGCAGAACCTGGATCTACGATCCTCGAAGAAATTTCGAGCACCTTGCTCCCCTTTGACAATTGATTTCCCTCCTTAGGAAATCTTCCCAAATCAACAATGATTCAGATTTACTCTCAGATCCTCCCAGTCAATTTGCAAGAGACTTTCTTTGGCCAGAAAATCTGCGAGAAAATTTGCTCATCTCCTCCCCGCTCCTTTTGCGTGCTTTGTGTAGGCTAAAAATAAGAAAACTTCAAGAAATTTAATCCCACTCCAGCACCCTCCGAATTTTTTGCGGCTGACCTTCGGTCTTTTTATGGATCTTGCGCGATTCATACCTGCGATAAACGACTAGTTGGTTCTCGGACTCAATCCGAGTGCGTTGTTTTTGAGTCGCTACTCGCGCTTTGAGAATTGTGTAGGGCTTGCTAGGAGACAGGCAGTTAGAGCGCATCATCCCCTTCTCTGCATTGAACATGCCCTGCCTCCTGAAAACTACGTTGTCCCTTCAAATCTACATTTTTCTAGCTACCCAAAGTGCTTTCAATGCCGTAACTAGAATCTCTGACCTCTTGCTTTGGTGACCCTCCTAGATCCGCAATTTCTCTAACTCCGTGTGAAAATTTCTAAATCTTATACCTATAAAATATTTATTGTTAGTCCCGGTTATGTTCCCTCTACTTAGATAAGTTATTAAGCGGAATAAATTCCGTATTAAAAATCTAATCAAAACACATAATAGATCTTCACCAATTCAAATCTAGAACAAGTACATACACACATACAGAAAAAAAGTGACACGAGATATTTTTTTGGACAAATAGTCCCCAAAAACCCAATGCGGGAAAAGCCGGTGTTTTGCGCGCATGAGAGGGTTTTATTATTAAGAATTTTATGAATACAACAAATATGGGTTCCGGATATGGAAAACCTGCACGTATGCAAATAATAGATCTCACGGCCTCAATGGATGTCTCTGGAGCCAAAATAATGACCGATCCACACCCTTAAATGAGATTTATAGAGACTAAGCCAATATTAGTGGCCTAAGGGACGAAACGTACTTATCCATGAAAGCACTCCTTGTCGCCCTCTAAAAGCCTCTCGTGTCCCTCACCGCCGCTCCGAAAATGGCCGTGTTACCCCGCGTCGGGTGACGCCAGCCCTTACGCCGCCCTTAGGGTCTTTGCGTAACGCTCTTGATGGCTTCTAGCCGAAAATAATGTTGTACTTGAGGGACTATTCAACACCCGTGTAGCATAGTTTGTCGCCCTTTCCTGCTCGTTGCCCTCCCCGCTTCTCTACACCGCCTCTCCGGGTTGATATCTCGCCTCCTTCGAAATTCTAGACCCTCGGGATCATATCATCCCCTTGGTCTAAATTTCGCACTGGTGAAACACTTCTTAGAATTCTTAAGCAAACTCGGCCTAGAATCTCGGCTTAGCTTTAGTGCCACTGCCTTTGTGTGTGTTTAAAAATGACCCCAAGCCTTTCCTTTTATACTTCTTCTCGTTGGGAAACCAACGGCCATGAAATCAAATCTTGAACCAATGGCTAAGATTAAAGCAAATCATGATCCGTGTGACTTAAGACAATTTCATCACATGTTTAATTAAATTTAGTTTGTAGAAATTTTAATACAATTATGTATTTTGCAGATTCTCCCGAGTCTAACAAGTATATGCCACTAGTAGATACATAATCCTTCTGCCTAAATTATTTGCGGAGATTTTAATCGCACAGTGCAGAAACACATGAAAGAAAAGATCAATCACACATAACACAGGATTTTTCTTGCAAAGCATAAAGCTAAAAACACTCTCATATATTATGTATATATCATGGATCATGAAACAATCTCATAAAAAACTCTAATCCACGAGCTCTCAATACAATATACATGAAATGACTTCGCACTATCACACAAAAATTGGCTCACACATGCGCAGTTTACCCACCATGTCTCCCCGATACCGCCTCCACCGTGCGATCGCTGATTACAACCCCGAATGAATTCGATCTTTGCATTGCCTCCTACCGCGCAACTCCGCCTGGGCATCTCCAATGTGTTTGTGGCTCGCATGAGTGCACCCGCTACGTCCCAATTGATGTTCAAAGCGTCCCTTTCACCTATCTCTCCACCGGGTATCACATCGGATCTAACATGCATGTAGTTAACAGTAGTAAACGCTTGCATGTGAGACCTACTCTATGTGAATTAATTTAATATTTATTTCTTATTGATCTCTCAACAAACTGTATTCCGTAGTTACAACTGTGCTAATAGCGAGTTAAACTACTTTACAACTCACATAACTACACATCCAACTGTGCAACTTTGCTTACCACTCAGTGCTGATGAAGTCCACTTGCATGTCCCACCAACCAACCTTAGAACTCGAAATTCCTTCAATCAACCTGGTTTGCCACATCGGTTAAATGAAATCAAGTGCTTTCAAGAGAATAGAATATTATTTATTGTCTAATTATTATTAAGAGATAATAATAATCGAGCATGTCGATTCTATTTTTAGACATGCATTCCACGAAGCGACTTACGCCCCTGCAAATTTCCAAAATATGACGCCCATCCATAAATATAATTTGCTTCGATCATCTCATAAATAGGCTCTCACTATAAATAGACTTTGATCAACATTCTAAAAATGAGACATACACATAGCTAACTCGCGCCATACCTAGTGTAGGTGCTGGTAATTTCTCACTAGTATCATCATCTTGTTGAATCTCAACACATTTTAACTATTTAAGTTCTAAGTTTTAACTTAGGAAATACATTAAAATAATTAATTAATTTAATATCTCCTAAACTGTATGAAATTTCCCAAAATCCATTTCCGGGTTTTGTAGATCAAGTGTACTATAGTCCTTCCTCAAAAATTTGGGAGCCAGAGCACAACTCATGCTACCCAAATACACAAAATCTCAACAATGAATGACTTCCTCATAAATCAAATATTGAAAAATTTGCTTTTAAACGAAGTACAAGTGCTACAAAATGAACAAATTCAATTAGAGACTCAAACAGATACATGTAAATTTAGGAAGCGAGTAGAATATTTTGAAAGACAAAGAAGTTTTTGGATACTAAAGATATTCAAGAAAATGTGGAAATTTCTCTGCAACCAGCATCAAGAAGATGTGCATGGGAAAGAAATCCTCCATTAAAAGGATGAAGTTGGTTTTGCTTTCACATTGTTGCCCACTCATCTGGCTTGACGAACCTTCTTCTCTATTAAGAAACAATAGATGGTATTGATAATCTAAATGGAAAATGGAAATCAAAGAAGAGATGGAGCGCTTTACATTTGAAATGAGAAGAAAAACCTAGGACTCGCTACTAGCCTCCAAAAGATAGAAAAGTAATTGGGTGTGAGTGGGTCTACAAATTGCAAAGAAGGAACATTGATGATGAAGTTGGAAAAATATAACATGGGTTGGTAGCAAAGGGGTATTCTTAGAGGAAGGTATTGATTTCCATTTCACTCGCTCTCCAAAGTTTGTTTTTGTTTGTTTTGTATTAGCACTAGTTGCTTTAGCTAGATCTTGAGTTATGGTATTTAGATGTTAAAACAACATTTTTACATGGGGATTTGGATGAGAAAATATATATGAAATAAAAAGAAGGATTTTTTCAACATACGCAAAATGAGGCTGGTTTACAAGCTCAAGAAGTCATCATATAGCGAAGTAGTTGCCCCAACGATGGTACAAGAAGTTTGATTCCTTCATGATGGGCCAGTAATGACTATTTCTAGAAGTGGTTGTGACCATTGGTTTACCTCGAAAATTTTGAATGATATATTCATTATCTTCTGAGTGTTATATGTTGGAAAATATGTTTGTTGCAAAATAAAATCATGAGACGAGATCAATAGGAGTAAATGTTGGGTTGGATTAGGACTTTTGAAATGAGAAGGATCTAGAAGCAAACAAAACAAAGCTTGAGCAAAGAAATACATCGAGATAGGAAAAAATGGTGAGCTTGGGTTATCACAACAGAAGTATGGAGGAGAAAATAATCATGGAATTACGATTTGAATAGTCACAAAACCTCGTTAATATCCCTTTAGCTTCCCCATTTTAAATATTTAATGAGTGTCTGTCCTAGCACTGAGGAAGAAAAGGATTATATTTCTCGTATACCATACTACGGTACCAGGAAGTTTAATGTACAAAAATGATATGTGGTGGATGTTTTCGGTGGAGAATGGAAAATCCAAGAAGAGAGCATTGGAATGAGTGGAGGTGGGTGCTTTGGCATCTTAGGCACAAGCTATTACTGTGTGCCTTTAATAGTTAAAGTGATTATGCTCGGGGTGGTTAATTTGATTTTGATTTTTGTGTGTGATTTGGACAAGGAGGAAATATATTTTCAGAGTTGTCGTCTTTACTCTTGCGATCTGTTGGTTGGATGCCATAGATTCAAAGAAACAATTTCTTTATCCACTACCGAAGTCAGAGATATATCGATGTCTCACAAGCGTGCATAGGAGGTAATTTGGTTGAAGGGACTCAGTTTTAGGCGAGCTTTGGAAAGAATGCAGAGACAATGTAATTGTATAATGTAGATAGCTCAATGTGTTATCCATTTGGCTATGAATCTTACTTAGCCATAGTGAGATTAAGCACACATTGATAATAATTACCTTTTGCAAGAGGAGGTTATTGATAAAGGTGGAGTATAGATCTTAAAAAGGTCTACCTCCAAAGAAAATTGTGAAAACATGTTTACAAAACCAATATTGTTAGTAGAAGTTGTGGTGGTGTTTAGCTTCTCTTGGCTTATAAAAGAGGTGATGTGTGGGCTCGCTTGGAATGACACGGGCAATTGTTTTCAAGGTGGTGATTGTTAAAATTCACGACAACAATTAAAATAAAATTGTAAAAATCTAAAATTACCTCAAGTAAATATTTGGAAGTTTGTATAATGGAGGGTAGGAAATAATGTAATGAATCTAATAATGTAAAGTTAGAATATATCTATGTGGCCTAAGAGATTGATTTTAGTTGTAAAGCCTCATGGTAATATTTGTCTTGAGCAATAAAAGTACATACCTTTCCCCATGGATGTTTCTTTGACACATTGTCAAGGTTTTAGCATATAAATTTTGTGCTGTTTGAGTACTCCATTTGTTATCTTGTAGCATGCTATTTTTTTGCCGTTATATTTTATGTAGACTCTAAAATACCAACATAAATAAAAGCAAAAAATTAATGAATATTTTGTCAGGCCTCTCCATTGTTTCATCTTACCCCTTACATCTTAGAGCATCAAAGAAATTTGAATGTTCCGGGTCTACCCTAACACCTTTAATTAAATACCTTATTAATGTATAAGGCCACCTTTAATGTAGGGCCCATTAAATAGTTAGTTAATGAGTCACTCATTGTAAAAATGGTCATTTTTATTAATAAGACCCCAATTAGTTGGTTGGCCCTCTTTATAAGGGCCCATGGGTAGTTAAGAAAATCTATATGGATGGTTATGTATTAATTAAAAGGTTAGCGTAATATTTTGTCAAAAAATGTTAATAGTTATAGTGTTGGAGCATTGCTTATGGAGGTTTCCCACATGAAGAAGGCAAGTGAACATAACTCCTTATCTTTCAATATCAAAGAGATTCTTTCTTAGGGTTTGTCTCTCGTTTCTCGTGTTCTTGAGGCTTGCACCAGATTTATGTGATTGCTCTAAAGTTTTTAGATCGAATACATAACAAGTGGTATCAAATCCCTTCCCTTGAGCATGAAGTGGGGATATTTTTGGGCACAAAGTGAGGGTTTTTTTCTCTTTGTATATTTTTTATGAAAAAAGAGGATGACAACAATAAAATTGATTTTAGTAACTTTTAGTGTAGAATTTGGAGAATCCAGTTAGGGATAACATTCCTCTCTGAAAATATACTTCCAAATTCAAAAAAATCGCCCAAAAATAGAGTCCAAGAAGTCAAGACATTGTTCAGTTTACTTTGTTAACATTTTTTGAGGGTCTCGAAAGGCTACAAATTTTACAAATTGTATATTTTTTTAGTAAAGCACATAGATTTTAGCTAAAATGGTCCTAATTGATTCAGAAAAGCTATGGAATTCCATAACTAGGTTCATGAAGTCAAATTTAAGAAGTATAGAAAATTTTTTGATCATTTTACACTTTTGGCCTCAAGCCCTACCTAATGCAAGTTACTTTCGAGTGATTCTAAGATTTTTTCTTGAGTCATTAAGTTCATAAATGTTTAAATTATTGTTTTAGAGACGTGTTCTAACATCTTTAAATTACATAGTGATATGTCGTTTAACAAGTAAAACTATAAAGGGGAAGGATACACTTAGGAAATGCAAGTGGAATCACATTATTGGAAACCCTCAGTGATGGCTATGGAATTCTTGACGAAACGATCTGTTGGATGATTTTTGAGCCTTCAATGGATGCCTTTCCTCAAAAACCATTCTCCTTGAAGTCTCACAGAGTGCTTTGCCTTGTATAAATCCTACTCCATCGCTTTTCCAAAAAAGGCCATTCATTGCCTCTCGTATCTCCATAGCACCACGTTTTCCCACTAGACCCCCCAAAATCCCCATCGGATCTCATACACCCTTGGTTTCATTCAAATACACTGCGGTCCTTCTATCGTTGCTCTCCCATGGCCTCCAAATTACATCGAGAAAAGGCTTTGAAAACCCCACTTTAAACCTTATATTGAGGCCTAAGCATACTCCGCTGGCCCCGCGCCTTTCCGCTCCGCCTGTCGGCTCCGTGACCAAGGCTTTTTCGCTAGCGTGCTCTTCTCCTCATCCGTGAAGTCCAAACCATGGAGCCGTAGTTGACCCCCTCGGGATGTGGGAAAAACTTCGATCGAGACGGCTGACTCACCACTGCGAGTCGCTCCAAAAATTCTCGTGCTCGTACACCTTGGCTCAAGTAGTTCATCTCCACCGTCCGTTTTAATCCCGCATCGGCTACGTACTACAGCCAACCGTCGGGCGCATTTTCCACCGATGATCGCGTCCCGGATTCCAGCGGCGTCGAACACGTCCGAGCGGTGGTCACGCTCGCAGTGCGCTGCGAAAGACAGTGGTTTCATTCTCGCACCACCCATCCGCATGCACGGCGCAGTCTACGGACCCGAGCGATTCACATACTGCCTGGAGTGACGCGTGTCCGAGCGCCACTATTTCGATACCTCCCATTTCGCGCATTATCTCCCAGTACAGCAGGGCCGGGCCACGATTCGGCCCTCGGCCGGCCGCGATATTGGAGCCCTCGTCCAACGCACGCTCGTCGTCGACGCTTAACGCCCCAATCATCGTACCCGAAGTTTGCCCACCGTCTGTCGTTCGACCGTCGGACACCACAGACGGACGCCTGGTTCGTTTGTTTTACGTTGACCGGCTCGCACAGCGCACACGTCGCCCACGTGCACACTCCGTGCTCCACGCGTACGGAGGAACTAGCTCTCTTTGCATCGTGTCTTTCACGATTGTCATTCATTTTTCATGCATTTTCGTTCTCCGTGTTCCGCCAGCAAACCGCGAGCAAGTTTTTCGCGTTTCCTCCGTGGTTTCTTCACGCTATGTCACCAAATGCGTCCCGTTCATCCCATCCATATCACCCCGCCACCCTCGTCCATGGATTTCTTCACGAGCTTTTCGTGTTCTTACGAGGATATAAGAGAAAGAATATGGCCACCATGATAAACTTCTATGCTACCCGGAAAAACTAAATCCAAGGAAGACCACCCAGCGCCGGGCCGGATTTGCGAATGAAGGCCCGGAAAGGTGGAGACGAGATGTTCATTAAAGAGAGCAGAGCGTACCACGGCAGCAAATCTCCCATCACCATTAAAACCCGAGCTACCCGATCGGAGAAGAAAATGGAAGCTAAGAGAATGTTTCAGAAAGAAAGAGAGAGAAAAGGAAGATTAAAAGACTGGCTTATGAAGATCTTGAGCTTTTAATCGAAGTTTAGAGGGCGAGCAGACGGTTTGAAAGACGAGGATCGATCAAAGGATCCCGGTGCTGCAAAGTACAAAAGGTACCATCGAGGGTGTTGTCAATAGAATGTTTCTCTTTATCTAAGTACAGGGCACCCATATAACTTTTATTACGAAGAATGTCCCTAAAAATGATTTCCGCCCTAACCACGATGCAAAACGTAAAGTGCGGACATTGTGAGGATGAGACCTTTCTAGCAGCTTTTATTTCATTTTTGGTTCAAATCCACCGAGTACAACAAGCCAAAAGGTCAAGATCATATCCAAAGCAGATCATTCTTTCACAAGTTAGGGCAGGATGCAGATTAAATACATAGCGGTCGGAAAGCGATTGGGTTTCTGAAACTGCATCCATCGTTGTGTTTAATGATACATTTAACTTTTCACCCTACTCCTTCGATCGATCTTAGGAAACTCACCTCTTTTGCTATGAAAGCTACTTAAGGAAAGGCATTGTAATGGTTGTTGATGAGATATACGATCAAGACATGCAGCATTGTTCCTCTTGAGACAAGTTCTCTGTGTAATATCAGTAAGACAGTGCGAGACTAGATGTGTCCAGGCCTGAATGTTCAAAGCGGTGGGCTGTGAGTCTACCCTGATTGGTGTTGTTTTAATATGACAAGCATGTTTCTTTTGGACCCGATCTGAAAGCAGGTGGTCGATGTTTTCCTTTCTCTCCGGATTTGCTTGATTGACTTGATTTCATTTTCATCAAGGTTTCTTCGAGCTCGCGTGCTTTTGCCACAAGATTTACCTCGATAGGTACCTTGTGTTCTGTCGCTCTCCCGGGATTTTATGGGCATTTTACTGGCAAGTGTGGTCTACGAATGCTTTGATTTCACTGGTTTAGCAAAGTGTGGCGGACGAGGCTGCCTACTCTCCGATGTATGAATCGACGAAATATGTATTTAGATGCTCTTATTAGGACTTTAGTTAGATGATGCGTTGAGAATCCTGAGAGGTCTAGAAACCCGATCTCTCTGCCTTCTTGTGGAGCTTTCCAAAGCCCAATTAAACCCTTCCAAGATCCCTGCATCACCTCTCTAATTCGGTCCAAGCAGGGCCCGGAGTTAAATGACCTGCGAGTCGGGTCCATGACCAGCATGAGTTAGGACCGTCCTCCTCCTTTCATTTTCAATCCTTAATGTCCCATTCCAAACTCATATCTCCCCCAAGATCCAAATGCTCTAGCGTGACTCGCCCAAATGAAAGCTTGCACATTGATTACAAAGTAAATCCTTTCTTGACTCCATAGCCCAGCGCTTTGATGTTCTCTCGAGTTGCTCCTGTCTCCTGCCCTAAGCTTCCTCTTCACTCATCCTTGTCTTATATTGGGTCCTTCTTTTCTCACGATTCCCTCCAACCAAACTGAAACAATACAAAACAACCATGAGCCTACAACTAGCCTAAAATCACCAACTTAGAGCTTCAAAGACATATCCTTTTGACATATCACGAGAGATCCTTCTCGCGAACCCGCAGGTAGCTAGATCCCGAGGGTTCCAAAGTGGTTCTTATGTTGTCTCATATTTTGGTCTCACCATGTGCCAAAACATGGGAACCCCAACACCTTGGGAATATTTTACTGCGCTGCCTCTTCGAGGGTATGGCCACATCATATGAAGTACCTTTATATTAAATCTTACTTCCACGTACCCTTGGGTAAATAGGAAGTCCCCTAAGGTGCACTTTGAAACCAGCCTTTAGATTTGCTAATTGGTCGCCTTGACTTTCTATGGTACACTAATAATAACACTTGGAGAGACACACTCTAGTAAATGGGTGGTTGAGTAGTACAAATAAGGGCACACCAGCAAAGCTCGCTCATTTAAAGTGCATAATATATTAAATTCGAGTGCCAGACGATACACTCTGTATGTATATTAGGAGAGCCATATCACCTAACACTTATTTGTCCTTAAGATCTAGTGTAACATTTGATAAAGTGTTCTTACCCTTGAAGGATAATACCTATAAACCCACTATAACCCTCGAACAAGATGAACAAGCCATTCTACTACATACAAATTTGAATTTGAAGGAAGATCAACTTAACAACATTTGAGAGAATGTAAATAGGTGGATGAGAAGTTCCATAAGAATATAGATAATCATTTGGATAAAGAGTTGATTAGGTGTTCAATGTAATAGCCTACAAAAATGGAAGTCCTCGAGACTTGCGATTGGAAACTCTAAAGCGGTGACGCAAGTGCTCATCGCCAGAATGTGGTGCAATTTGTTTCATGGCGTACCGAGTCGTATGAGGGAAGATAGGAGTCCGGTGTTCGTTTTCCTAAACGCTCAAAAATTTTCATGAGAAGGACAGTAATGGTGATATGTGCTTGACCTAGTTAGCAAAAAAATAATATTCCTAGGGCATATTTCCTTGAAATTTCCCAATGACACATTATTCCAAATGCTAATTTAGAGTGGTTGTTGAATTGGGTGATTTTTCGTGTTTTTACTCGTTGTAGGAGGAGCCCAATGGGAAGAGGACATTTCGTCGAGCCCAAGCGGCCACCACGTGGCCTCCTCAAGGGTGAAATTATGATTAATGTTCAAAGGTCAGGTTATGGTTTATATGTGGCAAAATTTTGTACGCATAGAACGAGCGAGGTTTCAGGACTCGACCCTCGCGACCTCCCTCACACAACACCACCATCGTTACCACTAGGCATGCCCTTTACAGAGACTTAACCTCAAAGTAGGTCTGACAGCTTTGTGTTATGTTATGCGCTGCCACCGTTTGAGAGGGTGCCAACTCACAACAAGACCATAGTGCTACAAACCGATGAGCGAGGGGACTGTTAATAGTGCACATGGCTAACTTCGTAAAGCGAGTTTAATTAACCCTAATCAAATGTGATTGCATAATCCTGCTGCTTTAATCACCGGATTGTTGTAAAACGATGCTGCTGCATTTTAAACCATGCTTATTCCCACTGTAAATTTAATTAATCCGCTCTTAATTCAAAGCGGACAATTTAGCGAGTTGTTCTGCAGATTTTCGGCGGGACTCCGAAATGATGCGGCGCTAGTCGGAGTTTCTCCGCTTTAGTGGAGTTTTCCTAGGCCATAATAGATTAGCTATAAATTTTTGCAAAATTCAACCAAATTTGAGCTCAAGAAGAGTCTGTAATGGACGATTTCGGACGCCCACGAAAAGTTGGAGCAGGTCTCAGGAGCATTAGAGACATTGTAAAAGCAATCCATTTTGAGCTAATACAAAGGCCCAAGCCATGGAAGTTGGACCAAGGAGATGTAGCCTGTGGAGGTGAACTCCTTCATCAAAAAATTGTGTTGATGGATCTGTCTTATGGTTTGTTGGTATGCATTTTATTGTTGTTGTTCAACAATATGTTTTAATTACTACTATGCTCATGAGTTAACATGCAAACTCAGCTACATACTTAACTATTTAACACTCACAAACACCTCAAGAAACCAATGCGCATGAAGCAAATGATCGTGACACTTTATTTATAATCTACAGAGATCAAAGTTAGCACATATAAAAACTTTCAACATTCAAATTTGAGATCAGGTGGTATCGCAGCAAAGGTTATTTGCTTGATTTTGCTGAGCCTACAGTGCAAGTAGGGATTTAATGGTTGCAATTTTGTTGTGATTACAAGGTTGAAGTTGCAGAGAGGGAGGGAGGAAATTGCTAGTTGCTAGTCCCCAGGTTAGGACCGCAAAGAGGGAGAGCCACAAGGCCACCATATCCACCCAAAGGTTTCACTCACTTGAAGCTACCTCAAGTTTTATCCTCTAGCGAAATCGAAGAGGGCACAAGCTGTGCCGTAAGTCGAGCCCGTGAATCCATAGCCATCATGTCGGAAGGGTTTTGGGCGGGACCGCGTGCTTTCCATAGTGGGAAAGCATACAAGAAAGGCTGTCTGTGACCCTAGCTCGAAAGGGTTGGGATCCCTCTTTCGAAGAGAGTACCAGGACGATGGCTGAAGAAATTCTGGGTGCTCCACATGGAGAAAGAACCTCGAGAAGACAAAGGATGAAGAGAGGACTTCAAAGGTGCCGGTGGAGGAAAGAGCCTCCTCCATATCCACAAATTACCTTCATCATCTGCATTAGCATCGTCTTCCACTTCCACAACCAAAACTACCGATACTCACTCAAAAAAATCCAAAAAAGAAAAACTCCCTTGCTCAAAGCTCGATGTCAAATTTGAGCTTCCATGTATAATGGCAAGGTAAATGCGTAGAGGTTGGACAATTTGGATCCACACGATCGAGGTACGTTGCATAAATTCAGAAACCTCTCAGAAGATGACATAAAGATTCAATTGGCTTCCTTGAGGATAAAGGGATCAACACTTGTATGGTGGGAAGCAAGGACTCAAGAAAAGAGACTGAAAAACGACGGTGAGATCTCAATGTCTTAGTGAATCTAATGATTGTTGCCATAAAAAGGCAATTATATCCTCTAGCTTACATGAAAAAATCCATTATGGCACGGAAGAATTTTGACACCATTGAAAGGGAAAAGTGTGTGCACATTATACACATGAATTTAGCAGAGGAGAGCTCTTATTTTTGTTATTAATTTGTATTCTCAAAAAAATTTGTTAAAATTATATTGGGGTGCGCAATAACCATTTGGAGCATACTATTCTCAAGTTTCAGAAACACAAACTTAGATGAGGCTTTGCAATAAACCTACACACATCTAGAAGCAAGAGGGAAATAGAGTGTAAATGAGAAAAGTAATAGCTTTCCTTGAGTATGAGGGTAAAGGAAAGGAAAGTTTAGTGGAAGAGGAAAGCTAAATAACTCTATCAAAAAAGAGAAAGAGAAACTCACATGTAAACATTGTTCAAAGAATGTCCATGATGAAGACCATCGTTTGGCAACTTCATCCAAATTTGAAGCCAAACAAACCTAAACCCAAAGAGAAAGGAAAGATTGTTGCAATAATTGAACGTGACATGTGTTCGCATTCGGAGATGAAACAAAGATTACAATGGGTTTAAATAAGAACAGATGAAACACGAGTTCTTCAAGTTGTTCCAATGTAACTCAAGATGAAGATACAAGAATTGAACTCTTTCATTTTAGAATCGTTTCTAAACATACCAAGATACACACTATTTGATAGTGATTCTCAGCCAATTTGATTTTCGAAGACTTGGGCTAAGGAGCCAAACTCGGAATTGTTACAAGACCAAGAACTTCTCCTTTAGTGTGATATGAAAGAATGAAAACTTGGCAGTTGTTATAACTCAAGAATTTCTCAAGTTTAAAGAAACAACTCATCGAGGTAACTACAAACCTACTTTTAAGCTTTAGGATCTAGCCTTCCTAACGCTCAAAGAGGGCTCTTCTCGTATGATTTTTCTTTGTTGATTTAAGTTGATTTTAGGCTAGTTATGTAGGGTAATTTGGTTTGGGATTTTGATTTGATTTTGGTGGTGAAATCACTTACTCAGATGGATATAGATGTAGGTATGTATTCCATTGGGTTAATGGACTCAATATGTCAAACACGGGGGTGTCACTCGTTGTTAAATATTATATCACGTGTGTTCATATCAAAAAATTAAAAACCACAAAACATTATGCAGATTGGTTATATAACTAGGGGTGAGTGGTTTCTTATTTAATATATAAAAAATATAAATAATTTGAGGTTTTTTTAATTTTTTGGGCCAAGCGGTTAGGTAGGCCATGGGAAGGCCAAAGAGCATGAGGAGGTGGGAGGAGGGGTTAGGGAGGGAATGCTTGGTGGTTTACTAGTCTATGAGAGGGTGTGAGAGGGTTAAAAGAAAGAAGCCTGCATTTCAGCCGGCAGCGACTACAAAGCAATGACATGTCTCTTTCTCTACCTTTGAAAGACTTATAATAAAATATATAAGCCCAAATTTATGAATGGTCGCAAAGAAATGATTTGAGGAGTGTTGTTCATGTCATCCTCTGGCTCTGGGCACTTTTAGCTTCCTCGTCCTCCTAAACTTTCTGGGCCCTCCAATGGTGGCTTAAGAAGTCCGTTTTCGCTTATCGTTGCCTCCCCACTCCCTAAAATGATCGTAAGGTGCCGCAAATTGCATATTCAAAGTCACAAAATGTCCGGCCCTTTCTGCCTACGTCTCTCCCTATATCTTACCGTCTAATGTGACCAAGGCTCGTGACCAAGGGTTAAGTCCAAAAAGCGCTTAAGAATATGCGTCTATCGTGCGCATCCTCCGGACCGAGCGTACGTAAAATACAAACTGCTGACCGTAATCTTAATTGATGTGGTGGTCCCCGCACCCGCGCGCCTGCCAAAACCGCACGGCGCACCCCGCACCGCTCATCCGAGGTGCGAATTCACGATTGGCCGCCGATTCCATTAATCGCGCGACGCGTGGCTCTCCGGCATCGTTCCAAAACCACTAACCCTCCACAGACGAAATCCCGTGCAAAGACGTGCAACAACGCCGACGTGAGCCATCCGATCTTGGGTACCGATCCAACGACTATTAATCTCCTGCAGTTGCGTGGCCTTTAGCTCCCATCCACACGTCGGCCGACCGCCCGAGTCCACCTCCACGTCACTCTTCCGCTTGGTCTTTCGTACACCCTTGTCATCATCCCACGTGTCTTTTCATTCCCCTCCAATTTTTATAATAATATTCATCCACATGTCGAACGTTAGTGTTTTACATGGGAAACCTCTATCTTGCCCTCGAAGGGCCCCTGCTCCACTATATATTTCATCGCCACCCCCGCATCCTCGGGCACTTTCTCCGAGTCTACATCCTCAATCGCGCTCACGACCACCTCCACCACCCTCGCGTTTGGTTTTCTTTGTCTTGTTTGTCGGTTTTCATAGCTGCGGGGCTGGTGAGAGATTCATCGATGACCGCTCCAAGAAAAATCGAAGATGCATCTAAGGACCATTTTATGTATGGTAATTATTGAAGATCTCGTAGCCAAGAAGATATGACTCATGTATTTAAAGAGCGGATCAAAGCTATCAATCCTCCATAGTAATCTAGAGGGCATATTTTTGCGTATAGTGATTTTAATGTCACAAAGAAAAACTGGTATCCTGTGCCTCAGCTATTCACCAGAATTTAAATCTCAATTCAAGTATTGAAGGCATAAGGTACAATGTATTTAAATAAATACTCTCAAGGTTTACTTCTACCCAAATTCTTCAAGTAAAAAGTACAGAATGTTGCTATATTTTATCTTTCATGTCTTATCCCCGGAGAATTTACACCCACAAAAGATTACTCTCAGTTAGAACTGTTCTCTGAGTACCAGTGTAGCCGCAGGCTAATTGTCGGTACAACAATGTTTCCACCATTTTGTTCAAGTTAAGCAAATTAAATGTTTCACCTTACTTATTTTAGCTAGTTTTCTTCCTTCCTCTATAAAGAGGGAGAAAAAAAGACATTGTAAGGGTTCCTGCATTTTTATCGTAGAATCTGGCAAAGAAAGGCATTTTTTGTACATGTATTTTGTAAAGATTTTATATCAAGGCTCACATTCGTAGGTCTAAAAGAGAGGGAGTTCTATCTCAGAATGAGGATTCGGTCTTTGGTATTTCACAAGATGTAACCTTCTCTTATGTGATTAATACAACATTTCATTTCCATGCATCTTCTTGTATCATGTACCGGAATGTGAGTGGCTCACCGATTTTAGGTAAGGATTCATCCTAATATCTCCATACTTTGACTACTAAGCGCTTAAATATGGCTCGTGCATGATATATTGTTTCCGTGTTCATCTTGTTCCATCTTCTCATAGCTAGTTGTTTTGGGAGGTGCTTTTGTACGCTATCATTGTCATGTATGGATTCCTTAGATTTATAAGCCCATACATGGTTCGTTGTGTATCTAGGTATCTTACCAAAGTTAACTACTATTTCTCTATATTTCTTTCACTACATACACCGTCCGATACTTGATTTCTCGTGGCATATTATTTGAATCGGCCCCTACAAATCGTCTCTTAACCGTCCGATGCTTTTATGTTGGAGCTTTGCATCTTGCCTCAAATATTACTTGCGCTTCTAAGTCTCCGGGTCCCATTTAAATCAATTTCCTTGTTCAACAAGAGATAAGTAGGAGTTCTTGGATTGACACCCCCGCTTGCCTGCCCCCCGCCATGCTAAGATGTCATAGGCACCGGTCTATGGCGACTTCAGACCTGCCTCGCGGGTAGACAAAGAATTGCTCACAACATCTTTCCGGGCGCCGTTATCGGGATCAAATTTAAGAAAATCAGCTTCTGGCTCATACAATATTATTCACTTTAATCAGTGAGTACGTAGGGAGTTGAAGAGCACATCTCTACACCTTGAAGCATCGTGACTGTTGTCTATTTCCATAAATCTATTAAGGGCCCGGCCTCCTCGAAAGCCACATTTAAGGTCGATACGCTTCAAATCAAGATACCTCTCCTGTTGACCCGGAGAAGATTATACATAGAAGAGGTTGAAAGAAAAGAAACTGCCCCGTGCCGAACTCATGAGTTTTCCACAAAGATTATCTATCTTCCCCCAAGAAATTCCGTGAGGAAAATCAACTCCCACCGAGGAAAATCTTGGAATATTACTAGAGAACAGAATTATGGGAAGTGCTAGATTAAAGAGAACTTTTTGTCCCACCTCTCTATATGTCAAGAATAAAGAAGAAGGAGGTGTCTCCTGATCGTAACTGAGCCTGAGCCCATACCTCAAACGTGTCAGACACATATTCTATCATAGTCCACTCGTCTTCCTCCTCCTTCCTCCATTTGTACCTATCATCATAACCCCCACCTCCCTCCAATGGCTAATGTTCCACCTTTTTTGTTGAAAAATATGCTCCCCAGCACCGCCCCAAGTGTTGAATGATATGCCCCGTGATTATTTGAAGATCTTGCCCGCATTCACTCGGGAAAAATGAAATTGATGCTCATAAACATCTCTGCAGACTTTCTGCCTCTTGTGTAGAACTTGAATGTTATATCGACAATGTAGTCTTAAGACTATTTGTGCAATCTCCGGATTCAAGTAGCTTTAAAATGGTTCAAGACATTGGGAAACGTTCAACTGTTCTGGGATTGATATGGTGCACTTTTCCAAATGTATAGTAAGACTATTATGTCATTTCCATTTAAGTTTAATACAGTACTCAAGAAGAAACCTAAAATAAGGTGTCAATTTATTAAAAGGTTTAATATTATACTTAAACTTCAGAAGACATAAAATCTCATTTAAATGCTGCCAGTTGTTTGCTATACTTTTAATTGCATTTTATTTTCCTTCTCAGTGGAAAGAAAGCTCATACCCTATATGACGCTCAAATGCAGGTTTTAATTGGAAGTGTTCTGTTCTGACTGGTGTACCATGTAAAAGTTGAACAGATACTGGAAGGGGAGAGGCAGGGAGGTAAATATCTACTTCCAACCTTGTGATACATCTGTGATAAAATGGAGAAATAAGCAGACATCAAAATATGGTTTAAGCTAGAACCTGAGGCCAGAATGTGCCTCAAGAATTTTTTAATGTCTGGAGGTTACAAATCTTTAGCAGAGAAAAGCCACTGCCAGATATTGCTAAGGGAAGCAAGGACAAATGGATCATGCTACCCACAGGGACTGAAGGTCAGAGATGAATCACTGACATGCTTTCTAGAGCTAGAATATTCAAAATCTTGTTAAATGAATATAAAGAATGTCCTTTGGTACAGAAGAAGAAGGAATTAATTATCATTGCAAGCATGAATGATTTCAGCACACATTTTAATAAAATATGACCTGATTTTCCAGAAGATAATCTACCTAAGATGGGGAGGAGCCTCAAAGGAAACATCTGCCTAAAGGAGTCAACAAAGTAAAAAGTCACATGTATAAAGGTAAGAGTCCCTCTAAACAAACTTTTGTACTTAATGACTCAAATTTTTTCAGAATACCTCATCATTAGTTCAGATTGTGTGAAGGTTAAACTTTCAAATTAAATAAAGGAGTCAAAAGAAGTTAGAATAGGTGCCTCTCTCCTACTTAATTTTCAAAAGAATTGAGGAGCAAATCCTGTTCCTTTAATTTAACTATTAAAACAACCCTCGCATATCAATCTCAAGTTACTTCTTTATTGCTCCCTCCGAAGCACCCAATAATTCCAGACAGCTTTAACTTTCACAAGAAAGGACCCAGAAGCTAGTTCAGCATGTCAGTGGATAGACCTTCTACTCCTCTTTGTGTGTCTCTTGCTGATGAATCATTACATACGTAATTGTATGTTAGATTTCCGTTCTGTTAATTCCATGCTTCAATTATTATGGAACAACTAGGACTAAAATCACATGCGTCTCAATATAAAGACCCATATTTCATTTGATCTCAAAAGAGTTAAATGCTTAATGATTAAAGATTCTAGTGGTATTTAACTGCCCACAAATCTTCACAAAAGTAAGAATAATATTGTGGTATTTATATCTCACTGCTGGGTATGTTGTTGTTTGTCTGGGAAAAAAAAATTGAAATAAATCAAGAGATTTAAACACAGCCACTATTCTAATGAAGGCTAAAGAGAGGGTTACACAGAAACTAGATTTGTCAAAGGTATCTGGTATTTAAAAGCCTGTGAGAATGTACTACCATAGTACACAGACATTTTCATGTTTATATGTTAGAAGAATATCAAATTTTTCTCATGAACCTTCCTTCTCAATGACTAAGATTAATGTTTCTTCAACACTGCAGAAGTGAGTATATGGACTCTACATTAGTGAGCAATGATAATAAATAAATGAGTATACACCCCCCCACAGAAAATAAAGCAACGTTTTTAATAACATATACAATGATGTACTAATATGAAGAATTTTTTGGATTATGTCACTTAAGCATGGGTACAATAGGTTGAAAAGCCTGGGAGATTTAATGGGTGGTTCATATCAGAACAATGGTTTCAACCACATTCCTGCTAGGAGCATATAGAAATGAAGTATGGCCATGGTGTATATTTTCTTTTCTGTAATTACTTAACATCCATTTTTACGTTCTATGTTAACAGAATAATGATTTCACTAGTCATAAATATTTCATTCTCTCAAAACCCTCTCTAGAAGAAATTGAGGCAACATAGAATTGGCATCAACTTGATAATGTTAAGCACCCATGTATTTGAAGATGAGACCAGAAGATGAAGAAATTCTGAAACAAGGGAGAGTTTTTGAATATGGAGATTGATGATTGTGTAGATGAGGCTTGATACTGTAAAATAAGGGAAGAGAAATGGTGCAGAAGGTGAGTATGTAATTAAGGGAATGGGATACCTAGAGGGTCATGTTTCAGAAGACATTTGACAAAGATGTCTGGCCAAGATAATAAAGTAGTAGAAGAAGATCAATGACCTAATCCTGGCACCACACAGCCCAGCCAAAATACTGAAGAAAGTCCTGTGAGGAATAGAAGAAAAGACCTCCTACTATTTCAATCATAAAAAGATGTGTTTGCATGGTCCATTTGGGGATCTGAAAACTTTTATTATTAGTAATAATACATAAAATCTCTTTATAAGATGCAAACCCTATAAGGGAGAAGTTTATATTGCATAAACTTCTGCCGTTTCTGCTGAAAAGAAATCTCATAGAAGCCATTGCAAGGCCACATTGTGCTATTAAGGCACTTAATGGGTTGCAAACTTGTCCCCGAATAATAAAAGAAATAAGACTAATGTGTGGATTTAATAAATACATCTTTAAATACAATTATCCATCGCTTTCAAGAGACCACATCCCGCAGAAAGTGTGGAGCCCTCTAAATTTTAATGATGGATGGTTTTTCAGTTACAATCGGTGTGAATGTTCTTTAAGATTTAAAAGAAGACCGTTTTCACCACACCATGGGGAACATATTTGTATGTATGCCACGTTTTCAGTTGATTAATGAAGGTCGGAGGCGATGTGATGTATTGCTTCGTAGGGGAGCAGATACACCTTCGTGGTGTACCTTGATGATACTCAAAGCAAGCTAAAGATGATGTCAATAATATATTTGTTATCAGAACTTGAAAAATGCGATAAGTATTCTTCTTAATCCACAAAAGTCTTTTATTTTAAAATGATAATACAAAATTTTTGGGCATATTGTAATTAAGAAGGGTAAGATAGATCCCAAAAGAGTAGTTATAAATATCATCCTCTCCTATGAACAAGAAGAAGTAAATAAAAGTTTTTATAAACAGATAAATTTTCTTAGAAGGTTTACCCCAACTATGCTAATATAGTTAGCATGGTTCATATGTCAAAGAATAATTAGTAATGGTCACAAGAATCAACAAGAGGATTTTACAATTAAAGTTGTATTTACTGGGTTCCACATACTTGAATTAATTATACTAAATGTCAAGGAGATTAAATAACACTGCACAGAGCTGAGTGTTATTAAATGAAGATGGATTTGAGCAGCCATTGCCTTTTCGTTCAGTGTTTGTTGTATTTGAACGAAATGAGAATATATTTGAGAAGTATGCATACTTCTAGTAAATTTCTTAAAGCTTTGGGACAAGGTGTTTTGAGAATTCAGACATCAGATACAATCCCACGAAGAAAGAAGATATTCTCATTCAGTATAGTGAAGGAAAAGAGGAAGATGGATTGTAAAACACAGAGAAGATCCTGATAATTCATCCTGCAAAGCTAATAGCTGGATGAAGTGATGAAGGATCTTGATTGGACCCAAAACATTGTGTCTGGGTAACAACTCACTATGATAGCAAATGAAGAGTCCTAAAATCTAAAAAGAACAGCAGAACGCCTGAGGTAACCACTCCAAAGGTGCACATATACAAACATTTCACCTACCTACGGGTGTCTAAAATGTAGGGACCATTTTGGACACTTAGTCATTCACCCACTGTGGACAACCAAAATAAGGTGTATTGGAGAAGAAATGCTAAAAGTAAGAATAAGAACAATAATTATACTGAGATTTTCTGTATTCTACCTTGCGTTCCCTCACAGAGGATGAAGTAGAAAGAACAATGGTGGAATTCCATGAAGGAATCATATATTATTACACTGGAGAGCCACGAAGGGAAATTTTGAATGGCAAGTACTGTCAAAATTATTTAGATAAATGTAATGAATATGAATAGATGTGATAAGTGTTAAATTGGTTTGGAGAGATATAGTTAGTAGTTTCCTGCCTCTATCTCATGTACATTATCATCAGTAGAAGAGATTTAATGAGAATTCAACAACCAAGGATAACATAATGGATATGATAAAGCACACATTTACAAATGGTGGAAGCCATAATTGCATAATAATGTATCAATTGCCACCAGAAATTCATGGAAGAGAACATCATATCCAGATTATTGTCTTTCAATAGAATAGTGACCGATAATGCACAAGCCTTCAAATCCTGCAAAATTTGTAACTTCGCCAACAAGATAACTTAGCATTGGGCACCTACTACTTACTATCCACAGGGGAATGGCTTGGCAAAATCTTCCAAAACAAAACTCGTGAGGCCTTGAAGAAGACTATCAATGAAAATCGTAGGAATTGGGATTCCCAATCAAGTTTTCTCTGAGAAAATAGAATAATGCAAGAGAGCACCTGAAAATCTCATATGAGCCGGTGTATGGACAGCAGAAGGTTTCCTGCACTGGCTTACCATGGCACGTTTCATACGAGAAAGTCAAGAGGAACCCGATGATATGGTAAGAGAATAAATCATTAGTAGAATTAGAGGAAAAAAAAGACAGCATCTATTGAACGCAGGTTAGTCAATACGTGAGAAAAAATGAAACATCTTTGACCAACATGCAAAGAATAGAAAATGCAGTTTGGATTCCAAAAGTTCAAAGGCCAGCGTCCCGTAGGCTGAAAAGGAAAGCACGGCAAATTCGACCCCTCTCGGTTTGGTCCATTTAAAATTCGTGGAACAGGGAGGCAATAATACTTTTTGTATTGGAGAATTTATAGGGTGACGTGGCCGGATGCTCCCGTAAACGCGCCAACTTTCCTCGAAACCCTATTTTCCACCTTCCGATTCAGTCGTGGTGGCCTCGACCGTATCATATTGTACATTAATTTTTTGTTTTTATCGCTGTCCGAATGATGTGGGTGTTATAACACTTAACGTTTAACAGCATATTTGAAGGGCAGAGTTTGCACAAAATGATATAATCAGTGGCCCGCAGTTCTTGACACGTCCAAGTATGAACTGTCGTCCCCAATGGTTTGCTGCTGTTCATGTCACCTCTTCTCACGAAATTTTTAGCTTCCCATCCCTCCCCGAACCTTCAAATTCTCCATCGTCGCTTAAGAAGTCCGTTTTCGCTATCGTTGCCTCCCCGTTCCTCAAAATGACCGTAAAGTGCCGCAAATTGCATATTCAAAGTCACAAAATGTCCCGCCTCTTTCACCATGGCCCCTCATATTTTACCTTCACCAATGCATCAAGGTTCGTATCAAGTGCTAAGTCCAAAGGCACTAAGAATACACGTTCATCGTGTGCATCCCGACCATTGGGATTAAAATAAAATCGCCCATCTGAATTCTAATCGTCGTGTATCCCCGCGCCGCATCTACCACAAATTCAACACATTCCGCACCGCCCATCCTAACAGGCGTAACTACGATTGGCCGTTGATTCCACACCAGCAACTATGGCTCACCTAATCGTTCCAAAACCACTACCCTCCCGCGCATTAACTCCCGGCAAGACGCAATTCGACGTGAGCCATCCATCTTGCATTCGATCGAACCGAGATTAATCCCAGTAGCGTGCGCCTTTAGCTCTATCCACATCGTCCGCCGACCGCCCGAGTCCACCTCCACGGCCACTCTTTTCCACTTGGTCTTTCGTACACCCTTGTCATCATCCCACGTGTCTTTTTCATCCTCCACCTTTTATACATTCCATCCACATGTTTAGCTAGTGTTTTACATGGGAACCTCTATCTCGCCCCGTTTACCCCCGTTCCACCGTATATTTCATTGCCACCCTTCAACCTCGCCGCTCTTCCTAGTCTACATCCCTCACCTCCGTAGCCACGACCGCCTCCACCACCCTTGCGTCTCGTCTTCTTTAACGTGTTTGTTCGTTTTGGCAGTGTTGTGAGTGAGATCGCCATGACCCCCGCCTACAAAAGAAAATCAAGATGTATCCAAGGACCGCTTTCGTTAAGGAGAATTATTGAAGAAGATCCGACGTAAAGATAAGGACTCGTTATTTAAAGAGCAAGAGATCGAAAGCTATCGAATCCTCCATAGTAATCAAGAGAAGATTTTGCCGATAGTGATTTTAATGCCGCTAGTAGAAAAATCGCTGGTGGATCCAAAGTTCTTCATTATTCAAATTTTCTTGAAGAATTTAAATTCAATTCAAGTATTTAAAGGCAGAAGGTACCAATGTACAAAATAAATCAATGCTCTCAAGGTTTACTCGCCCAAATTCTCTTTCATGAAAGTACAAAATGTTATAATATTTTATTCTTCATGTCTTATCCTGAGAAATTTGCACCTACAAAGATTTAACCATGAGCCACCAAAAAATTATAGCTCACAAGATATTAACGTTTTCGGTAAGGGCGCGAATGTTTCCACCATTTTGTTCAAGTTAAATTAAATGTTTCACCTATTTTTTTATTAGTTTCTCTCTCCTTCCTCTATAAAGAGAGAAAAAGACATTGTAAGGGTTCCGTACTTTTATCGTAATTGTGCAAGGGAAAGGCATTTTTTGTATACATTTTGTAAATCTTTGTATCATGCCTGTGAGTCTACAGGGTCTTAGTATATGAGTTCTATTTGTAATGAGGATTCTAGTCTTTGTATTTATGATGTTTTCATGTGATTAACACAACATTTCATTTCATGTATCTTCTTTGTATCATGTACTAGAATGCGAGTGGCTCGTTCGATTTTAGGTATGGATTCATCCTGAAGATGCCCATACTTGACCGCCCAAGCGCTTAACATGGCCGCATGATATATTGTTTCATGTTCATTCCATCCATCTTCGCTATATTAGTTGTTTTGGGAGGGTGCTTTTAAAATGTCACTGTCATGTATGGATTCTTAGATTGATAAGCCCATACATGGTTCTCGTTTTTTGTGTATTTGGGTGATTGCATCAAAGTTAACTAATATCTTCTTATATTTTCTTTCACTACATACACTCACCAGTACTTGATTTCTCGTGGCATATTATTTGAATCGGCCCTCTTTACAAAGAAATTGTCTTTTAACCGTCCGATGCTTTGGGTGTTGTTTCGCATCTTGTCTTTGCACACATTTCGTGGCAGCTTCTGAAAGTCTTGTCCCATTTAAATCAATTTCCTTGTTCTAACAAGAGAAAGGGTGTGAGTCTTTGGATTGACACCCCAGCTTCTTTATTTCTATGCCCCCCGTTTCTACAAGATGTCCTGTGCATGTTCCGTCTATACACTCTGGGGATTATCTCTAGGGTAGACAACAATCGTCGACAACAAGGAGGATAGCAATTAGGTTGAATAGTGATTGCAAAGCATTTATATCATCCAATGCTTCAATACAATATTTGAGAAAGGGTTTAAAAGCAAGTAGCCTCGATCCGTAACCAAGGCATCTTCAGGTGCGAATTTGAAGAGAGCACAAGAGAAACCACGGGAAATCGCGCGTGAGGAGATTTATTCGAGTCTCTGTGAGAGGGCGAGAACTGCGAGAAATAGTGAGATAGAGACATTCGACCTCGAGATCGCTAACATATTCGACCTACAACGCAAGTCTAGTATTGGGTGCCCTCAGAAAATTTCAACATTTTCATTTCATGTTGTAGGGAAGAATTTATATCTATTTTTACAAAGAGCGCATCGTAAGTGCTCACCTCAAAGAAGAAATTGAAAGTTTCATCTGTACCTAAGCGGTAAGTAGATGGAGTAAAGGTAAATAGCAATGTTCATCCCACCAAAACTCGGGAATATGCTAATTCATTCCAAGAGGTCAATAATCCTTTGTACCCATAGTGCCACCAAAAATAAACAATCTCATAGAAGTGGGCTTGGGCCTCTTGTGAGGTAGGTTGCCCGGTGAAAGGGTAATTGATCCTCCTTCGTGAAAGCAAGAACTCGTGTATTTGAACTTATTCATGTGCAAGTCGAGCGACATCCTCGTTGCCGCACATTGCACTCATCTTAGTTTTTATGATTAAACTAGAAAATATATTTAAATGTAAAGAATAGTGTCCATCCACCGCTACATTAATGTTGAAACTCACTGCATTTATGACTCGTTCACCCGCATATACATTTTCAGCCTGTTTAAAAATCTAAACGAACCAATGGAGAACAAGGTAATATTCATTTTATATGCACCATTTCCATGAACGAGAAACTTCAAATGTAGTGGATGACATATTTTCAAAATATTGATATGATGTTTATAGCCATTTTCATATTTTCATGGGTTTTTTTTCATTTTTCTTTTAACCTACTCAAAGTCATCAAGAAGTTCATAGAACTTTCCCAACTATTCATCGTTTCTTTATCGAGGATCTCAATGCTAGTTTTCCTAGTATGTTGATGTTTTCGCTCTAGGAAGCTAATAAAAGAAGTATCAGGTTGTTCTTGAGTCCCAGAATGTATGTTGTTGTAGGAAGCCATCTCATAGTTACAAGGAGATAAATCATAATTATATATTTATAAGATAGTTGAATTACTTTTTTCCCTCGAGGTATGCTATTCAATATTATTGCTATTACATAAAATTCAAATAACTGGAAACCATATGTTGGTTTCACTACTGTAACACGGCCTCAGTCCTTGGACTTATGAGGGTCGGCTTCTGCATCGACTGTAATGTTGCCTGTTGTACGTCATCCTTTTCGATTATGTACAGAGAAGTACTTCCTTCAACATATCCGAGTCCTTCACGTACAAAGGTAAGAGTATAGAGAAGGTTTCCTTTCCGTAATAAATATGAATCCTTTCCAGACTCACATATTTACAAAGATAATTCTCAAGAATCGATGCTCGTACTGTTCTTCTAGTGTAATTTGTCCTTCCTTCCGCGCATCGCAACACCATATCTTCCGAATCCTCCACTAACTTGAGCCACATAGAAGAGCTCGTGACTATTGGTCATAGATATGTCCCTAGCGGTGACCACAATTATTCAACAAAGATTTCCCGAACAAGCCTCAACTTTGTTACATTTCCTCAAAGATAAAAATATTCGTACTAGTTTCTTCAATTTTGGATCACTAAGGGATTCCACAAAGGCTTGAACTCCCATGCTCTCGGCTTGACATATTTCCTCTGATTGGCTTCATATTTGCATAACAATACTATCACAAAGAGATTCTTAACACTTTACCTAAAAATTTCAAATCATAGAGGAAACATGTTGCCAGGGAGCTCAAAATGCCTCAAACTTTGCTTCATTAATGCAAATTCAATAATTCCATAGTTTATAGCTCGTAGTTCATCGATACAGACGGTCATATATTAGTGTAATAAACCTTACATGATCCCACAGGTATATGATCTCGTATTTTCAAATTTCTACACAAACTAGGTGCCTCAAAGTTGTCTCAGACAATAAAGATAGCAGGCTCACATAACAGAGTATAAATATCACAAAGAGGCTCACATAGCATCGTCAGACATAATTTTATAATCATAACAACAGACCACAACCATATGCCATATAATTTAGCTCTCACTTGATGCCACAAATCTCACATATTTTCACAAAGAAGCTTTGACACAAAACTCACATATTTCCACAAGAATTCAGATTAAAGCATAGATACCATAAACTCAGGGATAACAAGATGCCACAACAGTCTCTAATGCTACCGAGGTAGTAGTTTGGAATTGATGTTTTATAAAGCTCTTAGATCAAATCCTTAAAGCTCCTGATTAATATAGACTTTAACCCTTTGTATAATCTCGTATTGGGATAATACAATAAAAGAGATGTCATTTTATCATGAGCTTCTGTATTAATATATCTACTATACACTTTAAATATTTTGGGCTCATGTGCAATGTCAAAATCAAAATTTTGTAACCCAAGAACCAATTTCCGTACACTGGGTATGTCCGTTTGCCAGTTGTTGTTTTTTAACATTCCTACAAAAATCTTTAAATCTATTCTACTAGGGATTTTAACAGTTTAGTAGAGTTTAAATGCAAAATGGTCATTTTGACACAAAATTCTTTGTGATCAGATGATAGTCTAATCTCACTCCTTTAAAAGTGTCGAAGCATAGTCGCAAATTTCTTCTTTGCCTTCAAGTTCTTCTAGCAATACTCTCCCATGCACTCCGTGAGGCATATGTTTCTATCATACATCTACCCTTATTAGTAGGTAGAGAGAGAGGGTGTAAGGACTAGACGTTTTTTTTAATATTCTTGATGCTTGCTGTCACTTCTCCTGCTCACGTTTGAGGATTTTTTCTTTAGTATATTAGAGTACGTCTTCTTCAGAAAGGTTTATATAACAGTGCTTCCAAAAGACCTCTCGCAATTGATTTTATCTAATATCCGGTATGGGTAATTCTTGAAGATCTTGAGTTAATGTTCTTGGAGAAGAATATGTCCGTTGCTATTCTCCGTATCCCAAAAATTCAATTTCTATCTTTTCCTATTCATTTTTGTTGCAGAAAATTAACCATGTTGAAAATACTAGATTTGCAAAATTACATTTTTATTTATTTATTTTTAATTAACAATGCTGATGCCACTATAAATGTTTTTGAATGGGGACAACATATATAGTATGACTCTCCTTAAATACAAAGTTCCTTTGGATACCCACACAAGGATGAAATATCTTTATTAACTTCCATGGAATGTGATGTAGAGTATGTTCCCCTTCCTCTTAGCATTAATTAGGATAGTGGAGATCAATAGAAAAAACGTACTCTTGGAGATAAATAAATTCTGGATATCTATACCCTTAGCATTTTGAATTTTAAGGTCTTCATTATGTGTCCATAGAAACGTTTCTTATGCTTCTTATCTTTGAACTATATGCATGTGATTTTCTCTTTAATTGATGAAGATATGATTATATTTGTTGTTGGTTATCAGTTCTAGTCTGTCCCTGCTGTGCTACCATGTCTCGTGACTTCATCTCCTTTATTTGAACATGTTGGTACCGCTGTCTATGTTCGATATTCTTATATGTAGTTCTAGAGAAAAATATGGTTTGTTAAATTACCACATCTACATACTTGTCACCGGGGTGTGGTACGATAGTAGCATTCGTTCACCACCATGAACCTATGTTTCCACATTTTTGCCAGCATTAATTTTATTTTAAGATATAGAGTTTTGGAGTCATTTATTATTTCACATCAATTCTATGAGTCGACTATAAATACTCTTACCAACAATCACTCGAAAATAGTTACAAAGACCTCCAATACCATTCCGTGCTAAATTCTGTTCATCACTAAAATATGGTGATCCCGCTCAATGTTCTTTTTCTATGCACTTATATATCCACACCATCTGATTTTTTATCAATTGAGTATTTTTATCTCGGGGCTTTTGCTACAACTTGGAAGTACATGTCTTTCAGCACCTTCATTTCTTCGTCTCCATTGTGAAACCAAGAACAGGTCCTCCTTTTCATACGCCCTCCTTGCCCCTCCCAATTCCTCTCGTCCCAACTCCTCAAGAAACATGCCCATAGGTTTCCATTGCAAAGGGCATGCTTCCTCGCCCATGTTAGGTATTACACCAAAAATTATCGACTTGTACCAACCCCACGTACTTTTTCCTCTAAAACCATGCCACATGGATGACATACACAACATAGTATTCCGCAGAAAATAATAACTAGTGGAAAACTTAAAATTTTGTCACCCCAACAAAGGGAACTTCATTGATTATCTTGGCCAATTCTCTTCTTCCACATAATGCACCACAGTGTGAGCAGAGAAACAAGATGGCCACCAGTGAAAATGCCAACAATTAAAGATATTTATTATGTACCATCTTTCCAGCGATGTAATTTTAGCCATTGGACATAGTCCTTTGCTATGGAGTTCGGATTTATGGAGCATGCTTCCTTTGGCTTAAAGGAAAGGTGTCTATCCCACCAAAATTTCACTCGCTATCTAATTTCCCTGTGACTTAGATCCATTCTCATTCACCTCATTCCTTTGAAACTTATACCATGGTCACAGAAGGCCACAACTAAAATGGTACCAGTGGACAAAGTTTACGCTTCCGTACCTCAATCAGAAACAAAATGCCAAAGTTGGCATGGCTAGATTTCATATTTTTCAATAAACATTATTGCAAATTCAATGTCTCTCACAGAGAAGTCAAATGGGTAATGTCCGAAAATGCCAAAGAAAAAAAGATAATTATTATGTACCATCTAGGAAACTAATTTTATCACCACCGGAAGCAAATGATCCATTGGTATATGCATTCGGGTATATGGAGTGACCCCCGATACGCTCAAACCAACTTACCGCTTTATCTTAAATTGCCTTACACATTTCATTCATTGCATCACAGCACTATGGGAACAACTACTCAATATCGTGAAAGTCGTTAAAATAAGGTTTAAGGTCTATTTTGTTCTTTGCTGAATGTCAACGCCTATTCATGTTCTAAATTGTAATTCCACTATCTTAAAACTGTATCATCTCAATCTTAGTTTTTATTGGCTACTATTTTGATAAAAAACTCGCTTTTAATACTTAATAGATTGGGGTTAAGATGAATTTACAATAGTTTATTTTGTTCCTATATTATTTATTATTATTATTATATTATACCTTTTTAATGTTTTCATTTCTATTATTATAATAGGATTTTGTTTGTTCACGCTTACATGGCAGAAAGTTCAACTTTCATTTCGATCAAAGTCATATTATATTATGTCCATATTAAAATAAGAATGCAATCGATTTCTATTGAGGCAATTATTAAAAATTACAATTTCTAACAATGTGTGGATGCCCCTTTGGCATGGTGCTGCAAGTTTAACAATCATCTCAAAGCTTTCTAACAAGTAACAAAAAACGATTTGAAACGCCCACTTGATGGGAAAGCTTGGAACTTTATGCATAGAGCAGCTTGTGATATGGTAGCCACCTCGCTTATATCGTCTTCTTTGGCCACAAAGGGGAGACAATTGTGGGTTAGGTTTTACTATGTTATGCAAATAATAAGCATTTCACATGTACATTTAATATGCATGGGATGGCCGCTTCAATGGGCACAAGAAACCCTGGTTTCCCGACAGGATGTGGCCTTGAACTTTAACTCACAATGAATTGGTGCCATTATCACTAAGCAAGGAAAACACCTAAACTTAACACCGGCTCACTCTAATACGAATACCCATTTCCACAACTTTTTATTGAGTTGCTGAGGCTCGTAGCTCTATCATAGCTCCATGCTTATTAAGCACCCACAAACTCTCACCGTGGTTTGGGAAGTCCTCATTAGCCTACCCCGGTAGGTCCACACAAATTAGTTACAAAGAGGATGTTGATTTTTTAGTCCATCTGCGTGTGATGCCTCACTTGTAGCACAATATATGATTGTGGTCAATATCAGTTTCAGTGTTAAGACCCCTGCTTCAGTGTGACCATGCTAATCAAGTAAACAATTTTAGTTGATGCCACAAGTGATATCTCCGTCCAAACATGTTGGATAAATATCCTTACATGAGTTCAAGTAAACAGGTCTACCTATTACATGCACAGGTCAGGTGCCACAAAATGATATGCACTTTCTTAAGTATAATGGTCTTTGAAGAATGCATCCATTTCAAATGAGGGAATAAGACCAATCAAAAGTGTGAACTACAATACATGCTAATTGATAGAATTGAGCACAGAAGACAGGTGGACAACAATGCTAACTTCCAACAACATTTTTGTGAAATAGATGAGCATAGGACCATGAACAAAGAAACAAAAGACTCTGGTCACCCCTAGCTAAGGAAATCACATGAGATCACAGAAGGATGAACACAAATTCATGCCAAACCATGGCTGAAAACAATTGGATCAATATTTAACACCAAGAAGGTACAAATTAATTGAAAGATAACACTTTAAATTACAAGTGATATGGATACCATGTCAACAATGAAATAAACTAAAGCAATCAATAGTTAAAATATATGCTAAAATTAGTTGAAGATCAGACAATGAAGGAGAAATTAAGGTTGTCCACACATGAGTAGAAGGTTGTCATGATTAAGTGCAGTGCACTGTTTAGAATTTAAAAATGGAATAGTGATTAGTTAATGCCCAATTTGAAATCTGCATTTGTACACCAGGTCTTGCATAGTAGGCCTTGGAATAAGACATTTATTATCTTTGTTTATATTAGCCTTAAACAAAGAGTGGGATGTGGAAGTATTTGTAGGGATTTAATGCATCTGTTTAGTAGGTGTATTTTGTGGTTTCCAGTTAGTATATAATCTGGGCAATGTACTATTTATGTTGCCTAGACTATTGCTTTTATCAAATTTTCATGGCAGATGTTCTTTGTAGATGGTTATCTTTAATGTTCTCTTGAGAATTAGAAAAAAAAGTGAGCATGATTGAGAAGATAGGTACTTTGAAATTGAATAGTTACTAGTTTTTCTCTTTCCAGGTTGAGCATTTTGAAAGAAAAGATTATGTAGAAGAAAAATATGAGGACGAAGATGCAGATTCTTCAAAGAGTGATGAGGAGTATATTGGGTGTAGCTATAGAGCTAGACGCAAAATTACAAGATGTTTACATTCTGGTAAAGAAGCAAAAAGTGTCTCTACACATCAAAAGAGAGGTAGGATAATATCAGATGAAGTGGAATCTTCTATCCAAGATACAGATGAAGACAGTGATGAAGACTTTAATCGAAAATCGAGGAAGGTCACGTCACTTCGTAAAAAGGGTGGGAATCGACAAAATGCTTTTGGGAACAAAGATGTTCGTTCAAGTGAACTGTGGACTTCAAGTATATCAGTTCATAAAATATCATTGAACAAAGTGAAGATGAAGAAGAGGAGAGGGCCAAGAAACAGGTTAAGGTTTGTGTCAAACATGCCTTGAAATAGTGATAGTGTTCAGTATGGATTTTCTACAAAAACTTTAAGAAATTTGAAATTGTTACATTTTTAAATGTCATCTAGTTTAAATAATTGGACAATTATGGAAATTTAAGGATATTGTTATCTCTAGCTTGCTGACTATTTTAGGATCATTAAGCCATAAAATAGTAAACTATAACATTTTGAAAATATTATTTGTGCTAAGATGTCTTGTAATATTATTTCAGATTGGTTGCTTTAGAATGTAATGTGACAGTCATTGTTTGAAATATAATGATTCTATGATAATATTGTCAGTGTGTGATGTCATTCAAGCACATCTTGTTAAGTCTAGTAGAACAATTATAGTTACTTTTATTTTAAATTTATCTTAATTAGTAATGAAAACATTTGCATTTGAATTGATTTTCCAAATACGTCCCTAATTGATAGGTATAAGAGGGTTAGTTAATTTTCTGTTGCTTTTTATCAAGGCTCTTACAAATTGTTATATTTAAGAACTTGCAAGCATGTTGTTCATGTCTATTGTATCAAAATAAATTCATATAAAAAATATCAAAATAATTCTTCATTTGTTATATTTAAGAACTGACATATGTGTAATTTTTATCTAATATATCAAAATAAATCTTACTTTTCAGTCTTTGGTGCTCCAATAAATTTTCTTTAAATGATTTTTTAGTGATGAGTGGGAGTGATCTTCTTTTTACTATCCTCGTTTTTGATTCTCGTGTCTTGTAATTTTTCTATTAGCACTGGTAGAAGTGAAGTGATTTCCAGTTTCATGTTGCTTTATTTTAGTTACCAAAATCTAACAACTATATATAAACTAGCATTGATCCACCTTAACATTGGATCTGTTGTGTTTTTTTTTAATATATCTAGGATTAGGATGTATCTATGATACTTGTTCTAGTGGTCAGTTATCAAAATTCAAATGGAATGTATTACATATTCTTAGTTTCTTTGGTTTACCATATTTGGTAAGGACACAATTTATGCTAGGAAAGGTCCTGTATTTGTCAATGTACATGTCTGACATTAAACAAATTTATAAATCGCTGCAGATTTTGATAGAAGAGGCTGAGGAAGATGACGTTGATGCAATTGAGAGAGTATTGTGGCATCAACACATAGGAATGCCCAAACTAGACCGGTAGAAAAAAGACAGCCTGAGCTGGTTGTCTTGAACATGACATTGGATGGGGAGCTAGATTGGAGTGAAATGGAGTTCTTGATTAAGTGGAAAGGACAGTCATATATGCATTGTCAATGGCAATCTCTGTGTGAGCTTCAACATGTAAGTTGTAAATCAATTTTCAGATAGAGAGGGTTATTTCAAATTTATGATTTATAGATAACTCTTACCCTTGCTTTCTGGCTAAGAAACTTTGATTTAGAATCATTATTTTTATAGTTTAGTCACAAGCAAATTTTGGTAAACAAGCCATTCATTAGATACACATCTTTTATATTAATCATTAGACAGATAACCAAATCATAACAATGTGATTAATCCTAAATACATCCTCTATCTACTTTATGAATCACAAAAGTATTAGATATAACAAGCCATTCATTGTGATGATTATACAGTTGAGTGGATTCAAAAGAGTGTTAAACTATATGAGGAAGGTGGAGGAGGAACGAAACCATAGGCAGACACTTTCACGAGAAGAGGTATGTTACTGTCTAATTTTCTGTAAAGCATTGGAAATCTCTTAATGGTAAAAAATGAGCCCAATCACGAAGGCTTAAAGGGGAAAACCTTCTTTTTAGTCATCCGATTTTCATCATGATGCTATATTGTTTTACTCTTTTGGAGCGTTTACAGTCCTTGCTTCATCATTCATTTTTTCTAAATTAAATTTTGGCTAAAACTTTGCTACTCAATTGTTGAATTATTCTTGTGTGATTGCATTTACAGGCAAAGGTCCATGATGTCTGCAAGGAAATGGAGCTAGATCTTCTCACTCAATATAGATAGGTAGTTCCTGGATATTGGATTGACTTGTATAATCTAGCTTGCTATCGTAAGAAAGCTTTATTTTCAGCATTATTTATTTGATTATTTGAATTAATCAAAAAGTTACGTGGAATCTGTGAATAGGTTGAGAGGGTCTTTGCAGACAGAACAACAAAGATTGATTCTAACAATGAGGTCTAGGAATATCAAGTTAAGTGGAAGGGGCTCTCATTTGTTGAAGCAACCTGGTATATTAATTTTTATGCATTGTGATTCTAGTAGTATGAATGATTTTTAAATAAGTAAAATAAAATTATATTATGCTACCTCAATTCAGTCCTTCAATATAATCAGACAGGTTACAAAATATCTAATCAAACTTGAATATATTTATGCCATAATCGTTTTCTTTGCGGGCTTGGGTGAGTAAACACTGTTCTCCCCAGCCAATAAAATTTCTTATTTATCATCTCTCCAGCGAATTAAAATCTCACATATGTTGGATAACTATTGGCTATTTCAACGCATTACGCAGAACTTGTCGTTAAGTCAGAATGTATTGCGTTATCTTCCATGTTGAACTCACCGTTAAGTCAAACTGTATTGCATTATCTTCCATGCTGAGCCGCAAGTCCAGGTGGGATAGTAAGAATTTGTAGTCCAAGTAGTCCATCTCTTCATTCATAAGGAAATCGCAACATATCTTCTAGAAGGGAATTTGAATAGCTTCAATCCTTAATCTAATTGTTTGCTATGATATTGAGTTAGTATTCAATCATTTTAGTGACACTAATCTTCACTGGACTGATCATAAGGATAAACAATGGAGATCAACAAATGTGCTACTCCCCATTTAGTTTCGAGTATAATATTATTATTAATATCGTTTTCCTTCCCTGGAGCTTCTCAAGCATATTCAAAAAGTGACTATGATACATTGATGACATTCAAGGCTTCAGCTGATTCAAACAACAAACTTAGCTCTTGGAAAACCAGGGAACCATGCACAGGAAAATGGATTGGTGTCATCTATCTAAACAATATGGTTATTCGGCTTGTGCTGCAGAGCCTTGACCTCATTGGTCCCTTAACTGATTTAGAACAGTTTTGCATCTTAAGCCTCAAGGGGAATTCGTTAAATGGCACCCTTCCCAACTTGTTAAAGTGGAGAAGCATTAAATTAATGTTTCTCTCGTACAACCAATTATGGGGTCCACTGCCTTCAACTATTTCATTGTTAGATCAGATCTGGAGATTGGATGTTTCAAACAATAATTTAACTGGCGAGATACCATTTTCTTTGAATTTTCTTAGCCATTTGCTCACTCTGAGACTGGAAAACAATCTATTTTCTGGTACTATCGCAGCCTTGAACATGACCAGTCTTCAAGACTTTAATGTTTCTGGTAATCAGCTCACAGGGGCCATCCCTGGATCTTTGTCCAAGTTTCTTGATTCAACATTTGAAGGGAATTTATTTCTTTGTGGCAATCCCTTTCCAAGTTGTAAGAGCAATATCAGTAATCCTACCACTCCAGAAGGCATGGTGAATTCCAGCCCTGTGATGAAACATCCAAGTATTGTGCCCTCAACTCCAAGTTCAAAGCCTGAGATGGAACAGAGTACAAATAAAAGCATAAAAAATTAAGCAGGGGTGTTGTTATTGCCATTGTGGTTGGAGAATTTGCAGTGTTATTTCTAATTGCATGTGTTTTAGTTTGTTATTACTAGAGAAATTACTCTCGGAAAATGATGGATGAGAAGCATGGAAAGAGATTAGAAACAGAGAATATTGGTTATTCTTCAAGCCGTATCCCCAGCAATCAAGTGCCGCAAAGAGGGGTAAAGTGGTTTTCTTTGAGGGAACTTGACAATTTGAGTTGGAGGATCTTCTCTGTGCTTCCGCTGAAATGCTTGGGAAGGGTAGCTTTGGAACTGCATATAAAGTTGTGTTGGAAGATGCTAATGTTGTTGTTGTGAAGAGGTTGAAGGATGTGCATAGTCCAGGGAGAAGAGATTTCAAACAGCATATGGAACTCTTAGGAAGGCTACAACATTTGAATCTAGTGAGCTTAAAGGCTTATTACTATGCAACAGATGAGAAGTTACCTGTTTATGATTATATGTAAAATGGAAGTCTATACTCGCTTCTGCATGGTATGTTCATTGCGTTTCTTTTTTCCTTTTTAGTTGTATTCCCCCGTTGCCTTATTGATTATTATATGTTCTCGATATAAAAAAAATGGAAGTTGGTTTTCATAACTGAAAATATTTCATGAAGATGATTGTTTGTTCTTATTCCACTGGAAACTGGATCCGATGCCATTTTGAATATTGAATGTTATCACATGTTTAGTTGTCTTTTTATCTTTGACCCTATATCAAGCCATCAAATGCAACTCCGATGTAAGTTCGAATCATAGAACTGTGCCTGGAAATTGATCCTCTTTTACCAATTTTAAATTCATTTCTTTGTTGTGATGTTGCAGGCAATTATGGTCCTGGGAGAACTCCTCTTGACTGGACAACTAGAATGAAGATAGCGTTGGGTGCAGCCCGTGGTTTGACCTTCATTCACCACTCGTGTAAATCTCCCAAGCTGGCCCATGGGAATATGAAGTCTGCCAATGTTTTGTTAGATAAGAGTGGAAATTCTTGTATCTCATACTTTGGTCTTGTTGTGCTTATTAGTCCTGCATCTGCTGCATCAAGAGCTGCGGGATACAGGGCTCCAGAACAGGCTGAGACAAGAAAGATATCTTAGAAAGTAGATGTATATCGTTTTGGAGTGCTACACCTAAAGATTCTTACTGGGAAAGTCCATGTTCAGCTACACGCAATGGATGAAAGCATAGATCTTCCCAAGTGGGTATAGTCTGTTGTGAGGGAAGAATGGAAATCCGAGGTATTTGATCTAGAGCTCATGAGGTAAAAGAACATTGAGGAGGAAATGGTGGGCATGCTTCAAATCTCAATGGTCTGTGTGTCAGTGTCCCCTGAGCAACACCCGAAGACGAGTCATGTTGTGAAGATAATTGAAGAAATAAGAAGAGAACAATCTCCTATGAATGAATCCTTTGATTCGCTATCTCAATCTCCTTCAGTGTCTGAGGACACAGGAACTACAAGTCATTAGCCATAGAATGTGTCAAACTATGAAAGTGATCAATTGCAGATGCTCAGACTATGCTAGTTTAGCAATTGGCCAAAAAGGGTATCATCAAGATGTTGCAAGATTGGAAAAAATTACGAACAGAAGCAGTTAAAAATTCAGATGTTATCTTGATTGTCAGTGTACGCTTTGTAAGTAGTTAAAGCCATTAAGATTCATTTCCTTGTCCAAAAACATAAAAAAATGGCAGCGGACTGTATAGTGTCAAGCTTTTCTGGAGTGGGTATGATATTGTGTGTGTCCTGCAACTAATACAGCTTTTGATGTTATTACTAGCTGTCCTCTGTATGTTACACTGACATTTTAGATAACACACAGAGAGTTTCACTGGAATTATTTATTGAGAAACCCAATTTCTCTTATATCTCGATTCTCAATCACAACTTGTTTGTAGGTGAACTGGATCACACGATCCAACATTTTTATTAATTTCAATTGCCATTGATTACTTGTTTTCCTAATTTTTTATGTTTTAATTATTTATTTTGAACCAGTAAAACCAGGGTTCAAAGTTGATTCTTCTCATTATATATCCAACCTAATTCCTTCTATTCATGTACTCATCATGATTCCTCTTATCATATATCCTTGTTCTCACCCTGCCTGCGAAAGGTCCACACCAAGGGTTGCAATGAGTGATCCTATCACTAAAAAAGTGTTTATTCGAAGGCAATAAAAATTAAGTTAAATTCCTTTTGGTGTTACCGTTAAAGCATATTTATGGTTGACCCTCCGTGCTTTTGCATGTGATCTCCAATACATTTTTCAGATTCCTGGTTAATTTACTAATTGTGTTTGCTTCGTCTACGTCTTTTTCAGATTCCAAGGGCATGCGTTCACTCTCCTTATCCCATAAGTAAAAGTTATATATCTACTATATATATATATATGAGGCAAGCTACTTAAGGAGCTCACAGTTCGAAAATAATTCCCCCACGCACCTCTTCACGTGAATACAATCCTCAATAGTAAACTATGGGAACTTGGAAGGCCACACTAAAAGTTCACCCTTAACATTAAGACAAAGTAGAGAGTAGACCACATAATTTTGTTATCCAGGTTCAACTAATATTTTTGTCACTCCGTAGGATTTAATGAGAATTGGGCCACTCATTTGTACTTTCCTATGATTAGAATAACGCACTTCACTATATAATAATTTGATACATTTCTTTATTGTCATTATTATTATTGTACCTGCCGCTGGCAGGATACTACGCATCAGGTTTTTCCTGATTGTGACATTAATTTACCTTGATTAGACATATGTTTTCAATTTTATTTATTTATTTTTGCCATGGTTCACTATAAGATTTATTATTGTTCATTTATTTTAATTATTTTTATTTGAATTATCTGTTATCTAATTGGCCAAAAACTTTCACTTGTTATTGCAAAATGCCTAGATTTTATCACCATTATTTGTACTGCCATTACAAAAACATTTATATCTATCCTGCAGGTCTTGTACTTTATCTGCAGTCGCATTAAGAAAAATAACGAGACAATGTTGAATGCATTTTCCCCGTACGAGCCGCCCATTGTGCTCTGTCAGATAGCACACATATCCGTGCGTATACTCATATATCATAGTTGGTGCGCGATATATAAAGGTAGGGTATAATGCATCGTGGGCCCGACGAGTGGTGTTGGTTTTTAAACCATAGGCAAATGCATAGATTATAATAAATCGAATGGACATAAGAATTTATTAACCTTGTGGGACCCTCACGAATCGCATCAGAGAAAATCATAACAGCAGAACATGTTAATAAAAGTCCCGATGGAAATTGCAGAGCCGATGTGTTTATGGACTGTGATTTATATGTGTTTTAAGTTTGGGCTTAAAAGGCATTAATCGCATCGGAACGTTTGCGAATGCATCAATCGCATCGAAGGAAGGGCATCGCATCGAAACATTGGAAAATGCATTAATCGCAATTGGAAGCATTGAGTTGCGATTAATCGCATCGGCAAATATAAAAGAAAGGTTTATAAAGCTGTGGCGCCCGAAATTTTCAAAGGTTAGCGTTGGGGTTAGAATATGAGAGAATATTATATGCGTAGTCTGCATTGTTTTAAAGCGGATATTAAAGTTATATTTTTTAAAATTTTTATAGTAAAGAATAAAATAATAAATCTATAGTGATTTTTTTCAAACAATAAAGTAGATTGGGATATGTATTTTTTAAACTATACATAATAAAATAGGTAAAAGTATGACAAAAGAAAACTTATCAAAGTTCTCCATTGCGCGATAAAGTACAACGTATCAAATGAACCTTTTGCAACTGTGGACCTTGCTGAACGTGAAAAAAATTAAACCAAATATGGCAAATAAATTTGTGTTATAAAACTTATCGGGTCCGAGACTTGCCATTGCAATCGGTTGAAGACATAAGAACTTGCGATTTGCGATTGCGATTGGGCGAATTGCATTGCATCATTCAACAGTAGCAAAAAAAAACATATCAAGTTTTAGAAAATTTATGATCCGATGAGTTAAAAGACCTTTTAACATATTAGAAAAATTTTATACTTAGAAATATGTTAAAATGAATAGTAAATCGCAATTGGAAATTCGGAAAAATTATTTTAAAGAGTTCTTATTGCTTTGAGAAGTTCCGATGTGATCGCTCTCAATGGCAATCGCATTTCAGAATAATATTAAGTATTGCACTTTTTCTATTTATAACAATGCAATGCCATTTATCACAATAGCACCTTGGGAAAAAGATTAAACATTGCATTCCTCTCATTGAAAAATTCCGATGCGATTGCGTTCAATCGCAATTGCATTTTCGGAGATAGAATATAACATCGCACTTCATTTTAAATCTCCGGTGCGATCGGGATTTGGTAAAAATGTTTTCACTGAAACAAATTGCAATGCGATCATCGCAATCGAAAAGTCGGCATGAATCATATTCTATTTATTCATCGCATCGCAAAAGATCCAAAGTGAATTTTAACATTTATTACAAGGATTCGCCGATCTCCGATTGTACGACAAATGTTGAAAATACAGGGAGATTAAATGGTAATTAAAATATTTGTAGTTGTTCTCATTATTGTGTTTTATTTCGGCTGAAAGCATTCATTTTAATTACAGAACAAAAGTTCGAATCATTTCATTCGTAGAACCAGAGAGAGTTTATTCGACTCTGGAATGTCAAAGAGAAGCAGAAAGTCTAAACCTGCTTTTGTTGCAAATGCTCCTATGCTAAACATGACGCCCAAGGAAAAATCGACAAAGCTCAAGCTAGTCACAGACACCTCCTGTCAAGGAATGGGGAAGATGACATGGGAGAATGTATACAATTTGCTTGAAAAAGAGAAACCTAGGGTTGTTGTGCCCAAAGCAGCTGTTCCTGATGAAGAAGATTCAGACTCTGACTCTGAATCTCAACTTAGTGCATTGGAAAATTCATTTTTACACCGAGTTGCTGTCCGGGAGAATATTTTTCCCTACTATGATGTTATCAGATGGGTCATTGACAATGTGACCATTCAAAACAGGAATTTTGTTTCTGCTTCTGGATTAGTGTTTGGGTCATTCAGGGCAGAAGATATTAAAGCAATGTACCATCTTCCCAATCCACAAAATATTTACAACAAATAATTTCTTAAGGAATATGCTGAAGAACATCGAAACCAGGCAGAGCCAATCAAAGAATGGAGGAATAACCCTGAGAAACATAAGCAAGAGGCATCAGGTATGTACTCTGTGGAGTCTCTTGCACCTCCAAATTGTTATGTCGTAGCAATGATGTGTAGGTTGTTCGGAAATGAAAACTCTGCTAGATTTTCTATTCAAATGGTCTCGTTAATTCATTCTGCTGTTAATTCTGAAATTATGGATTGGGCTGTCATTTTGTCGGATAAGATAGCTAATCGAATTCTAGAGTATAGAAAAGATAATAATTTAGGGAATTCTTCGCCTTTCCATTTTTGTGGTTATATTTTGGACGCCCTCTGTTTCAATTCTGAGTTCCCCATGCCAGGTTGGAAATGGACTCCAAAAGAACCTATTCCTATTCATGTGTATCATAATTTCTTATAGAAAGAACATTTCAAACTTCATGTTTACAAAGTCTGCCATGGTTTTCTAATTCCAATCTACCAAACCATTTTTGGTCATTTCCCTCCTAGACTATCCAATAAAGCCAAGACTGATTTGTCTTCTATCGAAGATTGGTTCAGAGAAGAAAAATTCACTTATATCAGAATTTTTGGGAGTATTGTTCAGCCACATATCCTTCTCCTATATGTTCCAGATAAGCTGTTAGCTTAGGAGATTTCCTATCAACTGACAATTGAAGGAATGTCTAGAATGTTGAAAAGCAATAAAAAGCTTATGTGGCCTACCTTCCCTTTTAAGTGTGGTGAATATACTCTTTATAGTTTTTCTCATGCTGAGAAAGAAGTTGGTAAGATTTCTAATCTTAAGTTTTCAACAATTCCTGGAAGACAATACGACCCAAGGAAAGTGGCGCATGATTTTACTACCTCTGTTTAGATTGCCCAATTCGAGCATGAACCATGCATTTTTGATGATTTATTTGTTTCCATGGATGATATATCCCAAGTCTTTGATTCAGCCAAGTCCAAGTTACACGCCGAGGACTTGAAATTTTTTGTTGTTGTATAGAATCCAAAGGTTACTTAATTTTCCTCTTGATCAGTTGAGAGCTCCCATATAGGAGAAAGCATCACAACAAGCAGGAAGTAGTTCTGGTAAAGAAGTAGAAGGAGTTGATCCTGTTTTAGGGAAAAAGGATGACTGCAGTAAAGCTGACAGTGCCAAAACAGAAACAGCTTCTCAAAAATATACACAGAAGCCTTTAGTGCAAACAGAAAAAGGGAACACCTGCACTGATGCCCAGGTACATATTGAAAAGGGAAGTACAGAAAGTAAAAAAACTGAATAGGCATCCAAGAATGATGCAGGTTCTCAACTAGGAGGACAAGTAGATACTGAATTGGTTGTTTCTTCTCATTTTCTAAATCAATATCAACAATTTGCACAACAGATAGGATTGCAAAACAATCCTGAAGTTGACGATCCCAAAGATCAGGATGTGGAAATCATTCCTGAAAACCCCACTGGAGACATTATGCTAAAGATAGAAGAAATCCCTCCTTTAGATATATTCTACAGTCCCAAACATAGGGCTGTGGTAAGAAAACAAAGGAAAAGGAGGAGAACAGATCAAGATGCTCTTTTGGAATCATAGGGGGAATTGCTAAATGTTGTTTATAAAAATGCTGAGGTGGATCCATCTGAGGATCTCACCAAATTGTCTCAGTATGCTCGTGCCTATAGTGCTGCCACTATAGATAAAGCTTCTGAAGTTTCACAGCTAGTAAAACAAAAGGATATGCAAATTTCTATCTTTGAAGAACAGGTTGCAGGTGATCAACAAAAGATAATTCAGTTGGAACAGTGGGTACAGGATGCATAACTCAGAGCTAAACAACTAGAAGAGCAACTCAGCCTTGAAAAGAAAAATATTGATGAACAAGCCTTGAGCAAACAATATAAGTTGACTCAAGAAGTAGAAAAGCTACAAAATCTTTTACAAAATGAGAGAAATTCAAAGGTTGAACACGAAAAAATGTTCCAATAAAAAATGGACAAGTTCAAGGAGTATCCCAAGCTGGATCAATTCATTACTAAAGCTCTTGAAATGAAAAAACTGCTATCTCAACAGTTAAATGAATTTTGTTTAAAGTTGACACAAATTGAGCCTTTGTACAAAATTACATCGTCTTTGATAAATAAATCAGTCACTCTTAGGCAAGAAATTGAAGATGTTGATGATAAAATTCCCGAGTTTCTTTCATGGTTGGATACAGAGCAAGGAAAAAAATCTAACCTTCCTAGAATTGAAGAGAGACACAAGGAAATTCTATTTATGGAATGGGAACATCAGTTAATGAAATTAGAAAGAGCCACATCAAGGGCTAAAAGTTTAATGAATAATACAACACAATTGATTAATGACATCCTGTATGCTACCAATTTGATCTCAGATTGTATTCTAGGTTGGTTACCTAAAGTAAAAGAATTTGATTCTAGGTGGAAGCAAGAGATAATCGATAAAAATAAAAAAAATTAGCAAACTTCAAGGAATTTTATGGGATAATATGTGGTCTTATCTAATCAAGCCACACAGCCAACAGATGGCCATCAAATTCCTTTCAAATGCTATTCAATGTATCATTCCTAAATTCTCTGATGCTACATACGATGGACAGTTACATTCAAAAATGACTCGGCCAACAGAAGTCCAAGATATGCTCAATGTCTGCCACCTTCGTTTATCCACCTCAATCGATGATTAATGAGCTAGTCTACTACAAGTTCGCATTTTAGTTTAAGATATTTTATTTTAGATAAATTGTAGGAATAGTTTTAGTTATTTGTTTTATTGAGTACCTATTTAAACCCCTTTCATGCATTTAGAAAGGGGTCCTTAATTTGTAATATTTTTTGACTTGGAGATTACATTTTTGTACTACATTTACTTCTATATTCTTTTATAAAGGGTCACATATGGTGATTCTATGCGGAATTATTTTTTAAGAGTTGCATTTCTGTACCTCGGAGTTGATTTTGCGTTGTAATTGCTGGATTCTATCTATTCACTGTTAATTTCTTTTGTCATATGATATTCTCTTTTAAATTTGCTAATTTTTGAGGCTTCAACATTTTTGGGACTAGAAGGAGGGCCAAAGCTATGAATGGCAGATAAATCTAAATATGAAAGCCATTCTAAGAGCACATCAATTATATAACTGCACATAACATCTTCAGAGTTGTCAGGAATTTGTTTCATAAGAGTAGTTGGTCTAAGTATAAATGTGTTTGTCTATTGGTGCTGTGTTTATAAAGTTGCACTCTCTTGAACTATGATTCAATGGTAGTGATACAGCTATGTGGACTGCTTGTTGAGCTGAAATTTGTTGAAGGTTAAGCAAAGCATTGCCTAGAGACCGTATCATTTGAATAGCATCAATTTTTCTCTTTTCATGTTCTTTTCGTATCCTTTTGAATGCATTTGTCATAGATCTGTCAACTTTGGTCATATATGAAGTGCAATATGAAGCTGCAACATATGCATTTAGAACATATTGAGCATTTGTATTTGCATTCCATAGGTGTGGCATATTGTATGCAAAGCTATTATTCCATATTTCTGATGGTTTTCGTTGCAAGAATACCATTGGTTGTGTTAATGTACTTTGTATTAATTCGATGTAAGCAGTTTCTGTTAACTAGAATTCATCTAAGAAATCTTCATGGCTAGTTAATTTGTCATAGTGTTTTTTCTCTAAGGTGCTTTGCAAGGACAAAATTTTTTCATTTATTGAACCATGTACCGAAGTAATTGGTTCAAGAATCCTTGTTCTTTTCATTGGTAGCATTGGAAATTTGTATCTACACTGTGATGCTTTTCTTTTTTTATAGCTTTTGGTATGATGATGTTCATGTATCTTTGCGAGTTCTGGATCAAGGTGATTTGTGCTACAAGTTATATAGTTATCCAAGAAGTTTTCAATTTCTAAGTTAGTATTAATTCCATATACTAGAGCATTTTCTATCCATATAGGAGCATGTTCATGTGCACTATCTCTATTTTGGAACTCAGTTACAAAGTAATAATCTAATATTTTGCCAAAAAATGTGCTATGTTGACAGATCAATTGCTTCAATGCATTTGTCTTATGTCTATAGTAACGTGTACATGTTACTGGGTCCTTTCTGACAAGATAATCAATGTTGCATTCCTCAATTGTTTCAATGTGTTTCTCTTTATTTCTATTGCTATGTAATTTAATAAGAGTTTGTACTAGTGGTGTCCAAAGATGCTTTGCACTTGTAAATGTAACAAAGAAAGTTGGAGGACCTAATTGTCGTATCATTGCAAATATATGTTTCTGCATTTGTTGATGGTAATCAGGAGAAATTATTATGTGTTTGAAATCTATGTATCCAATGTGACTTTTTAGTGACTTTTCTAAGTTGGGCTTGTACTTAACATCTTTTGCCATCAACTTTCTTCCTTGTAATTTTCCTTTTCTTATTCGTACTGAGATGCATGACATGACCTTCTCAATGAGTATTTGCATTGTCTTGAAGAACAAATTTGTGATGTGATAGGAAAAGTGACCATTGCAGTGCATTAGTTCCCACTTTAATATTTCTTGGTAACGAAATCTTTGTAGTATATCATCGTCACGTGGATCTCCAAAGAATAGTGATATCAATATTAGTATCTATGTGATGTTTTCTTGTTGGATGGTAGTTTTCAATGTCTATGATTTCAACCATTTTTTTCCATGTATTTATTCTTCAGATTCGTATGGTGATTTGTTTACTAAGTACTATGTATCTTAGATTTTTTTTCCTCAAAGATGAGAAGAGCTTCTATAATATTTTTTGGTTTATTGAATATATCTCTATGATAATGTTTACAAGCACAAAATACTAATTTTACTATTATATTGTATCTTTGATTTCAAAACAGTAAAATAAGAGAAGAAAAGTTGCAAGTAACTAGTGCCTATTTTGCATCTCTCTGTATTTCAAAAGTATCACTGCAAAACAAAGAAGATGCAACGTTTATTATTGTCTCTGAAAACATGAATCTCACATACAAGCTATGTATTCTAGAAATAATTCACTTTTGTATACAATACAAAGCATAAAATACAGATTGTATGTGTCTTGATTGGTAAAACTAATCTTGCTAGCTGTAAATAACATAGTTATAATTACGAATATGTATGTACAGTTAGATATGCACTATAGCATAATAGCATCTTGAAGGCAACAATATGCTTCATACAAAGACAATTACTGATTCAAAGAAAAGTAGGAGGAAAAAAAGGCTAATTGGGTAACAGCCTTGCAAGAATATGGTATTGACATTAAATAAGCAAAGATTGTTAGAGGACAAGGTTTTTGCAGATTATTAGCAGGAGCTCATAATATATCAGAAAATCAAGATCTAAAGAATCTTATTTCAATAAGTCAGATAAGTGTTATAGATTCTGAATCTTAGTATGCTGATCTGATATTTTACTTGAAAAATGGGTATGGTCCTTCTAATGTCAGCTATAAGAATAAACGTGCAGGAGGTCATTTTGGAGGCAATACCACAGCCTACAAAATCATCCATGCTGGATATTATTGGCCTACGCTTTTTAAAGATTCTTATGATTATGTGAGAAAGTGCAAGATTTTCCAAACTTCTAGTGGAAGGCAGAGGAAGCCAGTTTTTCCTCTACAGCCAGTAAACATTGAAGAACCATTTGAGCAATGGGGGCTTTATATTATTGGTGAGATAACTCCTCATTCTTCCAAGTAGCATAAGTACATTCTCACAGTAAAATATTACTTCACAAAATGGGTAGAAGCAATTCCTCTAAAGGTAGCCAACTTTGATGTAATTATTGATTTCATCGATCAATTCATCATTACCAGGTTTGGTGTATGAATAGTTAATGGTTAAAAGGTAACCCTGTCGGGACTATGAACGTTTGCTTGTAGCAGAAGCAATAGCTATGACAATAGAGTATATTACATAAGCTAAACTTGAGAAAATCCACTTACTTTATTATAATCAACTAATCAAAGCTTGAGATAACACAAAAAATGTTTTAATCCTTGAAGAATTAGAAAGAAATTGTAAGTGATTTTTATTCTTTTACATAGTTAGATTTTATTGGAATTATCTGATTTTTATTCTTTTACATAGTTAGATTTTATTGGAATTATCTTAAGAAAAGTTTTCATTATATTTAGAAATTTTTACTTACTTGAAATATAGTATTCATTTCATTTTTTCAGAGATAATTGTTTGTTCCCCAATTTTTGTACTGTACAACAACCCTCCCCATTTTTAAATTTTTAGAATAAATCCCATTTAAAAATAAGTCCCCTTTTTATATCTTTTCCATAAATAAAAAGATGCATATCACATTTTATTCACAAAGTTTGCAAGTTTTAAAAACTTACCCATCTGATGAGTTAAAATACCTTTTAACATATTTCGAACATATTAGAAAAATTTTATACTTAGAAATATGTTAAAATGAATAGTAAATCGCAATCGAAAATTTGGAAAAGTTCTTTTAAAGAGTTGTTATTGCTTTGAGAAGTTCCGATGCGATCGCGCTCAATCGCAATTGCACTTCGGAATAATATTAAGTATTGCACTTTTTCTATTTATAACAATGCGATGCGATTTATCGCAATTGCGTCTCGGGAAAAAGATTAAACATTGCATTCGTCTCATTGCAAAATTCCGATGCGATTGTGCTCAATCGCAATTGCATTTTTGTATTAATTCGATGTACGCAGTTTATACTTAGAGATCGCGCTCAATCGCAATCGCATTTTGGAATAATATTAAGTCTTGCACTTTTTTTATTTATAACAATGCGATGCGATTTATCGCAATCGCGTCTCGGGAAAAAGATTAAACATTGCATTCCTCTCATTGCAAAATTTCGATGCGATTGTGCTCAATCGCAATCGCATTTTCAGAGATAGATTATAATAGTCCACTTCATTTTAAATCTCCGATGCGATCAAAATTTTCACTGAAACAAATTGAGATACGATCATCGCAATCGGAAAATCGGCATGAATCATATTCTATTTATCTTGCGCACCATTGAAAATTTGCGATGCGATTGTTATTTTGCCTTTATATTTATTCATCGCATCGCAAAAGATCAAAAATGAATTTTAACATTTATTACAAGGATTCGTCGATCTCCGATTGCTACGTGGCTTCTCCAGAGGTTTATCACACACATTATAAAAATACCATTTACTACCTTGTGAGCATGCGATATACCACTACGCTTTTGTAAGGTCATCACTGTTGAATGGAAAATTCTGAGTGAATAAACTGATTCCCAGTACAAGATGCGTCGTTGGCCTAGAAAATTGTTGAAAACAAATGAGTTGAATAAAGTTGAATAATTTAAATTGCTTTGATTTATTTATTTAACATTTTGCTATAAATATTTGAGATTCTATGATATAATATCACACAACAACAGTGTATACAAACAATAACAGATATTGCAATTATTGAAATTTATAATTTAAATTAAGTTATGTTCTAAATAAACTTTATCATTTTTGTATTATTATTTATTTTAATTATAAAAACTTAAAAAAAAAAAAAATTGTAAAAAATTATTAGGATTGAAATTTGTTGAAATGTTAAATAAATCTAATACAAATAATAATACTTAAAATTGTGATTTTTTAAAAATAATTTTAGTAATTGGGATTATGTTAAATAGTTATAGTGAATAATTCTTATTTTTCTAATTCAGAGTCAAATTTTCACCAATTACATGATAAACATTAATGTGTTGATGATTATTACTTAAATTAGTTATATTTGAACTAACCTATACCATTTTCGTATATATGTAGATTAACTTCGCAGTTTGACAGTTTTCGAACTCCACACCTCTGAGATATTTCAGCCACGAGTATTAATTGTACTGTGGCTAATTATATCAATTTAATGGTTTTGATATTTCTCGGGATCTTATCTCATTAAGTGTTTCGTGCCAATTTTTATGGCTCTATTAATTTTGTTCAACTTGCTATTTTAACTAATTCGCTTTCCGTTTCCTGTGCATAGAAATGCATCTGAGTCTGGGCAGTTCACTCTATTAGTGTTGTACATAAGATTGTCCATTGAAGGTTATAAACCTTTTCAATTAATATGACATTAACAACGTTCAAGTCTTACCACATTAACTTTACCTTTCAAATATGCTTTATTCTGAATGTAGTATGGTTGAAACCATAGGTAATAAACATAAGGTTATAAGGCCATGGGTAATTATATAAAGACTTTTATCGTAAGTCGAGACGAGTAAATTAAGTTATGTTTGTACTGTATATTGTACACTGACGAAAGAAGCTGACCCCCGAGGTACTTGACATCAGTGTTGAACTTCTCTAGACTGACCCACAGTCATATATAGCATTACTAAGTACACATCAGCCACATGCTAATAAGAACATCATAAATAAAATTGTGATGCATGGAGCTTTTATTACTTATATGATTAGAAGTTGCAAATAGAACATATGGATAACACTTTAAAATTGGAATCTATCACGTTTAAAATGCTCAACCATAGATTAACTAATTATAAGTATATTATAGTTAAAAAAATAAGTTTTTATTTACGTTAATTATAATTTAATACTTAATAAATATATATATAGTAGATATTTATTTTGTTCAATTTGCCACTTCTCTTTAAATTATTTGTGCTAATAGTTTGTTTATTTATTATTTTATATTATTATGTTTATTTATTATTTTATACTATTAAATATTGAACTGCAATTGAAAAATACTCTTAATTTATATAATTTTTATTAATGTAAATTTAGTGAATTATGATAAATAAATATAATAAATTATTTTTTAAAATAAGTTTCCACTTAAATTATTATTATCAATAATTTTTTGTATAATTACGCTTGAAAGCGTTCCCTTTGTTGGCTTTGGCTGAATGTACTGTTCGCCGGAGCCAATAAGAGGGCTTTATCATCGTCCTTCGAACCACTTAAAACGTGCCATTTGCCGGCTGCTCCTCTTACCAGCGCACAGGCGTCTGCTTTTACCTCGTTGTTTCACCTGAAATCCGGTCGCCCAGCATGCTCGATCTCCCATTACTCTTGCTCAGCCCAGTGGTGCCTCTCGGCTCCGACCCCTTTGATTGCCCCTCTGCTTTGATCTCCCATTATCGGGCGCTGAAGAAGCTGGAAGAAGACGAGAGTGAAACTAAGATGGAAGCTTTGGAGTAGCCGCGGGACTCTACAATTTGGCCCAAATTGCTGATGAATACCAAACCCAACGTGCCTCCGCAGAGATAGACCAGGAAAAATAGCCAGAAATCAATGCTTCTGATCAATTGGATTGTGTTATGATCCTCCCCAAGGGCTGGCCGCCTGGATTTCGGTTTGGTCTCGCATGACCCGGCTCGGGGCACGCTGCTGCTGGGGCTGGTGGCTTCTTGATCTTGAATTTGCAGGGGCAATTCAATTTCAGTTTCGTCTTTGGACATGGAGCCTCGTTTTCCCGCTCCATTCATTTCAATTGTGGGTTCCGATTCATCTTGCTCGTCCAGTACATCAATTGCCAGGACCCTGGCGTCCCGATGCACCTGCCGGCGTTTAATGGCCGCTTGGTTTCTCAGTTCCGTGACAAAGAGCGTTGCAGGGAGTGTGACAGGTGCGAGCAGAAGGCCAAGCAGAATTGATGCATGTAGCTTGCCAGAGGAGGACGAGAGCGGCTGAAAGTACAGGAGCAACAAATACACACCCGTGACTATGGCGATTCCATAGGACATTGCTGCCAAGGATGGCCTCTGTATTTGCGCCCTTTCCTTTTGTTCTGCTCCTCCAACGAAAGGCAGAGAGAGAAAGCAGACCATGGCAGGAACCCCGGCGTTCAAGAGCAGGAAAAGGGATTTGGCGTGGGGAGCTATTGCGGACTGGATGGAGGTGTAAACCGCCGCGCTCAACCCCACATAACTGGTGGAGAGCCCCAGAGCGAAGCTTCTCTCGTTTGCAAAGTTTCGAATACAGAACATGTAGGATACCGTGTTGAACCAGCAGATGCTGTTTCCTGCCAGCATACAGAAACGCCTGCCATGCACAAATAGAAATCAAGAAATCAATTTCTTAATTACAGTAGAATGCACAAAGGAAAATCAAGAAATCAGTTTCTTGATTACAGTAGAATGCACAAAGAAAAATCAAGTAACCAACCAATTTCTTGCTTATAGTAGAATGATAATTGCCCTACATATAAAAATCAAGAAATCAGTTTCTTGATTACAGTAGAATGCACAAAGAAAAATCAAGAAACCAACCAATTTCTTGCTTACAGTAGAATGATAATTTCCGTACATATAAAAATCAAGAAATCAGTTTCTTGATTACAGTAGAATGCACAAAGAAAAATCAAGAAACCAACCAATTTCTTGCTTACAGTAGAATGATAATTGCCGTACATATAATGATTTCTGAATGTCTTTAGTGTTTGTATATACCTTCTGTGCCAGGTTTGTACTTATATAATTTATGAAAATGTAAACTAAATGCAAGTACAAGTTTAATATAAATATGGGGACAATGAGACCTCTGCATATATATATATATATATATCCACTGTGTATATATATATATATATCTCACAGTTATTCTGAAAAGATCAAGATAAACCCTTTTTCTACAGGATGCTTATCCCCTGGTCTAATACAAAATTACAAATCTTTAAAAAGCTCAGGTGCAATTGCAATTAAGGATAGTGCCTCATTCTCTGTATGAATGAATTTCAATTTTCACCCACCTGCCAGTATGCCAAAGGAGAAATTTTCCAGACCAGCGAGAGCCACTAGACTCCATAGCCCACTAACCCCAAAAAACTGGGACCCAATGGGCTGCTCGTGCACAGCGGTATGTCTGTTGGGCAGACTGTCGATGTCAATGGTTTGTCATCCTTAATCCATATTGAGAAAGTTGCCCTTGACAGAATGGTGAGAAATGAGCAGGATGAATTGAATGATCACCTTATTGATTTGCAATTTGTTTCACCACTCAAGCATCACATGTTGATGAGTAGAGTTCTTGCTGAGTCGGAACATAGTCCACATAATTTGAAACTGAGGGAAGCTATCTGCAGCCACTCTGAGCTTCCAGACGTTTGTCAAGGCTATGGAGAGCTTATCGAGAAGCAACTCATTGTTCCAGGGTTGTCTAGATCGAAACGCATCATATCGATGCACCAAGTCATGGTTTGGCACCTCTTGAGCGTTCTTTTTTTACAGAGAGATGCAAATTTACGTATGCCCATAGAAAATGACGAAGAGTTTGATAGCATGACAGACGTAAAGGAGGGTTCTACGAAAATTGATCCTGAAGCAGAGCCTTTAATTCGCAGGGCAGAGTTTAGTGGCTGGCTGCAGGAGAGCGTTGATCACCGTGTACAGGAAGAAGTTAGGGGTTTAAAAGAGGGGAATGACTTGAAACATATATTTTCACTTTTGACTGGGAGACAACTGGATGAAGCCGTCCAACTGTCTGCTTATACAGGAGATGTGAGAATGGCTTGTATGATCAGTCAAGCTGGCGGGTCAATGATTAACAGAACGGATATGGCTGCCCAACTGGAAGCATGGGACACTGAAGGGTTGGATTATAATTTCATAGAGGAGGACAGGTTGAAGCTGTATAAGTTACTCGGAGGAGATATTCAAGGTGCTCTTAAGGGTATGGAAGCAGATTGTAAACGTTATCTAGGCCTGTTGATGTGGTATCATTTAGCGCCAGATAGTGCTCTTCCAACCATTATCAGTATTTTTTCAACAGCTTGTTGACCAAGGAGTAGCACCACCACCAGTTCCCATCTACATTGATGAAGGACCTCTAGAAGAGGCATCAAATTTGAATGTGGAAGGGCGGTATGATCTGACTTATTATCTCATGTTACTTCATGCTAGCGATGAGAAGAATTATGTGAATCTGAGTAAGATGTTCACTTCTTTTTCATCCACTTATGATGCCCTTGATTATCATATGACTTGGCACCAACAGTCCATTCTGCAAGCAATTGGTTTAGTGGATTCAAAAGAGCTGCATGTATTATACATGAGCTTTGTGTCACAACTGCTTTGTGTGGGAGAGTGTCATTGGGCCATATATGTTGTTCTTCACATGCCACCTACACCAGATTATCCCATGCTTCATGAGAAAGTTATCAAAGAAATTTTATGCCAATATTGTGAAACATGGAGTTCAGTTGATACACAAAAGCAATTTATTGAGAAATTGGGCATACCGTCTGAGTGGATGCATGAGGCTTTGGTAATTCTTCATTCTTTTTTATGAAAATTCATTTTTCTTTCATTTGTTTAATCTCTAATTCGAAGGGAGATCATGAACAACACAAACAGCTTTGGTTAAATATACTTGGAACCAAACATGGACAATTGTGCTACCCTTGGAAAGTGGAGGTTATATTGCTTATGCTGTTTTTTCTATTATTTATTCATTGCCTTTTTCTTTTTGGTGGTGGTGTTGATAACAGTGACAGTTAATGTATAGTGGAAGTATGGTAGGCCTTATGTCTCTCTGTCTCATTAACTGCAGGCTATCCACTGCCAATACTATGGGAACAGTGTCATTCCGAACTGATTCCCAAAATCTGAAGCAGGCAAAGTGTGATTCCCTACAACTGTTTCTGTGTTTCTATCTGGTGCAGTATCTTGCTTGGCAGTGGCAGTTATGCCTAAGATTCTCCTTTTAGATATGGGAAGGAGACACCAATCACCTGGTTGACCGCAATGCTTATATAACTAGGACCTTCGCTGATTATGATTGTAATAAATTAAGAATTCTTTGAGACTTTTATTTGTTCCTATTTTGTTTGAAATACTGGCGATTTCATCCATCCAGGGTCATCCTGAGAAATTTTGTATTATTTCTTTTAAATCCGCAAGGAGCAAGATTGTTAGCTCTTACTTCTCTGAACTGAGCATAGACATTTAGAGGCCATACCCTATAAGGGTTTGTTCTGTGGACGGTTATAAACCCTAGTTTTTCTATTTTTCACGTTTTAAAGCCTGATTATGGCTGTTTGATATGGCATTGCTCTATTTAGCATTTCCACTTAGTTGAATCGTGTGTTTAAAATATTTTATTGGTTTTAACTTCATTCTGTTTGATTTTATTAGACATTTGTAGTATAGCAATATGTATAGGGTTTCTGCAGCATTTAAGAGTTTGATTACTGTTAATGGACATGGAAATATGTGTAGAGTTTTATGGAGCATTTAAGAATATTGTTACTGTTTAATTCTCGAAAAGCACTTGCAGAATTCTGAATATATTCTAGCTCTAATTACACTACTTTAACACCCTTAGAAGCTTTCATTTTAGTTTCATGCAATGTATCATTTTTCTTTAATTGATCCTTTGACCTATAAAATTACTTGCCCGGAAGAAGGCCTGCTGTTTCGTCTTTCTCCCTCAGTAAAGTGCCTATGTTTGAGGTATCATATCAATTTGTCTGGACTTTGATCTATATGAATATATATATCTATGGCTATGAATTTTTGAGAATGCTGGGCCAAGGAATCATGGATGCAAATGAAATTTTGTAGGTGTGGAAGTTATTTTGTACAGTAATAGGTTTTTGATTTTTTCCATTCGCATTCCTTGAGTCTTGATTGATGTAAGTTCTGCTCACTGGTAAATTTGAGATGCAATTAATTCTCTTTACATGAAATAAAATTCCTGTTTTTCCTACCTTGAAGATATATTGTAAATCTTATCTTCCTACTGTTTTAAAAGTTCTGAAAATGGTGATGAATGTGATTTAGTGAAGAAAGCTATTCTGTTGAAAGAAGCCCTAAGATGAACTCTGGACACAGAAAAAACTGCTGCTCACTGGTGGCAAGCTTTTAAGTTGTATGCTTTTGAGTGAGGCCATGGTCAAATCATTGCCAGTGCTTCCTCCCTTTTAACTTATGGTCAAATTAAATATGCTTGCATAGTCTCTGAGTATATTGCAATCTCTTGTAATCCAAATCCAGGTTGAGAATAGAGTTTTCCATTTGAAGTGAAACATAATTCTTATGGCAAAGCTACATAAAGTAAAAAATTGTTCTCATTTATGATATCTTGTCTGATGATGATTCTTAATAAAGAAGTATCATTCACATTTGTGGAAATTGAATTCTTTTCTAACTGGCTCATTGAACCAGTGATCTTCCAGGATTTTTTTTAGTATAAAAACGTTTGGATGTCACCGATGTTTTTGTTTGCTGACTGCAATTTTCCATATTTGGATTATCATTGGTCTGCTCTTGTGAACACATTTTATTTGCAGCTTTTACCATTTTCGAATTGAGTTCCTTTGTATATTGGTGATGACTCTATTCCAAGCATTTTAGATTTGTCCAGTACATTTGACGAATGTGTCTCAATCAGGCCATCATTTTGGCAGGGAATAACTTTCAAAGAAAATAATCACAATCATGGTCCTGTTAAGATGATTTTCTTTATTTATTTCTTTGGGATATCCTAAAATGTTCGATTTCTTTAGAATTAAGGTTTAAAACTTTGTGATATTCTGAAATGTTCATTTAAAGTTTTTTCCTTTACTTTTATTTTTCTTCGAATTAAAGTTCAATTTATTCGGGCAGAGTGGAATCTTGGTTGTATTGGGAAAAGTAAGAATTATATGTACCCAACAATTTCAAATAAATTATATGCTTAACACTTCCTAACACAATATTTTGAATTTAGAAATTTGGATTTTAATGTATATTTTTATATCAAATAGGTATATTCAAGAGATTGTAATTTTAAAATTGCATTATTATTATTATTATTTTGAATTTTATTTTAAAAAACATAATACCAACATTAAAATATCAATTCTTTTTATAACTATTAAATCTAAAGATCTCAACTTTTTCATAAATCTTAGTCCAACTTTTCTATATTTCATTCAACCTTTAAAAATAATATATGATATTAACATTACAAGCAACTTTCAAAGCAGAAACATTTGAATGGATGACTTTAAATGCCAATATTTCATATGATGAGTATGACACCGATCCCAGAAGTGATTCTTAAAAAGGCCCCCGGAGGCTACACCACATAATGTGCACAATGTTGACATCTTCTGGCTTAGATGCTAGGGTATGAGGGGTGCCTGTTCCACCAAATTAGTGTAGGACTTGCACACAGCCTCAACCTGTGTATAACAATGTGCCCTGCACATGGGCTGAAAGCCTGAAACACACTGAGAATGAAATCGTGGTGAGCAAAATAAAAAATATCCTTAGTTTTGGTTGCATTCCCTCTTGTTTGTATACTAAATAATGCTATTCATGCTTTTCTTTTTGAAGTTGTAGTAAGAAAAGATACATGTCTCAGCAATGCAGGGGAGCCTAAAAACAGTACAGACAATGCATTTCAAGGGGTCTTTTTATATATTGGGACCTACATTTGTAGTAGCACAGCTACCAGAAAGTTCCAAAAAAAAAAAGAATTTACAAGAGGGCCTGGGTGCTCCAATCAGAAATGATATGTCGGTATCATAGAAAGACCCTTTCTGACATGCCGTAGTGCCAAGATTCGTAGTAGTAAGAGGGGGTCACTATTATATCGTGCCTAAAAATAACAGTTATTATGAAAGGTCCCGATTAATGAGGTCTTGTTACATTGTCTTTATATTGAGTGTGTATGGAAGACCATGCATTGGAAGCAGATTGTAATTAGAACTAATTATAAAAATTAAACTTCTAATATTGAAAATCGTTATTATTCTTACCGAAAACCACATACTGTAACATGTTTACATATGAAAACCACGATGAAGGATGACAAATTTAAGTAAAGAAACAAACTTAAAGACTGATTTTACTACCATTTAGAGCATCATCCAAATTAAAGTTTTAATTGCAAGTTATATTTTTCCTGAATAAATTACAGTAACTCAACCTGTATAGGAACTATGGAAATATGTATCGCGAATTTACAGCAAGAGTATTACAATAGCCTACAGAAACATCATTCAACATATACTACAAGTTGCTACAACATTTTCATGATTGATCACACAAAAAATATATTATGTGTGTTCTATAAATCTTGCACGATGCTTTGTCAATTGGGTCTAACCCAAATAGTTAGGAGGAGTTATCCTCTCTACGAAGGTTTAATTTGTACAAGTGACATGTTGATATCTTAACTGAGTATACTGTTGAAAAAGCCTTGAACTTCTGCAAAATTTGGCTTACCCTAGGTGCCACCCTCAAAATGAGGGGAAATGCTTGGCGGGATTTGGATACGTTTAACACTTTTCATATTCAGAAGATGCTTCACGAAATAACATGTTAAAGCTGTGATGCTATAATGCAATTTAGGAACAAAGGCATGTCTTAGAATTGTGGATGGATAAATGACATAATACATATGCATTTCTGTAGAGAAGCTTCCAATGGAATGGTCCTCTCTATCAGTTTGGAAATTCTATTTAGATATGCAACAGGTTTCTCTTTTATGCAATGTGAAATGCACATCCAAAAAATACGAGTTTATAAAATATTATTTCTCAGCCAAATCATGTCAATTCTATGGTATCCCTTGAGGTATACTTCATAAAATCTCTTATAGTAGGGAAAAGAAAATATATTCAAATCACAGAGCCAATTTTCCATCCTCACTGCCATGCATAAGTTTCTATACAGGAACACATTTACATGAACCTTTTCAAAGAAAAAACTTCGCTTAGTTTGGTATGTAATCATCACAGTAACAACTTTCAAAGACTAAGTTTCCTGCAGCAGATCTACGTATTCTGAATCTACAAGTTCACTCTAAAACAAGTGAAAAGATTCAAAATCCAAGAAGAAACAACCCGGCAGTGTAACTTGGCAGGGGCTCAAAACCCATGTTATTTGCAGTTAAAAAACAATGAAATTTATATATACTAGAAATCACCGATTCTGTTAATGCTAAACTTTACATATCCTCCTGTACAACTGTAGGTTGCTAAGTCCGCAATCTCTTCTCAGCAGCTGCCATATAAACAAATCAATTTTTTTTATCGCTAAGTTTGTTTTCTTCTTAACTCATATCCATCAAAATAATCATGGTTTTATCTGTGTGAGAACAATCTCACAATTATAAGCAGATAGTCAACCTGGCAGTTTGGGCCCTGGATATATAAACAACTTTCTTCTCCTCTTACAGTTTTACCATTATATTAGGCTTGGACTACTTGGTTAGAGTTTAGGTTCCACTATTTTGTAATTGTATGTGATAATTGCTTACAATTGGTAGAGGGACACAGAGAACAAAGGAAATCGCTTGAAAACATTGTTCCAGTTAGGCAGTTTTACCTGATATGTGATGACATTTTCTCTGCTTCCTCTCTTGCAAATCAAGAAATACTCCAAAAATAATTTATTTTATTTTAAAAAAAGTAAACCAAATGATCAAAGTTTATAATTTGAATTTTAAATATTTATATCTATTTTAATAAAAATATTAATTTTTAATTTAATATTATTAAATTGTAATTTATGTAATTTTATTTTTATCTCATTTTATTTATTTATTTGTTTATTTATCAATCTTTATTTTATTTTATTTTATTTCTATTTATTTATTTATTTTATTCTTATTTTTGTAATTATTATTATTATTATTATTATTATTATTATTTTTTTACATTTAAATTTTATCTTTATTTTATTTTATTTCTATTTATTTATTCATATTTTATTTATTTATTTCATTATTTTTTTTTCCTTTTTTTTTAATCTTTTCTTGCCATAGCATGTAATTATTAAAAATAAAATAAATATATAAATTCAAACTTTACATATTATTTAATTACTTTTAACATTTAATTTATTCGATAATAATAAAAACAAATGAATATCCTTTGAATAGTGCACCGAGGCTATCTCCCTCTTTTATAAAGCGCTCGAATATTAATAGAAATCCTCCCCTTGTAAACTGTATTAAAAGGCAATACCCTCTCATTAGATTTTGATGTTCGAACTTCTTAGACCATAACCCCAAGCAATAACAAGTATACGCCCTCCCGAAAGGCTCACGACGGTCTTTAGTTTAATAAGCATTGACCAAACCTTGGAGTTAAAACCCCAAGTCTTATCATGTCATTAGATCATTAATATGGGATCACTACATACCTTAATTTTACTACCGCGGACATCAATCGACGATACCATAGCCACTTTCACATATTCATTAAAACACCATTATGCATGAATGTTCGCCATATATATATCCCGGACCTAACTATAAGGCGAGTGCCAATATAGCGTTCGGCCCCACCTATTAACAATCCTCTTGCATCCGACGGCTGGAGGAGTTTCGCGTTGATTGGGGCAATCCAACGACCAGGGTGGAGTTCCGCATTTTTTTAGATCCCGAACTTTACCACGTCAAATTCACGCGATGAGGGCGATATCGCCCCAACGACGTGGCACGATCTAATAGGATCGGGTTTTTTCCTTGTGGTTTCACCTCCGGGCAAGGGCGGTACGAAATAGGCGGGTTTGTTCCCAAAACCACTCGACTATAACCTCCGGTTCCACGTTCACCTCTTGGTTTCGTTCCTTCTACGCTCAAGGTTCCATCTTCTACGTTCACTTACTCTTCAGTACGCTTCCCTTAGCGCAGTTCTCTTCACCCGTTTTCTGCACAAAATGGGTAACCCAACAAACTGTGTGTTGAAGTCTCGCTCCAGTCCTCCCCTATGCTGGTCTTTAACATGAATTGTATTCCATTCTGGCTTTAAAACCCTCCAACATACATTTCCGTCTCAATCCTTCTCTTCGACTTCAGGAATTCGAGCACACCCAAGTTTCGACCTGAAGAGATTTGCACTATAACAAAATTACAATACAACTGCCCCTCCTTTTAAGTGGGGATTTAGCAAACCCTAGAATTTAGCAACTCCTCCTATCCACTGAAACTTCTGATTCATTAAAGAAGCTTATCGTGAAAGACATTCATCGCACCTTGCCCTCCCAAAAATTATTTCCACTAATAGACAGGCCTGGATAGAGATCTCTGCACAATTTGTTGAAGGCCTACTTTGTGTATGACAAGGATGTGGGGTATACACAGGGGATGAATTTCATACCAGGCATGATTCTGCTTCACATGAATGAGGAGGAAGAGGCGCTTTGGGTAATGCCGGCTCTGCTCAAGGGCGCTGTGAATATGTCAATGCGACGTTCATATTTGGAAGGCTTGCCTCTGTTGCACCAATCTCTGTTTGAGTTTGAAGTTCTTGTGAATGAAGACTGTCTATTTTTCTTTTGATGATGAATTATGTAGGGTGATTTTAGATGGATAAACCTAATAATTTAGTTTTCATAATAAATTATATTGGATGGTTTTAAACTCAATAATTTTGAATGTCGTTTTTATTGAAACTTTCTTGAAATAATATGAATAACATAGGCTTCAATTCAAAAATCTATTTTCCACACTCAAGGGTTTGCATTGTACTTTTACATGGGAGGTTTGAAATTGAAATTGCAGGGTATACCGTCATTTGTAGAATCGATCACCAAACAGCGCTCTATAGACTTTTTGCGCTTCTACAACATGGGTTTTCGAAGGTTTGCAGTAACAGATATGGGGTCGTCTGGGTGCTTGCCAGTTATAATAGCAAAGAATTATTATTCTGACCTTGCCAAACCATTTGCAGAATTGAGTCTAGCTACTTTGCTTCAAGCCCTGATACAACTTTGCTATTTCTTCTTATTAATGCTTCAAATGGTAATTGGAAATATGCCTTCTGAAATTTGTGGAGTCAGCCGGTTTCACTTGTTAAGGGTTTCGTTTGTGAAAATTCTATTGCTTGCATCTTACATTCATGTAATGCACGAGTAATGATCCTTGATAAGGTTTCTTTTCTGAACCAACTTCGGGTGTCAAATTTGTATTTGTGTATTCTAACCAACCAGCTGCCATTTCTTAGTTTCTTGTTGATTCTTACTATGCATGCAATGGTCCCTACCCATCATTACCATTGAAACTTGAATTTTTTTACTGTACATTCCATTGCTATGTTACCAGAGACGGCATGATAGTGAATCCGGTTGATTTCAGTCCCTAGAGGCCATTTATTCTTCCTCCTCTGTTCTCCTGCGAGAAGTTGGAGAAGAATTAACTCAAAATCTACATGTTTTGTCCCCCTTACATCATTGGGAGGTCTCCTTTCGGCGTTCCTTTGCACCTCCCGCTTTCGTATGCTCCTTCGCACCTCCTCGAGCCTCTATTTAGTATTTAGGTATGATGAAGTCTCCTACAAATTTAATTTGCAATAATATTTATACATCTTCTATACTTCTATATATATATATATATATTTATTTATTTATATATATATTTTAAATAAATATTCAATTTTATTTTTAGTACTTGCTACTTAGTTTAATTTAATTACTAATTTATTTCGTATTGTTATTATGTAATTGGTATTGGTTAAATGTAATTAATATTTAACTTGTTTCACACCGTTGTTAAAACACAAATTAAGCTTAAAAAAGAAATTAGGCTGGGGATGTTGTTTAGCCTTCATTAAATTATAAATAGTGATTAATATATTTTTGCCTTTCCTATCAAATTTGATTGAAAACGCTTTTAAGAACCATTGGATCCAGGTCATTAAATAATTTATTAAAAAACATAAATTACAGATTTATCTTTGTCTGATTCAAGGATTACATTAAACTAAATCCATATCAAACCTACATGCTCCTACATGAAAATATTTGGTTGACTGATCCCATGCATGGAAATAAGGGTCAAACCCCATAAAACTTATTCATTAGCAATATATTCGTCCAGTTACATTACTATGTAGGCATTGAATATTATTACAGAGAATTAATTGGGGTAGAATAAATATTTCAATTTATTTAAATATTTCAATTTGTAATGTCATCCACATAGTTTTGACTTGTTGTTCCAAATTATTGAATTTTGGTATGTGGAGTTGTTTAGTTTTTATTATTAAATTATAAATTAGTTATTGATATATTTTCTAGTGGGTTGAAAATACTTTTAAGAACCATTGTATCCACATCATTAAATAATTTATTAAAGAACACAAATTACAGATTTATCTCTTCTCGCTTCCAGGATTACATTAAACTAAATCCATGTCGAATCTACATTTATCATCGGTCATTTCTTGATTGTACAAATGCTCACAGTTGTCCACCTAAACTGCTGCCAAAACCATCATGAAAAAATAAAACTCAAATTTCAATGTTATTAACTATACATAGAATCATTATTAACAATAAGGTTTTCCGCATCGAATATGTAATTTATCATATCCATTATGCAAGTGCAAATCTGAGTTGGAGGATCTAGTCATTGTCACACAGATCCCATGTAGATCTCTTGATATCAACAACCATTAATTCAAAATTAAATAGCATAAAATTATGGCAGTTGTACCAGTTTCTACTTTGTAGTTGTTACTTTGCTTGAAGCTTTGTAAATCTTATTTTCGCTCTTTATATTTTCTGTTCTTGACCGTTGAAATCTTTGTATTCTGCTCAACACATCTACAACTAGATTTATCGTGTGACTCGACACTGTGCAAGCAAGCTTTCACAAGTTAGGTTGGGACTGTGCGCCTCCAATTGCAAGGTTTGCTAAGCATAATTTCTCTTACTATTTCATGTAATTCCACATATTAAATTCATTTTCTTGCTTTGATTCTGAGTACAAAGTGGATGATATTCTACTTGCAATTTACATATTATGCACTGTGTTTTTAAATGATAGCCGATGGAACATTGATGATTGCAATTCCATTCGAATTTGATAAAGTTGGTACGTCCTACAAATGTCGTTTCTTTTTAACAAATTTACAAAGTTCCTAAAAGTACTTCTCAAGATTATATCATACAGAGAAAACATAGAAAATAGAATTTTGTTAGGTCTCTAGCATGAGAATACCATTTGTATCAGCCTCGGAGGATTCAAAGTCATTTCCCTTGGAACGACTTTGTTTACTAATGCCTTCGTTCATTAAAAAATGTAGATTATTATCATCATCATTTTCTGAATCAAATTCGACTTCATTTGTAGCTTCGGTTCATGAAAAAGGATTTGATTTGAGATTATGAAACTTCGACATCTTATCATCTTCGATCTTGGGGGAGTTCTCCTCCTTCAAAAAAGCTTATCCGTTTGCAATATTAACAACTTTGTTTACTAAAGCGTCCGTTCATTAAAAAATGTAGATTATTATCATCATCATTTTCTGAATCAAATTTCACTTCATTTGTAGCTTCGGTGTTAGCAGATCAAAAACTATGTTCTTGTTCATAGAACAACATATTAGCACGATTATTATCATTTCTATCTAGAAGCACTTTGACCTTGAATTTATGATGCAAAATTCGAAGGTTTGTATTGCATCGTTTCCTGGTTTTTGCATTCGATCCCCAATGGCAGAATTGATAAACGTTAAATAACATCCAAAGGCGTGCAAAGTCGAAACAAATATTAAATGTGATGACAACATGAGAGAGAAAAGAAATGCTTCTATTCCTTAACAATAAAAACTGCTATTACAATGTCTTCCTCTCACAGAGGGTTTTACAAAATAGTGACTGCTGCAAGACACAGCTGATTGTTCACCATTTTAGAAAGCAGTTGGAACACAAAAAACTAGAGATAAAAAATGGTACAGTGAAAATAGAAGTAGCTAATAGAACATATGCAAAGCCAAGGGTAGTTAAGACAGTCCCAAAAACAAAACTCTATGAAATAAATTTAAGTTCAAGCTATTTTGTGGTCATTGGTATCTTCCAAAAAATTATTGCATCTTGTGCATATTATGGAAGCAAGAAAATACAAGCACCTCAGTTTAAAGTTAGTCATAATTAATCTTTAAACAATTGCTTCCAGAATACAAGACACCTAACAAGAGTCATTAGTTTAATTGATTGACTAAAAGCAACACTAGGAGCAGTCAAAACAGAAGTAGCAAATAGAACAGATGCAAAGGCAAGGGTAGTTTATAGGTTATGTAGTTATAGCTTAGTGAGAATAGTGCTTGTTACACTATAGTCTAGAGATTTATAGAAAATTAGAGTAGCTACCCAAATAGTCGCATTAGTCTTATTGCTATGGACCTATGGTGGTGGTAGTCTTAATCCCATGCCCTAAGTTATTATTATAGGATCTTAGAGATTTCATATAGTATAAATCAAGATTTTTCTATGTCATCTATTACTCACATTATCCTGCACAAGTTACTATGCCTCAACTTCTGGTGTTGCTCTTATTCTTTAGTCAATTGATACCTTTGGATAGTTAATTTGTTGTTTTTTTCTTGATGTTTTAGCAAAGTTAGGCGCCACTTGCTGCATTGAATGGAATATATGAATTTGGAACGATGGAATGTAGTCACATGCAACTTTCAAAGACGCTACAACAACTAATAGCAGAAGAAGACACCGCTAATATCAAAATAGACTGTAGAAACAAAGCAACGAAGAAAACAAGTGTTGGATACTTTGCATGTAGACCTTGTAAGAAGTGGTTTAGCTGCAGCTTCAACTGGTGCAAATGTTGTTGTTGTATGCAGTACATTTTTTAATATGAAAAAAATAATAAGTAGTTGTCAAAGATCAACACGAACGAAAGCAAAGAAAAAAACAAATAGTCAATACTTTAAATCTAGATGTCGTACTAGGTCGTATAGATACGACTTCAGATGATCCAAATGTAGTTGTTGTATATACCATCATTGTTAATGTCCATAGAACAATGTCTAGTTGTTAGCAATCATCATAGAATACATTTATTCGTCATTGAAATGAATATTTTGTCTTATCACAAAAATTGGTGTAACTACCAAATTTTCAAAATATAATGATAGAATTAGTCCATATTATGTTGACCTATCTTGTCCAATATTTGCTACATTGACTTGCAAGTACATGCTTTGGTGCAATAAAGTTGGGACTTGCATAAGGAATGAATGCTTTGTAATAACTAAGTTGATTCTCACGTTCGGCTATTTTTATGAAGCATATTGTTGCCTTCAATATGCTATTATCATACAGTACATATCTAACTATACATACATATTCGTAATTACAACTATGTTGCTTACAACTAGCAAGATTAGCTTTACTAGTCAAGACACATAGAATCTATATTTCATGCTTTCTATTGTGTAGAAAAGTCAATTATTTCTAGAATACATAGCTTGTATGTGAGATTCATGTTTTCAGAGACAATAATCAATGTTGCATCTTCTTTGTTTTGCAGTGATACTTCTGAAATACAGAGAGATGCAAAATAGGAACTAGTTACTTGCAACTTTGCTTCTCTTATTTTATTGTTTTGAGATCAAAGATACAATATAATAGTAAAATTAATATTTTGTGCTAGTAAACATTATCATAGAGATATATTCAATAAAGCAAAAAAATATTATAGAAGCTCTTCTGATCTTTGAGGAAAAAAAATCTAAGATACATAGTACTTAGTAAACAAATCACTATACGAATCTGAAAAATGAATACATAGAAAAAAATGGTTGAAATAATAGACATTGAAAACTACCATCCAGCAAAAAAACAACGCATAGATACTAATATTGATATCATTTTAATGAACCATAGTCTCTTTAGACTACAACAATTTTCATATACTCCTGGAGATTGTTTGTTCAATGCATTTGAAGTGCTTTTGCACTTTCGTTACTCGTCTATTGAACTGCGCAATGGAATAATAGAACATTTTCTCAGTTGTCTATAGCGAAATGACACAGAGGCAAAATAATCATACCAATATGAACTAGATCCTGTAATGTTATATCAACTTCATGGAATTCACGATGTTGACACATACCTTCGTAGAATGCGTTTTTCTGCATCTAATAGAAATTTCCAATCTGAAAGAGGCCTATGGGGAGACACATTTTGCATATGGTGGCTATCAAAGTGGTTGAACATACCAATTGGAGTCTGGTCGCTAACAATGAAAACAAGGTATTTGTTCACAATTCCACTAAAAATTTTGTTTCATGATACAGATCCAATTAGTGGACATTTTGAACCCCTATTATACAAAATATTATGTAGATGTGACTTTGTACCAAATTGTTCTTTGTCACCTCTTTGCAAACATCTTGAAAACCATTATGAATCCGTTGTTCATGAAATGCAAATTCATGGATTGCATATAGCAAAAAAAACTATGTCGAAATGTGCTAATAGCATGTTTACTGCAATTTGTTATTTAATAGCACCTGAATTTGATGAACAATCTCTTAGACTCTACATTGTCCAATATTTTTGCAATGCACTAATGGCTAGGAGAAACGATGCATTGAATTGTATAGAAAAACACTTAACAAATGAAACTATACAAAGTCAAACAATGGTTGCAGATTGGAAACAATACCTAATTAATATGGCAATGCCATATGAAAAAGGAGGAGTTGAGGGAACATCATTTTGCTTCCAATGGACATCGATCATATTTAATGTAAACATACAAATATGGTCATTTACTAGTAAAACCATTGTAAATTACTACCAATCAAAAACAAATTTCAACCAAACGTACAACATATTATCATTTGAAACAAGTACATCACACATTCATTATGAACCATTACTATCAAATCAAAATACAAATCGATGCAATTTGCAACATAGAATAGTACAAATGCACGAAAACACCAACAATAGAATAAAATTGCGCAAATTGAAACAAATGATATGTACAAATGACCCAAATAAAATTGGACAAAATAGAAATAAAATAGCAGATAAAAATTGCTCATCATGAAAAATTACTCCCATAGAAATTCACAAACGACAAATCGAAGACACACCAAAAACCAAATGTTCAATATGCAAGACATTGCAATTTCAAAAGGAAATCTCAAGCATTGGACTTGAATTAGAAAAAATGTACATAAACATATCTAGAAAACAGAAGACATTGCATTTAAATATCATTTGTGGATCTTGCAAAACAACACTTGCAAATGCAAAGTTGCCTCGCTTTGCAACACCTGAACAAATAAGACGTAACAAGCCATTGCAAACTGTAACGAGACTTTTAGAGCTTGAGGAAAGACTTGTTGCATTGAGAATTCCCTTTGCACAAATAAGACAATGTGGGAAGAAGCGATCACAAATGGGCTTAACTGGTTCAATAATCAATGTACCTGTCCAGATGGACATTGTCCAAAAAACATTTCCACAATCCATAAACAATACAATCACAATTGCTATTGCATTAAAACGACGACTAGAATACAAGAATGCATATCAAACAGGAAAAGTGCGTGTGCATAATGTCATGAGAGCACTTAAAGAACTATGTTCTCGAAATTTGTATAAAACTGAAAACATTTCCATTAATTGAAATTGGAATCATATACTTGAATTGGACAATAAAGGTAATAAATCCGATGATGACAACATTGATAGCAAAAGTGAAACTAATAGCATTTCAGAAAGTGAAAGGCCAACTGAAACCTTGGTACATGGATTCATAGCTTCACAACGAATTCATGATTTACAAGACAAGCTTATTGAAATAGTACCAGATGAGTGACAATGACCACTTGGGATATTCAAAGACAAACATGCAGAAGAAATGAGTTTCCCAACACTATTATTTGGAAATCCACGTGACGATGATATACTACAAATATTTCATTACCAAGAAATAGTAAAATGGGAACTAATGCATTGCAGTGGTCACTTTTCCTATCACATCACAAATTTGTTCTTCAAGACAATGCGAATACTCATTGAAAAGGTCATGTCATGCATCTCAGTACGAATAAGAAAAGGAAAATTACAAGGAAGAAAGTTGTTAGCAAAAGATGTTAAGTACAAGCCCAACTTAGAAAAGTTACTAAAAAGTCATATTGGATACATATATTTCAAACACATAAGAATTTCTCCTGATTACCATCAACAAATGCAGAAACATATATTTGCAATGATACGACAATTAGGTCCTCCAAATTTCTTTGTTACATTTACAAGTGCAGAGCATCTTTGGACACCACTAGTACAAAATCTTACTAAATTACATAGCAATAGAAATAAAGAGAAATACATTGAAACAATTGAGGAATGCAACATTGATTATCTTGTTAGGAAGGACCCAGTAACATGTACACATTACTATAGACATAAGACAAATGCATTGAAGCAATTGATCTGTCAAGATAACACATTCTTTGGCAAAAATATTAGATTACTACTTTGTAACTGAGTTCCAAAATAGAGGTAGTGAACATGAACATGCTCTTATATCGATAGAAAATGCTCCAGTATATGGAATTAATACTAACTTAGAAATTGCAAACTTCTTGGATAACTATATAACTTGTAGCACAAATCACCTTGATCCAGAACTTGCAAAGATACATGAACATCACCATACCAAAAGCTGTAAAAAACGAAAAGCATCCCAGTGTAGATACAAATTTCCAATGCCACCAATGAAAATAACAAGGATTCTTGAACCAATTACTTCGGTACATGGCTCAATAAATGAAAAAGTTTTGTCCTTGCAAAGCACCTTAAAGAAAAAACACTATGACAAATCAACCAGTCATGAAGATTTCTTCGATGAATTCCAGTTAACAGAAACTAATTACATTGAATTAATACAAAGTACATTAACACAACCAATGGTATTCTTGCAACGAAAACCATCAGAAATATGGAATAATAGCTTTGCATACAATATGCCATAGCTATGGAATGAAAATACAGATGCTCAATATGTTCTAAATGCATATGCTGCAGCTTCATATTGCACTTCATATATGACCAAAGTTGATAGATCTATGACAAATGCATTCAAAAGGATACAAAAAGAACATGAAAAGAGAAAAATTGATGTTATTCAAATGATACAGTCTCTAGGCAATGCTTTGCTTAACCTTCAAAAAATTTCAGCTCAACAAGTAGTCCACATAGCTCTATCACTACCATTGAATCATAGTTCAAGAGAATGCAAATTTATAAACACAGCACCAATAGACGAACGCACATTTATACTTAAACCAACTACTCTTCTAAAACAAATTCTTGACAACTCTGAAGTTGTTATGTGCAGTTCTACAATTGATTACTATATCAATAGGCCTAATGCTATTAAGCATATATGTTTAGCCAAATTTGTATCAAAGTATAGGAAAGATGGCAGACCAATATCAAAAAGAAAAAAAATAAAAAGTAATTCGATTCATTAAATACAAAAAACACATTGACTATGAAAACATTTACAGAGAAAAATTTTAGCTATATTTTCCATTCAAAAACAATGAAAATGCACTAAAGCAAGACTCCTCTACATGGAAGAGTGCATACATGTTGCATAAGAACACAATAAAGAACAATGAAACTAAGTTCACATATAACATGAACAAGAAATGGGGTGATTTGGAAGAAGCAATTCAAAAAATTGATAGCAGCACTGCAACTTCTAATCATACAATAAAAAAACCTGGAATATCTAATGATGTTACTGAGAAGTTTGACTTGGCTAAAGATTTGCAATTTCCCCAATGCAATGAGAAAAAAAGACATCTTAACATTGGTTTTCAATTTACAGAACATCCATTTATGCTTAGCAATGAAGAATACTACAAGATTAGGAGAATGCTTAATAAAGAACAACAAGCAATACTCAAAGACATTGCAATGAAAAAATGAAAGAACATAGACAAACCATTCTACTTATTTTTGACTGGAGGAGCTGGTACTGGAAAAACATTCACAGCAAAAGAAATATTCCAAATGCTCATGCGCATCTACAATGAACATTACAATATAGATCCTTTGAAACCAAAAGGTTTGATATTAGCATACACAGGTAAAGCTGCATATAATGCAGGTGGAGTTACAATTCATTCTGCATTGCTAATGCCTTTCAACAAATCTAGTTTTATTCCACTTAGCAACAATGTATTAGACAACTTAACACAACTGTATGAAGAATTAAGGGTTGTTCTCATTAATGAAGTATCTCTAATTGGAAGTTGTTTTCTATATCAAATTGATGATCGACTAAGAAACATTAAGCACAATCAAACAAAATACTTTGGAAACATTGATATCATATTTTGTGGCGACTTGTACCAAGCACAACCTATACAAGATTCACTAATATTTGAACAACCTACAATAAGAAAGCAACCAATAACATATGAATTTTGGAAAGAACATGTAAAGTACTATGAATTTCACATTGCAATGCGTCAAACAAATGAAAAATTCATTAGCATTTTGAATAGGATGCGTTTAAATAATCAAAAAGAAGATGATTCTAATTACCTGAATAGACATTGTATTCGAAATGCTCCTAATGATCCTACTTTCCCCTATCTATTTTTTAGGAATAAAGATGTAGCATTACATAACAATAAAATGTTGTCTATTGTTCCTGGTGATGAAATCGTAATTAATGCAATTGATTACGAAGAAGAAAACCATGGACACATACCATCTCATGCACAAATAGCAACATTGCCTTCACAAATTGTCCTAAAACTTAACATGCTAGTTGAAATATATGCAGGAAACTATGACTTACAAGACGGTCTAGTCAATGGTGCAGATGGTATCATTAAAGCATATGTAGAATTAGACAACTTTGATGTAATATGGATCAAATTCTATGATGAACGTGTTAGCCGTCAACAAGCACATAAATTTGCTTTTCTATATAACAAAGAAATTTCTAGTGATTGGACTCCTATACTGCACACAACAAAGCCAATTTCTGTGTTAGCAAAAACAGGCAAGTTGAAAATAAGAAAACAATTCCCAATCCAACTAGCATGTGCACGTACAATACACAGATCACAAGGCTTGACACTAGACAATCTTGCATTTGATCCTTTAGGAATACGACGCCATGGATTAGTATATATAGCTCTTTCTCGTGTGAGAAACATAGAATCATTGTATTTGCTTAGTCCACTTAAGAAACAAAACTTCCGAATTCAACACAAATTTTTTGTTGAAATGGAACGTTTACACAGAGACGCAAAGTGGCAACTAGACTACAACTATTCATTATTAGAAACAAAAGCATATATTTCAATTCTTTCTCTGAACACTCGCAGTTTACAAATACATATTGATGATTTGTTAAATGACTATGATCTAATGCAATCTGACATCCTACGTTTACAAGAAACACATTTGAATAATTCAATGCTTCTAAAAAGACTTGAAACATTCAATTGCATACCAAATCATAGTAAACATGGTTTGCTAATTTGTATTAAAAAGCATATAAAGATCTTGAACCATATTCATTTTGAAGAAAAAAACATTGAAGCTACACTAGCAAAGCTGCTTCTTCATGACATGGATATTATAGTTGTGAATGTCTATGTTGCACCATATGCAATATTGAACAATACATTTGATCTTCTTTCAAAAGCATTATGCAAAATACATTCAAATCAAACAATAGTGATTCTCGGCGATTTCAACATGAATATGCTTGAAAACAACAACAAAACAAACAAACTAAAATCGTATATGCACAATTACAACCTTCATTTTCTTTTAGAGACAAATAACAATCAACAATTATCAATCATTGATCACATATGGTCAAACATAACTTGTAGCTATAAGACTTTCAGATTAGATACATATTGGAGCGACCATGATACTATTTGTCTCATCATTGAAGACAAAAATGCAACACAAACACAGTGCAAATGAAAGTAGTCTAATGCTTTTTTCTAGTCAATAGTATCATAGCCTCTTAACTACTATGACTTTGACTTCTAATTGTATGTCTTGCAGATTACTATAGCTTTCTACAATGAGTCAAATAGGCAAAGACAAGTCACAAAAAGAAATAAACACATCCAGGTTTTCTTACTACACTAAACTTACTTACCCTTCAATGCATATGTATAGATATATCTCTATGTTTAACTGTTTATTTCTTTCTACAAAACTATTGCAAGACCTATTCTTATATTACTAGTGCTGACTTCTATAGCACTGATCTTCATATAGAATTATACTATGCATCAATAATTTATTTCTCAAGCATCACAAAATTCATTTTAATTCTTGAATTTGTCTTCCAACCCATTGTAATATTTTCATGTACAAATGAGACACGCCCCATTGCAAATTGCAAACTATATATAACCACTTTGGAGTTATCTAACAATAAACACCACAGCATACTGAATCTTATTCTCTACAGTATTTTAGCACTACAACACAATTTGTTTCCCTTTTCATCATCTCAATAATGTTCCATGCTTAAACTTGACAATCATCACCAATTGCTTATTTACATCAGAACTGTTACATGCATAATTCTATGAATCCCGGTCTTCTTTTCTTGTCAACCTTTAATTCCTTTTCCTCACACTTCTCTAGAAACTTGTCAAGCTTCCTGTTCACTTTACATTTGAACCTTTTTTTACCAAGATCTCCTCCAATTTCCCATGTTGCTTCTTGTCAACCTCTAAATTGTGCAATTTGAACAAAATATGTCCAATCTCATCATTATTTCTCTTAATATCCCTATTATCTTTGAAATTTTATCTATACATTTTTATTTTTATTTTGTTTCTTTTGTCCTATGGTGTTTCTATGTTATTTTTCGTTGAGTAGTACAACAAATTCAAATGACATATATCTTAATCAACATATTTATTCTGTAAACTGCCAACTACCCATAATAAGTAACAACATTGGAAAGTGAGCTTGATCAAGAAACACACCCAGACTTGCTTATTACGCCCAACTTACTTAGTATTTGATGCATATGTAAATGTTTTCATGCCAATAAGCAGTACCTGAGCATTCATACATCTATACTAGATGTGTTTACACATTTCTATAGTACTGGATTTGAGTCATTTTTTCTATCAGCCAAAAAAACTTTTAATATTTGCAACTCAGATCAGTATATATCTCTATTGCACCAATAGAATTTTCTGAATTTAATATTGTATAGTTTATAAGTATTCCATTATCCAGGTTTTTAAATGCAATTAATATTTCTCTCAATAACTAATATTCAGTTTCCAGTACAATATACAATAAGCTTATACTTTTATTTTTATTCTTAGTAACTATTAAAATTTACCAAACACTTCGTGGTTGCGTTCAAGCGCACCATTCAGTGACATTGCATCTTTTTCATCTCGCAGTTCCGGACAACAAGCTAGAATAGACAAAGAACAACAAATATCAAGTACAACTGAATTAGACAAGTAAGTAAACTTGAAACAAATTCTTATACGTACCATTAACATAACATTCATATTTATCACCAATATATTTTACTTCTAATTGTTTCTTTTGCCACGTCAACATCATCAATACACAGATCGAAAGCAACACATTTAGTTCCAGTTACCATTGAAGAACTAAACATTTGCAAAACTGGAAGAATGTTCAATGGAGATGTTATGGTTATCTATAGCACATATCTTGATAAAGTCCACAAAGCACGACAAATACTACGTGCAGATTTGACAGATGCCGAAGGAATAATGACAATCACATTGTCCATACCAACTAAGCTTATTGAACAACATGGCCAAAAAATATCACCAGGAAAAGCAATATCTATTACAAATTTTAAAGTACTTCCTAAAACAAATTATGACCATGGTGATTGTGATTGGATTCTGCTGCTAACTTAACTAAGCACCGTACAGAACATACCAACAATTTGCAAAGAATACAAATTCATTCCAGATACAACAATAAAACACCTTACAACAAATATAGAAACATATCTAATTGGAACGATTGCAACAGTTGTGACAGCTGCACGGAAAGTTGGTTTCCAATATACATTGCAAATTAAAGATGGAAATTTCGATGACAATAGAGCAACGGTAACATAAATTACTTTACAATGTTTTTATATTGCTAGTTCCATGCTACATTTCAATTTAGTTTCAAAAAAAATAAAATTATGTATTCTTTTGCAATTGCAGTTATTTGAAACATTTGCACCGCTCTATGATGAAATTGAGCAAGAATTGCAAAAAGGCCATCTTCCAATTATGTTATTCAAAAACATAACAAACAGGAAAGAACTGAAGGACAGAACACTTCGAACAATGCAAGCTACATTCATCACAAAATTGAATGCAGAAGCAACAAAAGAACTCAGAAAATTGAACCCTCCAACATTCTCTATAAGTACAAATGAAACAGTACCTCTACTACTCAATATGCAATTATTTCTTCATCTGTTTCTATTTTGACATATACTACTTTTCCTCCTCTATGAACAGATAAAAGGAACATTGACAATTGCAAGCATTTACTCTACGCCATTTGAACCAGTTTGTGTTGAATGCAATTCACTAGTACCAGCCTCTACAATGATAGAGGAGAATACAATTGATTGCCTAAAGTGCAATAAAAATTCATCCTTTTCCTATTCACAGTGTATTAATTGCATAATCAAGTCCAACAACACCAATTTGTAATGTTGCATCCGAAGCAAATTCCTCTTGAAACAGTTACTTCCCAACCAAGCGCATATGTCTTTTCAAGACTATGTTAAAAGGAAACAAGCAACAATGTATATGCTACGCGATTTCAAAATCAATGGTACATTTACAATCAACGAAGACAACGAGATCCAATCTGTTGACAGCAACGGAAGCCCTACCAAGGCTAGGTATACTTATAATTACTCTTCATCTTTCAACAAAAAATCAGATATATGCAATTTAAATTATGCTATCCAAAATAGCAAGATTTGTACTAAATTTTCCCTTTTCTTTGCAGCACCAGCACTTCTTCAAACATTGGCTACAACAAAATCACATAATAATCCAGAAATCAGTGCAAAGTTCTTCTCAATTTTTGTACAAGATTTTACTGCTCAAATCTGCCTTTCTCAAAGTGCAGTATGTCTACAACTTTTTGCCAAAACAAGAATGTTTTCATAGAACAATTAAAACAAAAATCACTAGTTATACTTATGGTGTTTCTTCTACCTATTCACAAATACTTTCAGACTTAATATATGTATATCTAAGAAATATAGCTTTTCCATTTGACGTTTACAAATTTTTTCAGATTTCATACATATATGTTCAATGAATAGAACCTGTGTTTACAATCTGACATTATATATATAAATGTTATAAATCTATTTAAAAATTTCCTGAAAAAAATATTTGTGCAGACATGATCCCTGGGCTACTTCCAGTCTTCTGTCTTGTTGTTTATTGGTTTTGAAAAAATCGTAATTGACATTTGGAACATTAATTCATCTCTGTAAAAGAGGGAGAGGCACTAAGCTTATTTGTCCATATGATGTGCACTACAAGTAGCCGCCTTTGCAAACGAAGCAACGACATTAATTTTTCATATATTGTTATCTATCAACTTTGAACAACATCTCTCAATTTGGGCAATATTGTTATGGTAATAGAAATAGTAAATTGCCATTTCTAAGTTTATGCTTCCTTAGCTTATAAGTTCACACACACACACACACACACACACACACACACACACACATATATATATATATATTTTTCTTTTTTCTTTTTTCTTTTGCAGATTCTTATATTCAGTGTTAATAGTAATGCACCAAATTCTATGTCTAAACACTGTACTAAGACTAAAGTTAGTCTTATCTTCCCTGCTATTCGCCTTTGTTATTTGACCATGCTTGATCATGACCGTATTTTGCCATCAGGCTCACTACAAAATAATGAAAAAAACAATACACACTCTGTGTTTTTTTTTGTTTTAAAAAAAATAAACAGTAAAAAAAAATTACATACCGTCTTTCGCACTCTGGTATGCTTTCAAAATAAAAACATTACAATATGTTACAATAGCCTCTCGGGCTTCTTACTTTATATATGCCACTCATATTAAAACATAAAACAAAAACTATATCAAATGAAACTAAACTAAAATTTGTAGGGCCTATTACAAATGCGCTTTGTATATATTTAAAACAATACAACAAACCAAATGTTGTAAAACCTTTTGTCGCGTGATAAAAACATTAAAACATTTCATTTGCGCATATACCGCCGGACCTGAAAAGAGATTAAATCCGCTTCATAAACTGCATCGGGTCCGAAACATAATATTACAAAGCAGCCAATACAAAAATTTCCGATGCCGATTGAAATGCGAACCCGCGATCAACTATTAACTGCACCATATAACATAGATCGGGTCCGGACTTATAGCATAACAATTGGTTCAAATAAAAGACTCCGATGCCAATTGTTAATCGGACCCGAGTTTAACTTTTAGCTGCGGCCTATAATATGCATCGGGTCCGGTTCCTTTCACTGTTCAATTGGGCCACAAAGAAAACGCTCCCAATACGTTTCAACTTGCGATACAATATGATAATGCCACGTGGTCTTGTGGACCCGCGGACCTTGGCTTAAGTGGAGGCCCATTCTTATATCAAATAATATGTGATGAACTCATCGCATCGGGCCATTACAAAAGACTGTGGATTATATGAATTACTTCCGATTGCGATGAAGGCATCAGAGCTTCCATCATCAACAAGACACTGTACTTGTAGACACAATACAGCACAATATTTTTTAAATTAAATTGAAAATTAAAAAAATTATAAATATTTTTTCTTAAAAATTGAATTAAAAATAAAAAAGTTATAAAATAAATTCCACCTTTTATTTTAGTACTAAAAATATTATTAGTACTAAGTTAGAAATAAAAATATTATTAGTACTAATTTTTAAAAAGCGATCATTGATAAGCAATAGGTAGTAGTTACTCTGTCATGCTCATATTGATGTCAAAAATAAGCTAAGCATATGTAACAGATCTAATCTACACAACAAATGCATATGCTCATGGGTCGTCCTAGTAATTATCAATTGGTTACCATCATCAACACAAAAGTTGTTTTATTATAATTTAGATAGATTTAAACTACTACTATATAGCGCATAAATTTTTAATTTTTACTTTGATTTAATTATATTTAAACTAAATTAAGCAGCAACTTTATTACAAAGAAAATACTAATAGACATGCTCAAACTCAAATTGCAATAATTATTTCTAATTTAATTTAACTATACTTTATTACAAAGCAAATCTCACTTATTTCATGAGCTTACTAACCCATTCCTCCACGATGCCAACAATTTTCTAGATAATTGATACATTATAAACTTCTTTGACGAGGTTCCTAGCTCATTGTTCAACTGTGTCAACCAGCTTTTCCAGATAATTGCTACATTACGCACTTGTTTCCAATTCCTCAATTGTGCCTAAGTATATATCTGATTACCTAGACTCACAAGCAAAATACCTCAATTTACCATTTACTAAAAAACCTAAATTGATTAGATTGTAAACCTTAACACTTTAAACTAAACTAAGCAGCAACTTTATTAGAAAGAAAATGTTGAAACTCAAATTGCAACATTTCTATATTTGCATTAAGCAACAGGTAGTAGCTACTCTGTCATACTTATATTGATGCCAAAAACAAGCTAAGCATATGTAGCAGATCCAATTGGTTACCATCATCAACACAAAAGTTGTTTCACTATAATTTAGATAGATTTAAACTACTACTATATAGCACGAAAATTCTTGTTTTTTACTTTAATTTAGCTATATTTAAACTAAACTAAGCGAAAAATTTATTACAAAGACAATCCTCATAGACATCCTTTAATTCAAATGGCAACATTTAGCAAATCCTCATAGACATGCTCAAACACAAATTGCAACAATTATTTCTAATTTAATTTAACTATACTTTATTACAAAACAAATCTTCATAAACATCCTCAAACTCAAATTGTAACATCTCTATGATTACATTAAGCAACATGTAATAGCCGTAAT